>QLNU02003225.1:99499214-99515360 GCA_006491805.2 Dysdera silvatica | reverse complement strand
ATATGGATCCTCAAGGGGCAACACACACACACCAAGGGTCACAAAAGAGAAAACAATCGTTTTTGGCTAAATTTGGCTTAGAAAATTCTGGACCAATTCTATAAATTTCAAGTTTTAGAATATGAGAAAACTTGACGGTTTTTACTGGAGCAATGTCAGTCCTTGGTATGGATAACGTGGTTGAAATTACAACACATTTAATAAGGATACGTTTATGTGAATAAATAAAATTTTACAATAGACTTAAGGCAGGATTTGCCCATGAAATATTCGAATATCAATTTAGCCACCATCTCGTTGCCACGGGATCGACTCCCAACGATGCCAAAATAAAACGCTTTCTCATGAGTTGCTCACTGTAGTACAGGCGTTAGTATTTTAGGTCACAGTAAGTTCGTGTTCCTAGGGAAACCCTATGTCCAAGCAAACAAAAATCGATTTGTTGTTTTACTTTGGCGCCAAATTCCAATGGGTGGAAAGAAAAGCTGTTAAGAAAATTGAGCAACGACCTTGAAAGTTAAGAAAAAGCATTCAGTAGAAAAAATGGGCGGAAAAAGAAGAACATAAATGATTTTATGCATTTTCGATATGCAAGGAACTCTCAAAATTACTTTGAATATCATAACGAAATAAATGGTGGAATTCTCGTTTGTAACTACTTCAAAGGATCTGCAGAAATCTGATTATTGCGAGGAATGCGTTTCTAAATCATAGTATGTTTGGCATTAACATTTTTACTTTAAAATCGAATTCATTCTGAAGGCGAGCACCTACTACGAGCCCAACGAGTGACTGCAATTTATACATATCTACGAATACTGGATCACTTTTACAAAAACAACTTCTTTGTTATAAAATTTACCAACGTGACATGTGGATGTTATAGGAGATATGCTTAACATATAAATTGATAACAAAGCAAACTATTGGTAGCGATATTTATAACTGAACTAACAAAAAATTATCACAGTTTTAAATGTATGACAGGTTTAATAAACAATTTAGAATTATTTCTGGAGCCATGCGCTGTTATAATTAATATTGTTATTCAGCGTAACATGAACTAATTTAAGGTCTTTCAGTGGGTTAGTCTCTAAAACCAAATATATTTGATCATTATATATAAACGATTTCCATGGCGCATAAACATTTCAACGGAAACAAAATGTGGTTTCATAAACAGCAAACGAAATTATTAAAATAAACCAAAAGGCTTATACGAGATATGCCTCGAAATTAACAAGATATCAGAGACATTTATCACAACAATATCGCATTACTAACTCTACTAAATCTCATAAGTTCTCTTGTAAATCATTTTGTTTTAAGTAAACAGTCATTTTATTGTATGAATTTTACAAGAATAATGTTTTGATTAGTAGTAAGTTTAGAAGATGCAATGTTATGAAGACACAAACTATATTTATCTATACTAAGTAATTTATTAAATATAAATCCATCTTATTTATAAAAGTTGATTTTATATTTAGTATAGATATAATTTGCATTTTCCTGATTCTATTACAAGCGCACATAAATTATAATATTAATAAAAAATAATTGTTTAAAGGTAATTGATTCAATAGATGAGGATCATAAATGCGTAAGTAATAATAAACAATATTTTATACTAAAAACTATATAGATATTTCAGACTAAACTATTTAAAAATAGCAGATAACTGGAAAGGGTTTGCATTTGGGAGATTCAGCGAATTCATGATATCTGGAAAATTCAAAGGACTACGAGGACTAGGATAGCCAGAAAAATGTCACTCGTTCTACAGCACAAATAAGAGATGAACTCGGCTTGAAAGACTTATAGAAGAATACATTATTACCATGCTATGGCAGATTTATGGATCTACATTTTTCCGAGAGAGTTTTTAGAACATATACTTACTACACTTTCTGTAATACGTATTTTAAGATTCTGCCAGATTCTATGCAAACATTTTATAGATTATGGGATGTATTTTTTAATAATGCCACAATAAACATCGTTTAAGTAGCGGAACACACACGTGTTTCGAAACACATGGAGATACATGTTTATAAATACGTTAACGTAACGCATTACTATCTTGAGGCACTGAAACCTTTCCTTTCACACAAGAAATTTAACTATTTTATAAGGAAACATTTCCCGCTCATAGATGCAAACTTATATGTTATTATTTTATATTATTATTTTGCGCCTGATACAGAAAACTATTGCAAAGTTAACAACAATCTATTTGAAATATGACTTGTACTAGACAATGCGCCAGGTCATCCGATAACTATGTGTGGTCATCAATATAAGGAAAATATGGAGGTAATGTTTTTACCCCCAAACACAACTACCCTTATATAACTCATGGATCAAGGTGTCATACAGACTTTCAAAAAATATTATCTGAGAACAACATTTACACAAGCATTAATGACCACCGAAGGAGAAAACAATAAATCGTTGAGGCAGTTTTGGAAAGGATGTGATATTTACAAAGCTGTTAAAAACATCGGTAAAGCTTGGAATGAAATTCGAACAACTACAATGACTGGGGTCTGGAAGAAGCTTACACCCAAATTTGTAGACAATGCTTCGGAATCTGACTGCGAAGATGTGCTTAACGACCTCGTTGAAATGAGTACAAAATTGAACTTGAATGTAGATGAAGAGGATTTTACTGAATTGCTGCAAAGTCATGAAATGGAATTGAGTAACGAAGATCTAATGGAGATGAACGAAAACAAAGATCATTCAGAGAACGACCAAGAAGTCGAGCCATCAAAACGATTTAAAACTAAAGAAGTGGATAGTTGCTTTGCTTTGATAGACAAAGGTTTAGCTGGTTTTCAGGCTCAGGATGAAAATTCTGAAAGATTTGAAAAGGTGTTTAGAGCAGTCCATGATGCTATAGCATGTTACAAACTAATTTATAACGAAAAAGAAACAACTGCGGTGCAGACATTGTTAACAAAATATTTTCAGAAAGAGGTCTAAAACATACTGTATGCACAATAATGTACTAAATCTTAAGCACTAAATTTTAAAACTGGGTAATACGCACTTGTACTTTTTTTTGTAAAATATGTACATACTACTATATGTACTAATTCTTAAGCATTAAATCTTTAAAATCAGGTATATGTATAATATGTTGTAAACAGTTCATACAATAAACGTATAATATAAGTGTATATACAATAAGCTTTATTCAACTTACGCGGATTTTCGACGCGGAAACCCACAGTACGAATTAACCGCGTAAGTCGAGGACCTACTATATTTAAATTAATGGTTCATATTTAAGTACAAAAACAGCATTCTCAGTATTAATTAATTTATAATCAAAATAAATGATAATCAAATTAACGTAATTGTCAACCATGTTCTTCTCATAATGAACCTGGACCGCGATAATTAGTATTAGGAACAATTAAAATGACTCTGAATTTTTACGTAACACATACTTCTGAGTTAAATAAAAAGTTAGTTTAATATCTTACTTATAGAGAGACGGTCTTAAGTGCCTTTCGCGTCCTGAATCGAAACCTACATGAATAGAAAGACCTTTACGAGAAGTCATGAGAATCAAAAGAACTTTTGTGCGAAACTGAATTCGTGAATTTTTATGAATTTTTAAAATTAACACTGAAATGCAGCTTTTCTAAGAACACGTAAGTTATTCGTTGAAGTCAAATACTAAAGAAATAGATCACGCTTCTTTTGGCTCAATTTTCTAAAGCTGATTTCCATAGATACTTTCTATATAAATTAAAAATTTATGAGGAAAAATCTAATCAAGTAAATCTGATTTCAATGTTATAATTTGTAAATTTATTGAGAACTGGACGTTTAATTAGTTTATAATTTTCACTTTGGGTACCTGACTTAGCTATAATTGGGTGTGTGCAAAAGTTCTACCCGTCTTTGGAGATGCAAAGTATACAAGGGGTTTGATGTCGTACATGACGCTGTGATGACTGGAGTTTTCGGTGATTGAAACATGTAGAGAAACATTATATAAAGGTAACGCGATTGTAAAAGTAAATCATTCGTAAAAACATTTCAAGTGGTTTAAAATTTCAAGTGATGAGGGGCGTATCAGAAACTATTTGTTCTAGGAGTTCGATAGGGGCGGTGCTGCTGAAGCCCTAGCATGCCAAAATATGTATCGAGTGTACGGGAAGTATGCAGCTGACGATAGCACACTTGAAATATCATCAAGTACACGGGGAGTATGCGGCTGACGATAGCACACTTGAAATATGCATCAAGTGTACGGGGAGCACGCGGTTGGTGATAGCACATGTCGTCACTGGTTTCGGAAATTCAGAAACGGAGACAGAAGATGCAACGATCAGTCACGTTCTGGACATGCATCAGTGATTCGAAAACCCACCAGCGAGACAGGTGGCAACAGGCCATATTAAAGGATAACAATTTCTTAAATACATGGACACTACTTATTTTATTTGATTCTTTTCTCACCGGGTTTTCACTTTTTAAACTTTTTAAACTTTTCAAAACGACTTACTGTTTTAAAATGCAGCTGTAGCGATTAAGGCATCTCGAGATTATCGGAGAGACCTTAGGTCGGCTCTAGGTCGGGGACGATTACTTTTTATCTCCTAAAGCGAACAGTTTAAGCTAAAACCGTAAGTGGTGAAATTTGTATAATAAATTCTCCACGAAAAATAACAAAAAACTAGCTTCGGCGGCTTTGTGCTTTAACAATTATTTGGCAATTGTGTTAGCTCTAAGATGGGTAATAATATCTTACAGCAATCACTTCATAATGATTTTCAATTTTCTTTAACTTATAATTTTTGAATGAACCATAATAGCCGACAATGCTTTTCATTTCTTGAAAGTTGAATTGTCGCGAGAAATGTGAGTGACCTTAAAGTATTTTGCACAATGAATGTGTGCTTGCATTTTCACCTAGGAAAAGAGCTATGAATAGTAAGTTTTAGGTGCGCTTTTTTAAAAAGGACATATACCTATAAAATTGTCAAAATATGAAAAAGCATTTTCAAATAGCTTTTTTTGTAAAACTAGAGGTGTTCTGCACTTTGTATTGCCTTTTTATATGACGTATTGTCACGTAAATTTCAACTTAGTAATTAAATTTAATACCAGTCTCTTTGCAATTTGGTTTAAATAGTAGTCCATGTACTACACCATTCTGCGAAATAACTGGCAACAATATATATACGTTCGTAAAGAGATTATATATTGTCCTTCGTAGCTCAGTGGGTAGAGCCTCCGCCCGGCAAGTGGAAGGTCGTGGGTTCAGGTCCCACCGAAGGCAGAAATATTTATTTTCTTTCGAACGTTTCACCATCTAATCACGCCATACCATCGGCGTTGGTATCACTCACTACTCCTTCTTTTAAAAGGTAGGCTATAGTCCTTTGTGATTACAAGAAGACAAGATGCAATTTAAGGGGAATATCCCCTATTAAAGTGTAGATACTAGGGACCACCTAAGGTGCATAAAGCCCAACATTACTGACCATCTGGCGGGGAGAAAAAGAAAAGGTGTATTTGCAACACCCCCAAGTCTCTAATTGGATATAGTCCAGTTTTATACTCCACCTTAGGCAATCAAATTATTCCAAAATTTGAGGAAGGGAGTGCTGGTTAATTTCAAAACAGAATGTTAGGATTTTGGGAGAAGAAGTTGGGAATTTAGAAGAGAATATTGGAATAATTGGCCTAGAGATGTAACCTGGAAGAGAGGGACCCCTATGGTCCTATTTGAGTGACCCAACGCCTATAACGTGCACATGCGGCCTACTTCATGTAAAGGACCCGTTTAATGAGAGTGCTCAAATTGATAAACTTGTAAGATGTTTTTAAAGGAAGATAAAGGAAAAGCGCTAAAGCAGTGTCCAGATGTAAAAATCGAGCGACTAATCTACTGGGTGGAATTGCGAGCCAGCCCTGCACATGTGAGTTCCTAATACTTTACCTCTTAGACATGTTTTATAGCAGCTAAGTTTAGTTTTAACTAACATTTTTAGTGGTTGCAATAATAAAGGACATTTTCTACTATGCTTTAAATTACTGTGCTATTTAAGATGTCATTGGATATGCTCATGGCATATGAAGCAACATGATTTAGTACTCTTTCTATATGTTGTTTACAAAATTACTTATGATTTTAATTCTTAGTTTAAATTAATAAATTAAGTATTAGTTGTATATAAGGATGTAAGATATTATTACCCTTCACAGGGATAACACAATTGCCAAATAATGGTCAACACAGAAAAGCCTCCGGGGCGAGATTTTTGTGAGTTTTTGAGGCTTTTCTGTGTTGACCATTATTTGGCAATTGTGTTATCCCTGTGAAGGGTAATAATATCTTACATCCTCATATACGGAGAAAAATGCGTTTGTTCTTGTCCTCGTTCGTCTAGTAGGTCAAGACACCGCGGGCTAAACGTGGGGACCCTGGGTCGAATCCAGGATGAGGACGGCGTCTCTTTTTTTTCTCTAAATATGAAAAAGCTCTAATTTGAGTTACATAAATCTGGGTGGCAAAAATTATTGTATAAATATTAGTTTAAATTAATTTTATCCAGGCCCGGCGCTACCATATAGGCGAACTATGCGACACCACGAGGAATTTTTTTCTTCTATGATACTTAATAGTGTAGGATTATTGAGATAATCTTAACAACAAATAAATAGAACTGAATGGATTATTTTTGATTGAACGCCTTCACCAATATTTAATCTTCTTTATACATGTAAATTTTTTTTTCATACTCTCAACTGCTTACTTTTTACATTAACAAACTTCCCTTTAACAAATTAACCCAACTCTGAATATTTTCTCCCTTTCTGAATGTTTCTCTATGAAAAAATAGTACCTAAATATTTTAGGTAATAAAATAAATATTAAAGACCAGTTGTAATTATTAATAATTAATAACATAGTATATGTAATAATTGGGTGAGAGTACAAATAGAACTAGAAAACACCGTTATTAAAGTAAAAAGGCTGAAATGGAGATGGGCATATCTCAAAAAAAAAAAAAAAGATTATCTCTGAACAACTGAAATCATCAAATGCATCCCAAGAGAGAAAACCGAAGATCTTGAAAACGTCCTCAAACTAGATGGATGGATGAAATAAGGAAACAGGTTGGGTGGCATAGAAACGAATTGCTCAGGATAGACTTGTGTAGAGAACATTTGGAAAAACCTTCATTCAGCAGTAAACAATGGTTGAATGTGATGATGATATTTAATAATAGCTCAATTTTCCATTTTTGATGAATATTCAAGGAATATAATATGTGGCAAATTTCTAAATGCATCGTGATCCTACTTCGTAAAGCTTGTAGTGAGTGTTTGTCCCATGGGCACAGAAATAAATGGGAAGGAATGCTAATCCTTTACATTGAAGTCTGGAACTAACATGATATTTGTTTTCTTCATCGTTTGTTGCATGGAATCACGGAATTTAAAAAAAAAATAATACCTATGTATCTTGGTTAAGTGCGTTGCATTTAATCATTAGTTCTCAATTTTGGTTGCTCCAACGAAACATATACCAAACGATAATAATGTCCCTCCACTCTCTTCCTACCCTAATGATTCATTCGGTAGTAGGTCAGATGTATTTTTGTCATATTATTTATTGTTACTCGTCAGCTTATATTTATTTAACTGCTGAATTTTACGAAGAAGTCCATCATTTACGAGAAAAGAATATCAGAGGCAAAGGTTTGAGAACTGTCGCCAACAATCACTAAATGAAAGTGACTAATCGACCAATTGAAAGAACATAACATATTCCCTGGGGTGGCGCAGTGTTCTAATGCGTTCGCGTAGTGCGTCGTTTACTGGGTTCAACTCCCAATGCTGCAAAGAATATAAACAATAGTTTCAAAGAATAAATCGAACATGCAACTGCCGGGGGGTGGGGAGTCACTCATTTGCTGGATTGGCTTAGTCGTCGTGACGGTATGATTGGCATGATTGACTGTAATTCTCAGAAGATAAATATTTTGAAGAGCCTTTAAGAGACGTTTTGCTTGAACATTACCATTTTATTGGGCACTGGATTATATACAACATGTTAAAACATTCTAGCGCGCTCATTCCATAATTCACGGAGCAGGAATATGTGTCTTAATAGTTTTGAAGTTAAAAATCGAACTGATTTTTGTAACCGCTCACACGATATGATTGGTCAGTTTGTTTGTGACGTGGGAGGTTTTAGTCCTTGATTGGGCCGAAAGAACTGGTCGAACATCCATCAGGGCCAGGCACCTAAACACATAAAGATGTCAAGTTTCTGTAGTTCGTGTGAGAAAAGCGGAAACATTCGCCATGGGGCACCTGCATTTCTCAGGATTTTAATTATCCAGATGCCTCAACTAGTCGTTAAATTTCTTGGGAAATACTAAAGGAGGGCATCTGACCGTTAGAACAAGAACCGCCTCACAACCATATCTCAAACAACACATTAACCACCCATACAAATAAAGCTAAAAGATGAAGAGAGACGCCTTATTAAATAAAATCTAATTTTAAATCTGTAGTGACTCCGCCGTCATCTTATGCAGCTTTCTAAAGGATGAAATTTCGGATTGCCAAAGCCATGCAATATGCTTGTTAAATATCTTAGACATTTAAATAAGCTGTAAAATAACATTCAAATATGTAAATTGCGAGGCAACTAATATGATGTCACTTTCTTCTGACAGAGCAGTTTTAGAGATACTTCTGTTGAATTGTAATAATTCAATGGCTTCATTGAGAGTATTAATGTTGCTTGTTGCTGAATGTGTTGTTCTTTACATGTTTCTTCGTCTATGATTTTGTTAGGAGAGGCAATATGCGTCCGTAAGCGTTCAGTTAACGCAGCATTTATGAATACCTATATTTTTCAAAACGAAAAGTTTTCTAAAATGGCCACTCCATCATTACAGCTTAAAATTGTTTTATGGAAATAAATACAGGGTACCATGGAAGAAATTTACATACAAATAGGTTAAACACTGGAAAATAGCAAATGAAAAAGATCGCTCAAGCTTTCTGACGCGTCAACTCAGTTTATTCCTGATGAAGGACTGCTGCTGATGCGTCCGAAAGCTTGAGTGATCTTTTTCATTGCTATTTTAAAAGTGTATACTTGAAACTCTAGGAGAAGTACTAGCTTCAGAAAGTTTGGTATAAAGTCCCTATTAGGGCTTTCATTGAAGTATAAAGCAAAAAAAAAGTCATTTCAAAAGTTCCGATGTCCCGTTTTTGACACAGTTTTTTTATATATTTCCCCAGACCGTCGGAACATGGATCTTTTCAAATGAGAAATCCCGTTTCATAAATGTCATTCATTATTTCTGCAAAGCTTCGAACATCTAAATAACATCAAAAGAAAGATATATTTATAATCGGGAACTAAATCTGTAAAAAAATAAATCTCTGTTATTCTGTTGGATAATAGAAAATCTCAGTAGAAGTAAAAGAATCGGATTGAAATCCAGCTTATCACAAAACTCTTAATTTTAGCGTCTATCCACAGAAGAAAGAATCCAAAAGTCCATTTATCTTTCGGTTTCTCAGTTAAAATTTGGAATGGGAAGTTTTAATGGCGTTGGGAGGGATCAATAAATCAGGAAAAAGTTAGATCAAGCGAGCTTAGAGTGGATAGTTAAAGAGAGTTACCACGAGCGATTTGTGATATATGACGCCAGAAAAAGACGTTCATTTTACCAACATCTGACAGTGAATGATTTTGTGGGATTCGATGTAACGATTTTGTTGAAATTTGCAGACGCTGCGAAAGTCAAACCTATTTCTTCCTGTTCTACTCGACTCTTCAAAGAATGAATTATAGTATTCAATATGTAGTTAAATGTTTCGTACTGGGATTTCAAGAAATATTTTAGAGTAAATCTAGTCAAAAGAAACTGGTGACGGGGAACTTGAAGATCACGCTTCCCTTTTTCTAACTTTTTTCCATGCGAACTACATTACTTCTGCAAAACTTTTGAATAACTTTCATTCACTGCTGCATCATGAGGGAAGATGTGTTCAAGTTCCATGATTTTATGTCAATTTCCATCTCACTCTGCTGGAATTTTTAATTCAAATTCACATTTTCCAACTTTTTTTCGAAAATTTTGTTTTATATGAAGATGAAAATTTTCACTAAGTTCATTTAGATAATTTGCAAACAGAATTTTGCATTATTTTTGCCATTATTTTACATCTTCTCATTCGAATTACTTAAGAATATTCTATAGATATCGAAATTAGTTGGACGCCAGATAATAGGAATCATAACTTCATGGCTGAACATAATTTTTAATGTCATGTGCTTTTATGTTATTCATGCCTACCATGTATTACCTAGGCTGTCCAGATACATTTAAACATTCTATTTCCTGATTTAAATATACTTGTATTTTCAACTGAAACTTCGATCATGGCTCTTGTCGTGTTGTTAAATCCACCGTTTAACCGTCGGGTCCTTTCACATTTATATTTATTCATATTTCAAACGGCAAGAATAAGGTCAGTTAAAAGAATGATGTGCAGTAACTTTCCTAATAAGGACTTCCAAACGGAGGAGTTAAACGTCGTAAAACGGAACATGACCTTAATCGGAAAGCGTGTGATTCTATAAAATATTTGTCAAGACTGAAAAGTACCGCCGTTAATCAGAAATTATTATTAATTATGATGACGTTATTGAGATATATAATTTTATCACTAACTTTAACCTCCTAACTAAGGCTTTTAAAAAAGGGAGCTGGGGCATCGAAATTTTGAAGCCCAAATTATGGTTGCAAATTGTATTTATTGGCGACATTTTAAAAGATGCGCCAATGTTTACATTAGTCGGATAATCGCGGATTGTTCATTATTTTTATGCCAAAATAGCGATCATTGCGCCAATGCGTAAAACCTTTATCGCCAAGGTAAATGTAACCAGCAGTGTACAACAAAATGGCGGCTTAAACATCAGCCTATAATTCTAGGGGCTCTATTCCTAACTATCGCTCAGTAATTCATTTGCGTTAGTGAAGTCATCATTACAAAATTCACGTCTCCTTACATGAGTCATTTTCAATCTTTGTAATAATCGAATTAATGTAATGACCTCATAATCTAATATGGATATAAGGACCTAATTTTAATTTAATAGTAATCCACTAATAACATACAAATAATAATATAGTAGCAATTTAATAATATTCTAATAATAATAATAATTTAATATTTAACCATCCAATATTAACATAAGGTATTTATGTTACAATAGGGTATTAATATTAAAATAAGATACTTTATAATAAGGAATTAATGTTATAATTTAATATAATACTGCAATATTATAATAATAACCTAATTATCTAATAATATTACAATATTACAATATCAAGCAAACAGCACACTTTCAGAATTTAGAAACAATTTTTTACTGTTTCTTTAATAGACGCAATAATATTTGGCTAATTAAGTAATCTACTGGGCTAAGGAGTATTTTAATTAGATTAACCTAACCCAACGAACCACTGATAAAATTTAATTTTAAAAGCGAAACGCACCTGCAATATTTTTTTTTCAGCCAATTGGATTAGACTTCACATCAGGACTGGTGCATTTAGTATTGTAACAGTCCAACAAAGCCATCGCCTGTTTCTGTGTAAAATCTAGTATTCAACTAGATGAAAAAAAAAACTGCGCGTACGTTTTGCTTTAGAAATTACCAAGTAATGCACCTAGTGCTTTACACCATACCCATACAGAAACGAGTTTTCTGTAATTCGTCTTAAACTAACCAGCGAAGGTGTTAACAGATGCAGACAGCTGGCTCATTGGTTGGACGTCTTTGGCGAATATCACAAAAAAGTATTGACCTATCACCAAAATGAAGGCCACTTTTATGTCTCAAAATTGTCCCAGGAATACCGCTGTGTACTTATTATCCGAGGGTTGCTAAACACCCTGTATATTAATGTTTCCAAAATAGCTGCGGGAAAATACTTTGTTAACATTTGACGAAACCAATGACACCCAAGTTCTCCGCTAGGGACAATAGAGCAGAAAATGCATGGAAATTTATGTACTGTATAAAAAAAAAAAAAGAGATAATGTATAAAACGTGTTTAAATAAATATATAAGCTTCTCTCGAAAACTAAAAATGAATTTATTTGTTCTAATTCGTTCGGGAGTGTAGCTTACACTTGAGAGCCAAACGGGCCAATAAGTGATAAACAAGGCCTATTAGTTCTTGCAGCATTAGGTCTAAACTTTCTTTTATGCAGATGTCATATTGTTCGTTTGCCAAAGGTTGATCGATGGTACCATTAGAAATAACAAGAGATGACGTCACAAACGGGTTGGTTCATTACAGCAGAGGGGAGGGCGTCATTTCATAACTGACTTTTCGCGCAGACAAACGTACGCGAACAACCAGTTATGAAATGACGCCTTCCCCTCTGTTGTAATGAACCAACCCGTTTGTGACGTCAGCTCTCGTTATTTCTAAAGGTACCATCGGTCAACTTTTGGCGAACAAACTATATATATGGTTCAGCCAAAGTAGTAATTGAATATTGTCAATGAACTTTTAATGTAATGAAACATAAAAATTGCCAATCTATAGTCCAAAGGTCTATCGAAGTAACGTATTTGTTGAGTGGTTTAACATAAAGTATTTGTTATTACTGTTTCGAGGAATATATTCTAATGTGCGGAAATATGACACATCATCCAGTGGTCACATGCGCTAGCGCAGTAATAACGAAAATGAAGGCAAAGGTTGATAAGATGATTTGTGGGAGAAAGAGACTGAATCTATGTGACACAAACGCAAGGTACCATGCTGGGTTTATTATATAGGGCTTGAAACCTGCGTTTCATTTTAAAAATTTTATGTTTAATTAAAATTAAATTTTTCACATTTTTAATTAACGAATGTATCTACTAAAATTAATTTCTATTGTTAATTCAAAATAATTCTATTGTTAATTAAAAAAATATTGTTAATTAAAAATACTCTTTTATTGTACATCAAAAATTAAATTTTTTTATTGCTAATTAACACTTTTTTAATTAAAAAGTTTATTTTAAAGATTTCATTTAAAATTAGATTACAAAATTGTAGCCTTCAATATGTAATAATGTATAGAGCGCCGACATGTAAGAGCTTCCTAATTAGCAGACTACATTTTAATTATCAACGGCTTGAATCCGACCCCATGTTTCGTCGGTAAAGTGGATATTCCACATGTGCTATACATAAGTAGATACTGATTCTAATGTTTCGTGCTGTAGATTGGAGAAGGGACCAAACTGCACGAGTTCCAAACACGTAACAATTTTATTGAGCTGGTGTTGTAGTGGCAAAATTTCAAAGTCAGGTAGCATAACAAAATACTGTTAAAGTTGACTAGAATGAAGCGTAAGCTTTCCATTATAAATTTTGAGTCAGTACATTTATAATTTAAACTGCGTGAAACAACCTTCCGTCCACTAGAAACGAGTTATTCGCTCCAGCACCATTGGATAGTATTAGAAAAAGAAAAACGTGCGAGCAATGCAGTCTCATTACAGTTAACTAGTATAGTTTAACCTGCAGATAAACACGCATGCGCTAAACACTGTGCAATCAAGTACGTCACAATTATTCATACCAAGACGGTGTCGCGTCAATGATACCAAGTTCGGTTTGGTTATACCAAGAAATTCTGTTTCAGTTGACAACGGTATCATATTATTGATTTTCATTTTTAACTGATCAATACTGATATTTTTTTGAGTGCACACGCAACCTCCCTCCCCCACAATATACAATACCAAAGTTACATTTTATTCTATTCGTAAGATTAAAATAATTCAGGTTAAAAAAAAGCAAAATACGTGAATAGTTAGTTCATTAACTCAAAGGATTAGATTATTGATATGAATATCTCAAGATGTTTTGCAGGTAAAAATGATATAACTATTATCGTTTATGAATACCAAGACTCATAGTAAAAAGAAATGAAAATCAATATTATTATTCATAATTATCATTTGTATTTTATTCCATCTATATAAACGTCATTGTACAATATAGATACATAGTGACATCATTGTAAAATATCCATCGTGATGTCATTGTATACTATTCAGAGTAATGTAATCAATAATTTAGGGCTCGTTTTATGAGTGCAAATACTTTCAATCGTTGTAAACATCGATTGGAATATCGAAGAAACCTCATCGGTTTTCAATTTTTATGGTTTGGAAACGTTTGCTAACAGTTGGGATAAAAGGCCCGATGATACAGCCATTTAAGTAATCCTCTTTATCGGTGAACACTTCATATTTCGTAAAGTAGACAGATCGTGACCATTCGTAAAGAGCTGGGCTAATCTTCTGTGATCGTAAAGAAACTTGGCAACGTGAATCAACGTTTATTTTGGTTGTCTTTGCCGTAAAAATGGACCATAAAACGAAAAGAATCCATCTGAAAAGTTTTTATGTACTATCAAGATAATGATCGTTAGTAAGATATTAAGTTTTATACTATGAAATGCAAAATCAAATATCTCTAGAAGATGTATGCTTCAAAAATTGCATAAAATTATTTTTGCTAGTGGCATTGTAAAAGAAAATGAAATTTAAAAAAAAAAATCGAATCTCGTATATATTGGATTTCAATTTGCACCATCATCACTATTTAGCAGGTCACACGCATCTCATGAGCAGGTGCCAGTATAATACATAGTCGTATAATAGAGGATGGTTTATCTTCAGATTCGCCCACGTATTAAATTATATAATATCTTATTTTCTATGTTACTGCATTGGCAACCCCTTTCTTCTGTGTCACTAGACCCTTTTGAGAAGTGATAATATGTACTATAAACCCATGGTTTGATACGATAAATCTAATTAATATTCAGTATACCAAATTTAATGCATAACGTAATCATAAAAGCTTGGGGACGTTTCGAATATTTTGCAAGTCACCATAGCACAAACCCATTCATATAACTATTTTCATATCCTGCTCGTGACAGAAAAACTACTGAACTTATAATTTTGTCCAACAGTGTACATTAATTAAATCTTGAATGAAGGGGGACTATAGTTTTGCTGGTTTGTTACTGCCTTTGAGGAACGGGGACCCAACGGGGAAGACAAAATTTTGTATTTCATGTATATGTTTTAAATTCAGAAAGTGGAGGTATGTAGAAATATGGGTATATTTTAGTACAAAAATTTATTAATAAAAATAGCGACATTAAATTTATTATGGATATTTGTTATAGATAAGTTAAAGCTATTTATTCACTAACCCGCGTAACGTAAGATGTCATTAGTAAAAGGAAGAGACTGTCAGAGAAAGATATATCTTGTGAATATCACTTTTTTTTTACAGGGAAAATGACATTTTAAGTTTTTCGTTATAATTTCGGTTGCATTTTTCGTTTTTCTAATGTCATTCCTGTTTACAAAATCTCGAATTACGAACATTTTAGCATACCTAGTGGTTCGTATTACCGCGAATTTATCATGTAAATATGCAATGCAATTGAGATAATTTAAACTTCTAAGATAGTGTTAAATTTTTTTTAATTAAAGAGAATTTCCAAATGGAAGCAATAGATGTACAGAAAGGAAATAACAACAGCAATAATTTTTTTTAAATTTTGGAACTTTTCTTGAGAGCTATGTTTTATCCCATAAAAAGTTTTTAAAATGAAAATCTTCTGTCAGTCCCTTCTGTCATGATAAATTCCTTCTGTTGTATAAAAAAATGAAATCCTCAGAGATTTCGATATTTTCAAGTGATAAGAGATATATGTCATTGTTTTTATCTGGACTGTTATCAAAACGTGTGCAAACAAAATAAGCATTTAAGGGATCAAAAATGAACCAAACTTCATTTCAATTGCTAAACATTTCGCAATATACTTTAATATTGGAATTTCTTTTACAAAAATTTTCTCAGAAGCTAAACAAAATTTCATCATTTGTTCTTGTATTGCGCATAAAAATAATTTCGACACTTAATAATAGTAGACACTTAATAATAATAGGCACTTAATAATAAGACACTTAATAATAATAGGCACTTAATAATAAGACACTTAATAATAATAGGCACTTAATAATAAGACACTTAATAA
>QLNU02003225.1:99468679-99484549 GCA_006491805.2 Dysdera silvatica | reverse complement strand
GCACCCCTGCTTTCATACCACGCTGACCGCTGCCTTGATCAGGAGCACTCCAGCACCTGGAGACTAGGGGCCATGGTTTCTGGTGTGTCAACATAATGGAGGAATTAGCCATAATTTCACCACGCTGGCTAGACGGGTTGGTGAATTAGCGCTCCCCTTCCGCCTTTCTATCCGTGCAGCAAATATTAATTTGCCACACAAATAGAAAGCTCAGCCTGCACCACTTGACGGCGGGGTAGGACACTAGGTTACTGGCCTGGCCGGTTCCACACATTGTCACTTCGCCTGTGGGTCTCCTTCCAGTTAGATGCCAACAACCCTTTTGCAGGCCATATATATATATATATACATACATACAGTGTGTCCTGAAATGGACACTCCAACTTTAAACAAAAATAACGGAAAAGCGGTTAACGATAGAGCATTTATTTCTATGCCATACGTATGTGACAGGGAGTAAAATTAATGTAAGAAGATGTCATAGTTTAGTTACAAATATTGCTAATAGATGGCGCTCCTTGCGATCTGCCAGTTTTGTCCACTATGAGTATGCAATGAAGCATCAACGTAGAGTTCTGAAACAACAAGAAACACGACTAAGCACGTTTTCAATATTTTGGGCGTTGCTATTTAGCTCAATCCTTTCTCAGCTGCAGCTTTTCGGATTGATTTACGAGGACTGTGATCAGTAATTGTTTCCGCAACCTGTACATTTTGATCTGTAACGGCGAACTGATGGCGGCCAACTTTTCCAATAAAATCATCTGCAATGCTTCCTGTCCTTTCAAATTTCTCGATTAACTTAGTTATTGTCTTCCGATCAGATCCTTTGGCCACATTAAATTTATGTTGGAAGCTTCTTCTTGTTTCACTTGGGCTGTGTTCTAACTTATGAAATTCCAGCACAATGAAAACCCGTTCTTCTAAGGAATGCACCATTTTTAATGTATATCTGCACGTTCCGCACCTGAAGGTGGAGTACAGGAAGTCTGGCAAGTTACAAGTTTATATAGTGCGTTCCATTACATACAGCGCCATCTATTATTAGTATTTGGAACTAAAAGCAGGTTATTATCTTACATTAATTTTACTCCCTGTCACAGACATATGCTCTAAAAGTAAATCCTTTATCATTAACCGTTTTCCGTTAATTTTGTTTAAAGTTGGGGTGTCCATTCCAGGACACCCCATATATATATGCTATATATAGACACTGAAGTGCTAAAAAAAATGGAACACCTGCCTAAAATCGTGTAGCGCCCCCCCACCCCCGCGAACCCAGAAGTGCCGCAACATGACGTGGCATGGACTCGACTAATGTCTGAAGGTATCCTGGAGACAATTCACACCAGGAATCCTGCAGGGCAGTCCACAAATCCATAGGAGTGCAAGGAGGTAGAGATCTCTTCTGAACAGCACGTTGCAAGGCATCCCAGATATGCTCGATAATGTTCATGTCTGGCGATTTAGGTTGCCAATGGAAGTGTCTAAAGTCAGAAGAGTGTTCCTGGAGCCACTCGGTAGCAACTCTCGATGTGTGGGGTGTCGCATTATCATGCTGAAATTGTCCAAGTCCGTCGGAATGCACAATGGACATGAATGGGTGTAGGTGATCGGACATGATGCTTACGTACCTGTCAGAGTTGTCTCTAGACGTATCAGGGGTCCCATATCACGCCAACTGCACACGCCCCATACCATCACAGAAGCTCCACCAGCTTGAACAGTCCCCTGTTGACATGTAGGGTCCATGGATTCATGAGGTTGTCTCCATACCCGTACACGTCCATCCGCCTGATGCAATTGGAAACGAGACTCGTCAGACCAGGCAACGTGTTTCCAGTCATCAACAGTCCAATGGCGGTGTTGGCGGACCCAGACGAGGCGTAAAGCTTTGTGCCGTGCAGTCAACAATGGTACACGAGTGGGCCTTCGGCTCCGAAATCCCATATCAATGATGGTTCGTTGAACAGTTCGCACGCTGACACTTGTTGATGCCCCAGCATTGAAATCCGCGGCAAATTGAGGAAGTGTTGCACGTCTATCTCGTTTAACGATTCTCGTCAGTCGTCGAAGGTCCCGTTCTTTCAAGGTCTTTTTCCGGCCGCACCGCTGTCGGAGATTTGATGTTTTACCGGATTCCTGATATTCACGGTATACCCGTGAAATGGTCGTACGCGAAAATCCAAATTTTGTCGCTATCTCGGAGATGCTATGTCCCATCTCTCTTGTGCCGACTATAACGCCACGTTCAAAATCACTTAAATCTTGATAACCTGCCATTGTAGCGGCAAGAACCGATCTAACACCTTTGCAAACTTCTCGTAGAAAATTTGCAGCTGTAGGTTTCAGCCTACTTAACTTATGGGTAAGTCCCTCACGGACAACAATTGCGGTCATTAAAACACTCCGTTCTGTATATTGAATATAATTTTAAATATACTTCGGAACCTATCCATTGAAACTACGTACATTATCCTTCTACAGGAATTAAACGTGATCTATTTTACGAGTATATTTTTTGCAAAAAACAACGAAGCACCATGAAGAAATTGTCTGTTTTTATTGAAATTAAATGTGCATTCAGCGCATATGCAGGTAAGGAAATGATAAAAATTCAAGGCCATAGGGCACACCAATGGCTGGAAATGGCAAATTGTATGCAACAGTTGGTGACCCCCCGCTTGGCGGAGACACATACTTCTATATGTCTTAGGGAAGGAGTGATAAAGATTACTAATGTCATCCTGCGGCACATGGTGGGTCGGTGGGTGAGAGAGAGAGAGAGAAAACGCTTTTTATTTAACAACGCTGTACAACATCGTAGTTAATTAAATGTTTAATTAAATTTTTGAAAGTTTATTGAAGGTAGGCTTCAGTGATTAGATAAAAAATGCCAAAAACGGGAGCATAACGATTTCTAGACAATTTCGAATATTTTATCGCCGTCCCTTTTTTACGCTGTAAAAGAAACCCTTTCCTTCATTAACACATTTTCGGCTTTATTAACCCACGCCCAAATTTATTTAACATACTTATTAGAAAGAAACCGGCACAGAAAAAGCCGTCGATTAATCAGTTAGTATTAACTTGTCCATGCTTCTGGTTAGATTTAAGAGGTAACGTTTTGTGTGTGGTTACTGACCATTGAGCCTGTGAGGTGTAAATTGTTGTCAATTTATTAAAAATAAATGTTAATCAACCAAAAGGATTTAATCTTACTTTTTATTCCTTTATTATTTATTTTTAAGCTTGCTTAATAATTATATATATAATTACTTATATAATCAGCTCACTTTCTTCATTTAAAACACGTCTACTTGATTTGCTGAATAATTCATGAATTTGTGTTCTTATCATATTTTATTTTAATCATTTTCTTACTTTTTCTTTTTTTTTCTTGATTGTACATAGTTTATTATTATTCTGTTCTGAGTCGCTGGTGGAGAATGTGAGCAGCGTAGGCTTCGTTAGATGTAAAAGTCTTTATCCATTTCTGCCCGGGCAAAATTTTCATATTATCATATCACTGTTTGGTTATATTTGTTTTATGTACAATTTTACCCGAAATATAGGAAGTTATTATTACTATTATTATATATAATTTTAAAACCGTGCTTAATTTTTCTCCTTGCGTTAACTTTATAAATAATGCGACATGAAATGTGGAATTTGAAAAGACGTTATATAACGCTTTGCAACTGATTTACTTCCAGGTCGATTTTCTACTTAGTGGTTTATTTTATAAAATTATTTATTTTTAACGTAAAGTATATTCTTTTCAATTTCTTACTAATGCGAATTATGGAAAACCGGTCTTCTTTTTTTGAAATTACAACTGGACGGGTGAAAACCAACGATTTCAACCAAGAAGCTGAAACGATATACAGGACAAGAAAGAGACTAAATAATGAAAATTAATCAAATAGATATTTAGGGGTAAAATATTTATACACTCTCATCTATTAATGTTTATAGTTTTCCTTCAATTTTAATCTATTTAATATTATGGCCTTATAGTTTAGACTTATAGTCTTTTTTTCATTTATCGTGTATTTTGGTCAAATATACACTTTATTCGAAGCTTCTTTTGTGTTTGCCAGTAAAGATATTAATTAAGATATTAAATATATTCATTTATTACAAATGCCAGACATTTGACTATTTAGTCATCAACCTTAGAAAATGGTGGAAACTGTAGTAAATTTTGCGCTATTCTGGGTGCAACACGTGGAGGCCTACTATATTGCACTCTCTTAGAAATGAAACTGAAAATTTTGGGAATCAACCTTGTAGTCCTTCAAAAGACAGTAGATTCCGGTAACCAGGTAAAAGACTTTTATTGGCGCTTGTAACGGTGCCAAGAATACCAAAGCTCACAATGTAAATTATTTCCTTTGGCGAGCTACTCTCCAGCCATTTGGCGAAACAAAGTTGGCGATAGCTGTTTTCGAATTTGAAAATATGTAGTTTAAAAGGGTACGTACCCAAGAGCTGTAGGTAACTGCAAAGAGGCTTTTTGAACAACTAAAATTCAGCCAATGCTCAACGCAGGCGCGAGAGTACAGAACGATAAAGGAGGGAAAAAAAGATTTAGCAAATTTCTATTATCCAGTATTTTTTCGGCTACTGAAGTATATTAGTTAGCAGAATGTGCACTGTTCATTCATACAAATACTTTTGAAGGAGAAGAATACTTTAGAAGTTAAGTGGAGTCCTCACACACACACACACACACACAAGAAGAACAAAATATGGGAAATAGTATTAGACAATTACATAAATGGTTTAAATAATATTCTGAAATAGGGGTTTCCAAACCTTTAAACCTATGGAACTATTTTCTTACCATATACTCAGCCAGCGAATTCTTCTATAAATATCATTTAGAAAAAACCTAAAAGGGCTATAATTATCACTGCTTGGACATAAAGAAAGGAAATACAAAAAACAAATAGAAAAACCAACTCCAACATGGAAAAACATCCAAAGCATAAAAAACAACATTGAAAACAACTAAAAAATAGAAAGTAAGCAAGCAAAATAAATAGAAATATATAGACAATAGAAAGAAATAGAATTAAAGTAACCTATATACACTTACTGGTAATACATCTGTTTCGATAAGGTCCTAATGTCATAATAGATAGTTTTGTGATATAGGGAATATTGACATAGGTTGGAAATGGAAAAGTGCAAAAAGCAATAGGTTGTTACGAGATTCTATATATAAAAGTCATCAATGAATTTGTATAAAAAGTGGGTGTAACACTTTTCCATAATTACGGAGTACTGTTTATGGTTTGTGAACTCTATATAAGAATTTTTCATGGGGGGATATTTACGGATATTTTTAAAGACTTTCTTTAAAATTCCATCGATGTTTTATGAATTACTTGAGTAAGCCCCAAGTTCGGCGAAAACACTTAGAAAAACCGTGATTAAAGACATATTCTGATATGTCTATGAGAGAATAGAAAAAAAAATTTTTCAACAACAAACCCATTCTTTTCTGAAAATCGATAGGTTATTTTTGTACTTAATATAACTATTTTCTGCATGCATAAAATGTATTTCAAAATTTACATCCAAACAGAATATCTATCAGAAATTTTAAGAATAGATTGCATTACGTGCATATATTTGGACGACACCAATAATATAGGCTACCTAAAGGATTGCGTGGATTCAACGACCCATCGAAGTCTCAAGGTTCGAATGTTTGCTGTCCTTTTCTGGTGTGACAAGAAGGATGAAAGGAAATCTTGTCTCCAGGACAAGCTTTATTTTCGCCTGACATTTCCTTTTGATGGAGGATATTTCTTCTTCTTCAATCACGTCGTCTTTACAATAGAAATTCCAATTTTCCTGTTTTCTTTTATCCCTTTTCCTCCAGTGAACATGACGTTCATTCAAAAATCCAGTTTCTGCATCACGGATTTAAGATTTCACATATTTATAACGATGCACACAAGTAAACTATTCAATATATTTTAGTTCCTTTTAACAATGCTATCTATTTCATATAAAACGGCCTCTGTGCTCCTAATTTATACAACTTTTCCTGTTTTATAAAAGTTTTATTACTGCACTTTGTTATTTAAATGAACATATATTTTATATTAAAAGAACTATAATCAATATGTAGTTATGCATTGATGAGAATGGGAGTCGGTGACGTTTTTTAAAAAAATATTTGTATTTGCTTCTAGAACTATGGAAAAAAGGATTAATTAACAATTTATTCAGTCGGTTAAAAATTACATCATACATTTCCTTTGGTCTCTTATCAAATCAAATAATTTATTTAACCAATAATAATACAAATTAGATTCTTTCTATTTTAAGAGTCAATTAAACATTAACTAAGATGGAACATAATAAAAAAATTATATAATATTATGCCAGCAAGAAAATATTTGAGGAAGACCGAAAATGAGTTACATTTTTCAACAAATAATTTCATGAACAATTTCTATAGATATATTTTATGAATATTCAAGTTGTTGTCGTTGTACCTTTTGCATTCCGTTCAAAAACGGCCTTTCCTGATGGGAGTGCAAAAGGTGCCGCACCTGGGAGGTCCTAGACTGTACACTATATTATTTTATTGCCTGCATATGAACTTATATGTTCTTCACTACAGGGAAAAAAAGAACTGTTGATTTCTTATATAAGTGCAATCTCTCCTTCTGAAAGGTCATTGACTACTTTTACAGGTTTAGCAGGAGATTGTTTATTTCTGTATTCTTCCCGAAAACTCCATTCACCTGAATCACTATGTAGAAATCCCTCAGATAGACCAAGGGTCTTAAAAATTGTCACCGTCAAAGTTGCGGCAAAATCATGCAATCCCTTTGTTTCTATATCCTGGAATGGTTTTATCCGTTTTAAAAGAACGTTTGACCCTTCTATTTCCGAGAGATCAACTACCATTATTTTTTTCTTCCATTGAAACCTCATCATCAAAAAATCCAAAGCCAACCAAAAGTTTAGGTAAATACCAAAGATGATGACCAAATGCTGTGGTAGCTACCTTAACTACATCTTTGTTTGGATGCTGAGACAGTTCACAGAGCAATCCGAGACCAGTTCTTGGTGATGCAGTAGAAGATGGACTCTGGAATCAGTATTGCATATAAAGTGCTGTTACAAAAAGGAATATTTCCTTTTAAAGATATCATATTTATTTATATATATATATATATATGGCATATACGGCATATAAACTGTGCAAACTATTTCTTTTCCCCTATTCTCATTATATATTACGGGTTTTACAGTTTTTATTAAAATTAAATCCGAATATTATAATTAAAATAACATATTAAAGTAAACTTAACTAGTCAAATTATTTCGAAACATTATAAATTATATATATATATATTTTAAATTTCATTTTGATACTATGTAACTACAGTTAGAAAACCCTAGTACCCGTGTCAGAATGGCCGGGCGGTCTAAGGCGACAGATTTAAACTCTGGTTCTCGAAAGAGAGCGTAGGTTCGAACCCCACTTCTGACATGTGTTCTCTTTGTTTTTCTCCCTTTAAGAAAGGATTATTTGCACTTTTAAGGAAGATGTCTCCCCATTTCGATATTTTATGTTGTTCTTTAATTTCCTCATTCAAAGTCTTTTTCAAAGACTATTATTGTAATATTATTTGGCAATGAAAACAACTGTAAACTGTTTTTCTTTCTAATAGTCAGAACAGTTTCTCTGATATGTATTGAAAACGAACAACATTTTTTGGCATAGTTTTAAATTTTTAATAACAAAAATCGACGTACATTTCGGATTTATTAAATAAATAAATAATAAATAAATAAATGTCATATTTGTTCATAATGCAAAGTGCCATGCGACCTTTACTTTTCTGGTGAGCTTCATCGTAGTGGTTCATTCTGGTTATGAAAGAACAGCATCTTAATTGAGTATATAGCCCCAGCCGTACAGCGGGCACAGTGAACTGCTCATGAATATCGAAAGTTTGTCCCATGGGATGAATCAGCACCTTAGAAGATAATTGACAATTTAAGAAGTTAGAGATAATCATCTCGTGACTGAAATTTCCTCAACTCTGCTACTGCAAAGTTAATAACATTATCTTTCTAGGAAGCCATCAATGCTTCCGTGTTCTCATCGTCCATAGCTATCGAAAATGAACACTGGTCTATTTGGGGCCAAAAATTTTTGAAATGATTAAAAAGTTCCATATTTGGAGATTCTGAAACATCATACAGGCTGAAAACTTTTCCAGCATGATCTCTAAGATATGATGGCGGCAGATTAAATTTAACATTTCTCTACCAAGTTACAATTCAATGAATAGAATTAACTGACTGAAGTGCACAGGTAATTATACTCAAATTTATCAAATTATCGCCTTCACAATGGTCAGAATTACGAGCATAAAAATCAAAAGACAAAAGCGTCAGCGAACAGATTTGCGCAACGTGGTCTACCTCTATCTTTAAACAAAATTAAACAGAACATTAGCAATTCAACTTGTGTTTCTTGCTGATTCCTTGCAGACTGTTCTTTTTACATATTTTATGTATTTGTCCCAATTCTAACCGGCAACGCTCATGAAGTTTTAAATAAAATAATTTTAACATTCGTGACATTTTAGGCGATTGTTTTAATCAACTCATTTTTTAACTTTTTATCTAACATTGGCTTCCCCCATCTTATTTCATTTTTTATATTTTTTCGTTTGTTAAATTTATTGCATTATATCAAATATATTTTTACCATTTTAGATTTAATTTAGACTTAATTTTTACTATATCTATGATCTCACCTTGATTGGCGCAGAATGACCATTGCTGTCCTTGCGCTATAAAACTACAACCAATCAACCCAGCAGACGGCTCTTTCTGTAAACTTTCTGATTTTATAACTTTTTACAGTGATGTCCTGAAGAAAATTGTTGAGAGTATGCAGTGCTGTCTTAATTAAAGAGTATTGAAATTGCGGGGTAACTGGACTTGGTGACCTCACAGCGCCGAGCTGACTGGCATTTGACTAGTCGCCTATTGTCTATCCAAGCTCAGGGTGGCAGTTACCACTTTCATCAGTTTTTCATTCCTCTCCTGGTCGTACGCAGGATATTATTTTGAGGCTTGGGGGGTTCAGGGGTTTTCCCTATTTTCCCATTTGTTTAAATTCAAGTTTATACATGATTAGCAAACAGAAGAAAAAAAAGCTGAACTTTGTTGAAAAGCTAGCGAATAAAATATATTCTTGACACCTTGAGAGTAGGTGACTCACACAAAGCGTACTCTTTGGCGACAGCCTTGCTTTTTTTTGTAGCTTCTGAACGCTTCAATGAGCTCCTATAATGTTACAAAATGCATTACAAAATGTGGTGCCCTCTGTTCTCAGAAATGGCAACTAATTATCAATCATTCTGTAGATCAACTAATTAGCTAAGTAGTTACATAAACTTAATTAATAAAATTCAGTTAATAATTTTATAAAATTGTACATGAATATTTTCATCATTGCAACAATAAGAAGAACCAAATTCTAACCGTAAATGCCCATAGTGAACACTTTTGCATATAAAAGTGGATTTTAAGTGAATTGCAGTTGAAGTCGGCAAGTCCTAAATATTGTTCAATTAAAAAAAAAGAAAGTTGCATATACACTTCGTACATGAGGCATCACCAAATAGTACACCGGAGAAACATCAAATACCAAGTTGATATTTTAACATTATGGATGGAAGCGCCCTAATATATATATATATATATGTATTCATGATTACATAAATTTTATAATAAATGTTCATCACGTTAGTTAAAAATGCTCTAGGACATGGCTTTAAATCCAATGTAATTATCAATAATATTTGACGAAATTAATATCGGTGGAATTATTTAATTCCAGAAATCATTAAAATAGTAAATAAATGCTTAAATAGACGAAACTTATAATTCACTAATAGAAAGACTACGTTTCTGTACAAATTGCTCTGGAAGTTGGCCTAGGAACAAGATATGCTCTCTACTCTCTTGATTTCTAACTTGCTTATTATAATAAAATTTCTGTTATGCCAGATTAAATAAATTGTTACTGCCATAGTGAGTTCTGTTGAACGCATGCTTTAATAACACAAATTGCATATTAGGAGATTTATTAATAGAAGACTGTTTGTAGAATTGTAAAATTTTGCAGAAATTTGACGAATGATCCGCTGTCTGTATAAAGCGATTTATTATTAATGGGAACAGTTCCGTTGATCACGAATTTTTGGAGACTTATCGCCAAACTCTGTGTTTATTGTAGATCGTATGTATTTTCATTTCATGTCTGCATTTTTACTTAAAAAAATTCCGAATATCTAAGCGAATTTTGTATAATAAATTTGGTTTCATGATGCCTTATAAGGTGATTTTCTTTAATATCTACTTCTGTGCCTTAAAATTTTGAAAAGAGAAATTTATAAATTAAATTTATGGAAAGATAATTGCGAAGTAGAGATTTTGTGGTAAGAACATAAAACCTCTTTAACAACAATAAAGCAAGTTGTAGCCAACCAAGGAATATGCAATTATTTATTTCGGAATAGAAAGTTTCCTGCACATTTTTTGTTACTTTATAGTTATAAGTTCGTTAAAGGAAACTAAATGGATATAATGGAAAATATTTTCGCAAAATTTCAGAGCATTTTGATTTATGTCGCAAGAAGAAATTCCCTCGCATCGATTAATAATACTAATTGGTTAACGCAATTAGGATTCCATTTTCAAGATTAAGTGGAATTACGGAAGCGTAATTTGATTTTAGAAATTATTAATAAATTACCAGCAAAGAGATAAGGAAGATTATGTGCAAAGAAAATATATTTCTTAATTTGTATTTTTTTTTAATTTTGTTTCTCCAGGGGGGAAAGAGAGAGAGAGGGGGGGAGACAGAACAGGGCATCCTCTAGTTTTGGCATGCACGTGCAGAAGATCAGAAACCAAATAAATAACAAGGTTTAAGATAACATGAACATTTTAAGACCCACATTCATTGTTAATTATCTGTTCTGGTGTTAACTTTTACATTAAAAATAATACTTCTTATTAATTACATTTTATTAACTTGTAATATTTCTTTATATTTCGTTTTACGCTCAAATTCTCTCACTTAATTTCGAAAAACAAGTTTTAGGATTGAATGATATGGATAATCTGTAAAAAGGTTTTGTATATAATCATGGATTCTAACAGTTATTCGTTTATCGTAGGATGATTCATGAGCATAATGAATAATAGACCTTGGTAAATAGGTATACAATAACCATTAAATCAATGAAAGTACAGGGACTAAACCTTGGCTGAGTTTTGGAAACGTGGTTAAATATCGGCCGTTTTGAGAGTTCATAATAGGATTTAATAGAGTTTACCTATTCGGAAAGAAGAAATAGAGGAAGTTCATCACACACTAGATTTACGCTAGTGACGACCAGTCTATAGTGACTAAGCCCAGCGGTGGCGCAGTATGGTAACGCGTTCGCCTAGTGCGCCGCTAATCCGGGTTCGACTCCCAGCAGTGCAAAGAACGCTTACTCAGAGATCTCATAAAGATCGCACTGCTCACTGTAGTCCGGGGTTTGGTTCCCTAGGCCTTAAGAGGTTCGGATTCCTCGGAAAACAGTAGGTCCCGGCGCAGCATGACCACTGTAGTCTTTGAGCCGTAAAACCACAAACAAACAAAATCTATAATGACCATTACAGTCCAGTCGCAAAGGTGGTTACTTTAGACAGGTTCTACTGTGTAAAAGTTTGTATGGCGCTAAAAGTGCAGGCAGGATGAATAAACATCAGCGCAAGATTTAGAAGCAAGCTTCATTAGCATTTAATATCATTATTACCGCCTGCAGTAAGAATCGCAATTTAGTAAAGGGAAGCTTGCTTTATTATGATATCATGAATTTTTTTCTGTCAGTGTATATCCTATGATAGTTTCCATAACTGTCCAAAGCAAGTATGCTTGCACCTATAAAAAGGTGTGCCGTACACTTCGTAACCAACATATTATATCACAGAACCAGGAAAGCTGTTCAAACGTGTTCATTCATCGATGCTTACAGTAAAAGTTTCATCACTCCAACGTCGCCAACGTCGCCTATCTGTTCGCCCTTCCAAAATATATAAGGCCAACGTGTCGTTTTGGCCTATTGCTGTAAATATTGACACAGCCACTAATGCCCTTTCGAAAAACCTTTTACATCGGTTTTTGCATCACCTTCAAAACAAACTTTTTACCGCCAAACTTTCGTTTGATTTTGTCACAATGTTGAATAACTGTTCAACTTTTTCTTCAAAAATGGTTTCATTTGATGTGGAAAGGTTGTTTACTATTTTGTCGATTAAAGAAGTACTTGACGCAGTGGCCAAATAGATGAAGGAGTTCTACTACTCGGATTTCGAAATTAATAAATTCCTTTAACTTGCCGATTTACGCATAAATAATATATCTTTTTCATACCAAAATAATCTTTACAAACAAACTGACATGGGGAACTCTCTCTCTCTCTCTCACTCTCCCCTTGATGAGCGATTTCTACATTCATTATATTGAAGTAAATGTTAATGACTTCTTCGTTTCGATTGCCGGATTAGATACGTTGCCGGCGTATTCGCTATCTAGATTGATTTGAACGCAATTTTCCGTTGACAGTTGGCATTTTAAACACAGTGGACGGTGGTATTCAGTTCACCATTGAGAAGGAGTGAGATTCAAAATTAGTTTTTTCATTTAGATGGTTGCGTGATCGAAAGCTAGTTGGGAAACTACTGTTCACAAACCTGGGACTGTTTTTCTGCCACCACATGCTATTTTAGCACCCCCACAATCTCAGAAAATATGTTCCTTCTATTGGGTTACCTCCTGTGCACTCAAATTACCCTCTTCTCAACAAGCGTTCTCTACTGATGAGCTTACGTATTTACGAGCAATCACAGAAGAGACCATGGCTATCATGCGTTTATTATTGATCGTCCAGTGAAGAGACTTTCAAGAATTTCCAATATCTCTACCACATTGTGCTGTAAAACTTCTGAAACTAAAGAATCTGTCTGCATCACATTTTGTTCGTAATATTTCTTTTCCCAAATCTCCTGAAACTTAATTTCCGTCTCATATTCACACCTATTAATAGACTTAGGCTATCTAAACTTAAGAACCAGACCCCACACTTGGATAACTATTGTATTTATAAAATTGATTGCGAGTGCTATTATTCATGAATTGGCTAAACACAGAGAGCATTTCATTTCGGACTTAAAGAACATAGAACTTAAGTCCAAAGGTAAGAATTTGGCAAATCGACCATTGCGAAACATTCATGGGAACACGATCATATACTCCGCTTTGCAGATACTAAAATAATTGAAAAATCTGTTCGCCTACAGACCTTAACTTTTTTGAGACCTATCACACTTCCAGCAATGCCAATGCAGTGGTTAATGATCCGTGTGAGAATAATTATTTCCTCTCCAGCTTCAAACAACGCTTCGCTTATCGTACATTTCTAGATTTAATTTTATCATTTTACTTCGAACTCTGCACAATAGATGGCGACACAGGACTGTCACAATTCGAGGCAATGTATAAAATTTAGTGGCAATGAATCAGTTTGGAAAAAGTTCTGAAGAAAGTAAGTCGTTGTTAGTTATCCCCATCGAAATAATTGTAAACGTCGTTCCAACTCATAATAAGCTGCGTTTGTGAAAATTTTGTTTTTGAAAGGGTTCCCTTTGGTTTGCTTCCCGCCTCTCTCTTTCTCTCCCTATATATATGGCCTGCAAAAGGGTTGCTGGTTACTAACTGGAAGGAGACCCACACGCTGAACATATGTGACGATGTGTGGAACTGGCCAGGCCAGTAACCTAGTGTCCTACCCCGTCTTCAAGTGGTGCAGGCTGGGCTTTCCATTTATGAGGCAAATTAATATTTGCTACACGGATAGAAAGGCGGAAGGGGAGACTAATTCACCATAAAACTGTGGGAAGAGCCCTATATCATACCATACTTATTCAGATGTATATTTTAAACGAAATATTTCGTTTTGTATTTAATAAATGAAAAGCGTAAAAATTTTAAAAATAAAAACATTAGCTAAGCTATTTATTTTATTATTTTTCTTAATCAAGTAAAACATTTAGAACTTTTTTTAAGGAATTTAAATATAGTCCGAGATAGATACCGATACTTTTTTTCTTTGTTCGAAGGGAACCAACTGACAGGAAATTAAGTGGTATAAAAAGATTCCAAGGAATGGTAGAGCGAGTCCCGGCTGAATTTGCAGGAAATAGGCCAAGCTTTCGTCAGGAAATTTGGAAGTACAGTTTTCGTTTCCCAGACCTTATTTAACAACCCCAGTACTTAGGAGGTTAATAAAATTGTATGTTAATATGTGGCGCTTTGAATATGATGTTTCGAAAATTGAGATAGAGTTAAACCTGTATATCTTGCAATTATTTATCTCAAAACATCCTGTAATTTATGTACTTCTTTGAATTGTTTGCCTAAATTAAATGTATATTGTATACGCTGTATATGGCAGAAGTTTCTAACGTTCTTCAAGCTGCGATCAATTTTTATGGTCGCCAAGTAATTCACAACCCTATTTTATACTAACCGAAAAATCTTCGGAAAAATCTGTCCGCCGAACTAACATTTGCATAATAAAAGCATTTATGACAGAGTAAAGTAAATACATTAAATATAACATTTTATATATATATATATATATAGTCATAGTGGTACTAGCGCCGATATTATAGGCATAGATGGTGAAACGTTCGAAAGAAAATAAATACTTTTGTGTTAGGTAGAACCTGAACACATGACATCCCACTTGCCGGGCGGACGTCAACCATCTGAGCTAGAGCGTATGTAAATAATTTATTGAAGCCGGTTATTTCGCAGAATGGGGTATTATCTGGACTACTTTTTAAACCAAATTACGAAAAAAAAACCGGTATTAAATTGATAGAAATGGCCGTCGCAGCATATATATTTAAATAAATCGAACACTACGCAGATTAAATTAAACAACAATATAAATCAACGTTTATTGGCGTAGTGATACCAGCTCCGATGTTATGGCGTGATTAGATGATGAAACGTTCAAAAGAAAAGAAATAATTTTGCGTTCTGTGAGACCTGAACCCACGACTTTCCACCTTCCGGGCGAAGGCTCATCAATTATTGAAGATTGCCGTTGTACTGAATAGATTTAATACTGGAAGTGATCATCGAATTGTGAGACGTAAAGTGCGCTTAAATACTAAATTAAAAAGGCAGAAGCTTATTAGGAAACAAGTATGTAAGAGGGTGGATTTAAAGAAATTAAAAGAATATACCGAGGCATTCAAGTTGGAATTAAAAAATCGCTTTTCTGCACCGGAAGAACTTATTGAAGAAGTTAATATCTCAAAAGCAAATGGAAACATTGTTAAGGCAATAATCGAAACAGCTGGGTAAATTGGTGATGTAACATGTAAAAAGCAGGGTAGCAAATTATTTGAGAAGACGAAACAGCTCATGAAAAGGCGGAGACAAATGAAGGTTGACAATCAAAATACCAGTTGCGAGATCGACTATGTAGAAATTTACAAAACTTTGGGCAACAGCATGAAAGAAGATATAAGAAAATTCAAATGTGAGTTAATGTTTGTTTGTTTGTTTGTTTTTTGGTTTTACGGCTCAAAGACTACAGTGGTCATGCTGCGCCGGGACCTACTGTTTTCCGAGGAATCCGAACCTCTTAAGGCCTGGGGAACCAAACCCCGGACTACAGTGAGCAGTGCGATCTTTTATGAGATGTGAGTTAATAAGCAAGGCCATTGAAAACAGCAGGAGCCTTA
>QLNU02003225.1:99439863-99468579 GCA_006491805.2 Dysdera silvatica | reverse complement strand
AAAGTAAAAGGGCTGAAATGGCGATGGGCTGGGCATATTGCAAGAAGAACTGATCAGCGATGGACAACAGAAATTCTGAACTGGATTCCAAGAGACCACCGAAGACCTAAAAAAGTCCTCAAACTAGATGGGTGGATGAAATAAGAAAAGAGGTTGGGGTGACGTGGAAACGAATGGCCCAGGATAGACTTGTGTGGAAAGCATTTGGAGAGACCTTCATCCAGCAGTGGATAGATAATGGTTGAATATGATGATGATATATATATATATATATATATATTCTGGACATAGTTCTTCCATATTTTATTATGATTATGCAAAAATAATGAGAAATATGTGTTAGCAGTTATTTTTACGAAATCAGTGTTGAATTTTAATTTATAAATATACAAACACTATATATTAAGCTCTCAAAAATTTATACACGATCCATGAAAACTTCCGCAATACGTGGGCCATAAATCATATTATTCTAACAACAGTTACAATCATTGCAATCTAAATTTTTATTATATCAGATATTTGCATTATTAGTGACAATTCAGTTACTGTAACTATTATCCACATAACAACACATTAATCCTTCATAATAATTAACAATAATTATTTGTATTCTGGACGTTAATTAGGAAATATTAATCACCCACCCACCTACCTCAGTTCCAGCAACAAAACACACGAATCATCCGCTAGGACAATTATAATCAGAAACAATCCATCTGAATATTTTTAAAATAATAATATTTCCGCCAAACAGAAAGCGTTTGGCCTCTGGAATCGAATAATAGCTTTGACACTGTGAATATTAACTACTGAAGTGCTATTCACTAAAGAAACTTAATTAACAAAGAACCGTTAAGGCTATAGAATTTCTCATATGAAATAAATTGCACGTAATGCAAAACGACGATGTATGCATATTTCTTTAAAGAAAAGTAAATAATGTATATATATTTTTCGAATATTGGGAGCGGCTTTGATTGTGTTATCCATTATGACCTTGCGCTATAAACATACATTCAACAAACCTTTATGACAGGATTTAATTTGTGTGGGGTGGGGCTTGCTCTGATGATCCATTGACATAAATTATTTGTTTTTTGTTTTCTTTATTAATTTAGTCACAATGATATATTTCTTTTCTTTTCGTAACTTAGTTACATTAATATTATATTTTCTTTGTGTTATTGTCATTGCCATTATTCTGAATATGTTGGTTATCATTTTTGGAGGCATTGTTTCATGCAGTATAAGAATCCCTGGCTCTTTGGATTTGTCACATGAAGCATTTATGTCGTCTTTTTTTTCCACAAGGCCCCCTGGACCGCGGCAATATTATGCTATGGTTTGACACCGTCATTAATTTATGTATAAGACAGGTGTCTGCTGATGGTCAGGAAAGAAATCAATGAAATGAAATAAAATATTTATTAAGTTCCTCGAATTTTAAGTTTGGCACAGGTGAAGAAAAAGAAAGACGTTTTCAAATTATTTCAAAATGAAATTTTAATTTCGTATATTAGATGAAACAACTGTTTTAAAATGTAAGTAGTTTGCAGCAAGTAAGACTGGTGGAACAATGTAAGACTCACGGAATAAATCGAAAATGTAAATCTAACTTGTAGACGTAGTAATATCTAATTAATGAAGTTCCAACGTACGTTTTGAACGGATTTGGTTTCCTTTCTTCATTCGTTAAGACATATGTAATTGGATTTTTTTTCATTCAATGTTACGACGCCTACAGTTTTGGATTCATATTTTGGATTTAATGTGGCAAATGCACATTTTTTCGAAAAAAAGAAATTTTCAAATTAAGAAACAATTTTTATTGACGTTTTTTAAGTGTGGTAATAGGAACGACGATATTATGACATAGTTAGGTGGTGAAACGTTCGTACAGAAAAGAAATGTTTTTTCGGCGTCTGGTGGGATACGATCCCAAGACCTTCTGCTATCCGGGCAGGTGCTCTTACAAACTGAGATAGAGACCACAAACATGCAACCGCTTACGAACGTAATTAAAGCGTATTTTCCGAAATTGGTTATTTCTCGAAATGGGGCAGTCCACGGGCTGCTATTTAAACCAAATTGCGAAGAGATCGGTATTAAATTCATCGAAAAATACGTTGCAGCGGATGTATTTATACAAATCGAACACTACGCAGATTAAATTAAGAAACAATTTTTATCAACGATTTTGAGACGTAGTAACGCCGATCCATATTCTGCTCCATTCCACGAATTATACGCTTTAAATACGTTCTTAAAGGATTGAGTGTTGGTCGTCTGTAGCTAAGTTGGTAAGAGAACCTGCACAGATAGCAGAACGTCGTGGAATCTAACACCCATCAACGCGGAAAAAACATTTCTTTTCCGCATAAACGTTTCACCAACTAACCATGCCATAACATCGGCGTTACAATTGCTGTGCTTAAAAAGTTGATAAAAATTGTATTTTTAATTTAATCTGCGACGTGTTTGACTTGCATAAATTACCCAAGTCTGTTATGAGAGAAAAAATATCTATATATAGATGAAGTTATTAATATTTTAGAACAACGACCGCGTTAGAAATTTAACTAAACTATAAGCAAATCCTCAATAACAATGAAACGATACATCATACTGTAAATTCCCAATTAAAACTGTTAGCAACAAAATTAGACATTCTAAAGATAACTCAGCAGAAATCTTTGGTACAAAACCACAATTTTTCTAAAAGGAATATAAATTACTCATTCAATCGAAACAGGCATGGACTAATCAATTCTACAAGATAAGTATTAGTTCATTAAAAAGCAGTCGCTTGAAAACATTTTGATAAGGATCATAAACACAATTGGATTTACTTCTTACAGAACATAAAATTTATTACACTCCATAATTTTCGACCCCACCTATAGGCTCAAACTAGAGCTATTTTTGTTTAGGAGAAAAAGAAACGCTGTGAAAAAAAGAGACATGGGTGTCGAAAATTATTGAATATAATAATTTCCCCCACGAAATCTCGCATAAAACTCGCCCCGGTGGTTTTGTGTGTTGACCATTATCTTGCAGTTGTGCTATCCCTAAAAAGGGCAATAACATCTAACATAAATTTTATTTTCCAGCACAAGCGATTTTACTACATTCCGTGTACGCTATGAAAAATAACATGGGTATATAATTAGGCCCGTTGAATAAAAAGCACTGAGCATGTGTATTTTAATTTTAATTGGATGGTTTTAAAGCAGTTTATTAAATTCATAAACAAACTGACAGAAAAAAATAAATATATAAATTAATAAATAATATCTAACATATAAGCGTAATGTACCACCGTTGAGTTAACAATAAATTGAGTTTTATATGTCACCTCTATTTTTAAAAACATCATTATTATTTTAAAACAGTTTGTGTCGCTAACCAATTGCTCAAAATTTTAAAATTTATTTTCCTAAAATAATAAAAAAATAATAATAAAAAAATTGCTCCTAATTACGCCACCACCGAGGTTTTCGGTTTTTATTTTGCATTTTTAAATTTTAATTTCTTCTGTCGTCAAACGAAAGGGCCGTAAATCTATTTTTATAGTTCATTTTTTATGTGCATTGCTTTTTTAGGACCATAATTTTCAGCTGAAGGATTTTGCTGTTTTTGGTCTTAAAAAATATAAATTTCAAAACAACATTTTAAGCACAAGAATGTTTTTTTCTCGATATGAATAAAGATATTAGGTCGGCGAGTGGGATGTAGCCAATAAAAAAAAAAGAGGAAAACAAATTTATAATTTTAACAAGTATTGAAGAAGAATAAAAGATGGGATTATTTTTGCATATACATGAAATTAGTTTAAAACAAATAAAATTTCAGCACTGGTGAAATAAATTTAGGAACTTCGAATTTAGTACGTAGATATAGAATATTTGCTTATTAGTACACGTGTATGTATTAAGTTACCCCATTATACCTGACACTATAAGCCAACGAGATAAAAAAGGGTTTATATTTTGACTGAATTTTATATTTAAAATTATGTTTTTCTTATCATATATATATAAATGTTTGGTTTTGTTTCTTTCTTATTGAAGCTGAAGAGTTAAACGTGTTCTCGGATTATGAATGCGCATTTTCGCATAGCGATCACTTTTTGCTGTCACTGTCTACAAGATTAAAATTTAGCTAATGGTTATGAAGTCATCAATATATATACAGAAAGAGTTTAATCCACCGCACCTCCGATACATTTTTGAAATCCTTATGTTATTATAAGCCCATTTGCAAATCATTGTTGGATCGAAAAATGGAATTTTATATTTTTTTGTTTTTTTAATTTTTTCGAGCGGACTATGTTTGCTGATTCAGCCAATCATGGGTTAGTGGAGGCCAACCTTCTTTTCAAGATTTCACGCCCACTTGGCGAGACATTCGACATGTTCAGCCAAATTAGTATAAGATTTATTACGGCAAAATATTTTATGACGGAAAAAAAGGTTTAATTATTGGTTTTATGACTATTCAACGCGGAATAGACTGAACGGAATGATTTCATATTTTTGCTAGAAACTGATTACGCATATAATAAATTAGACAGGGCTAATTGTAATAAAGGTGTAATCTTCAGCATTCGCCAAGAAAGCTTACTAAACTTTTAAATGCAATTTTCTAAAGAAAACAAACCAGTTTTGCTGAAAATATTTCGCGAAAACATTCACGCGCGGGATTCAAAATAAAATGAATGCTTCTCTTATGCACGAATTGAATTGCAACTTGCAATGTGATTATAAAAATTAAAGTAATTTGTTTTCTGCTATGACTTTCAGAAATAAAATAAAAAGAATATAGAACTTCAATTTAACGAATAGAGAAAAAAATAACTTTACAGCTACTTCAAAATCTAATACGTTCGAAGATCGCAAGTTAACGCTTAATCTGTATTACTGAGCGTATTGTAAACTTTTAGAATACACCCCGCGTTCGCTTTTTCACATTTTTCGACCAACTAGCTACCTCGCCACGTGTTGCCAAAAAGGTTTCAATTGGCTCTATTTTAACTACCTTTTAATATTTAATTTCTCGATTTCCATGGGAATATAGCTGCTAATTTTCATACATTAAGGATTTTAATGTGTCTACATTAAGCTCAATTAAATTCGTTAGATTCGGCATGTGAGCTCCGAGGAAGTGGGGGAGGGGTTACTTGTGAGTTTTCCTGATTTTCTCAGTCTGTAATGTAAATACGAGCCAATCTCCTAAAAATTCCTCCAATGAGGCAATCCTCTCTATCTCTCCAAGGGGAGCCGGTACCTACACGCTTCCCCCCATCTTTCCAAATCCTGTAATAACTTGAGAAAAGCAACAAAAATTGAATATTATATTCAAATTTAGCCTTCTTATAAAGACCGAAGTATAGGAGGGGGCAACATAGGGTGAAGTCCAGGCCCCCACCACACGTAGTTAATAGGCAACGTATTTTTGTACGAGAAAAAGAGGAATCTTGACTTTGTGCCAGTGGAACTCGTAACGTGTCTTATGTTCAGTGTATCTATTGGATAAAGTGAAAGAAAATACAATGTTTCAGTAACATAAGCAAACGTTTTGTAAGGGGTTATGGATGTACTAAGAGGTGGGGAGAGTTTCGGCAACCAAAATTTAATTGTATACAGGAAAACAAAAGGTCAATGGAGTTATGACCCCACCAACCCCTCCCACCGGGTACTATTACAAATGGTTTTTATGTTATAATTACCAAATGTTCAGGGCCGGACATTAGCTGAAGCCATTCCTCTCTCCCCCAAAACCGAGCAGTTTTTAAACACAAAAAGATATACTACTCATGCTAGGTTATACAAAAAGTGATCGCGAACTTGATTTACAACTTTGTAATAATTTTACGAAATATGCTGATTGGAGCATAGCTTGACTACCCTCTACCCACAAAAAAAGACATAGATACGCTTCGGAACGATGGTTAGTTGGAATATCGGCAATCTGATAATAACAATTGTTAAAACTGTATTAGGACAAAAGTCAATGAATTCGAAATTTACAGGACGCTGTATAAGCATTATTAGAAAGAGTGGAGTTGGTTAACCATGTTAAAAGAAAAATGCACGATAAAACATAGCGGCTGGAGGTCAAACCCCCGCTGTTAAAATAAAAGGCTGAAATGGCAATGAGATGGGCATATCGCGAGAAGAACTGATCAACGATGGGCAACAGAAATTCTCAACTGGATTCCAAGAGACTACCGAAAACCGAGAAAATGTCCTCAAACTAGATGGGTGGTTGAAATAGGAAAACGGTTTGTGGTGAGGTGGAAGCGAATTGCTCAAGATAGACTTGGGGGAAAACATCTGGAGAGACCTTCATGCAGCAGTGGATAGATAATAGTTGAAGATGATGATATATATATATACTCATATCATTATGGTGTGCATAAAACTATATTGTAGGCCGTGAGCATTAGTTTTCCAACGGAAGTTATTTGAAAATGCTTTCTCTTTGACAATTTTATAGGTAACTGTCACTGTTAAAAGGTACAACTGAAACCTGCTATTCATAGCTTTTTTCCTCGGTTCAAATAACGTCACACCCTTATCGTGTAAAATAACTTAAGGGCACCCACACTGCTCGCGACATTATATAAAACATGCGCACAACTATGAAGGAGGAGCCCAAGATTATGCACCTTGATGTGTTAAATCTTGGCGTGCAAATAAAATCACTTCTCCCATCATTTGCTTTATTAAATCCAGGACTGCCAATAAAGAACATTGCTATTTCAATAGACAAAGTACTAAATCCTCTAACACATTTATGAAGTAATCTTGAATAGACAATAGACTTCACTCTTCAAATCTCGCATTAGATATTTATAGGAATTTTATTTCAAATATTATTACCTTTCTCAGGTATAACACGGTCACTAAAGAGCGTGACACATAAAACCACCTAAGCAGGGATTTGTGATTTTTTTTGGGGGAGGGGAGAGATTAATAGAATTTATATATTCTGACACCCGCATTGCCCATTTCAATAACCCATCGTCCTAAGCTTTAGTGAATCGTAACGAAAAAGTGTCGTCCCAGGCTGAAGATGAACTAGAGTCCTCTTGATTTCAATGCTCCTCATGCTAACTGAAGAAGTAATGCCAAGAAGTAATGCCTCATATTCGTATTTATGTCACATATTAAGATATTATTACCCTTATCAAGGTTAAAACGATCACCAAAGCTTTGTATTTTAACTATCTTGGTTGCGCTACACCAAGTTACGTGCTTCTTCTCTACTGCACCAAAATGTCGAATTGGATTTCTAACAAGAAGATAAAACACGCATTTCTCTTTTCGTTTATTTTAGTTTGTTGTTTAATGTAATGGAATTCACAGGTTTAGATCAGTGGAGGAGGTATACGCCCACGAGCACCAAGATATTCTCCGTTAACGAAACAATACAGAGTTTCACCAGGAGATTCCATAACAAACAGTTATTTCGACACAGGAATAATGCTGCCTTTGCTTGAAAAAGGGAGCAGTGGACTTCCGAAACGTTGTGTTTTTAACCTTACGCCAGTGTCGAAATAACTGTTTGTTATATTCTCGGTTGTTATGTAATGAAACACGAAGTGTTGTGCATTAATTGCGAGTTTTACGACGTAAGGACAGAAAGGATTTAGACTGCGTCGGAATTTACGATTTTCCGAGGAATTCGAAATTCGTAAGGCCTAGGAAACTAACCCATTAACTACGGTGATTAGTTGGTTGGTAAACGTTCTTTTTCTGGCACCTGTGGGAGTCGAACTCGAGATAAATGGTGTGAATATATTACACACCACGCTAAAATACAGAAATTTCGATGTCTATTTGTATGCAACATCTTTTTTTGCAAGTTTCAACATGCTCATACATTCTATATAACACCTCCTCTAATTTTAAGGCGTCCGTTTATTTAGCTTAGCTTTTAAAAATTGTCCTGTAGCCATTCGAAGTAATCCCAAATTTGCATGCGTTGGCCATGCTTAAAATGCACACAAATACGTTTATACCTAGAACTCCAAAATTTTCAAATAAACTGTGCATTTTGACGAATATGTAAACAACCAAATTGCATAAGCCCTTTTGTAAACAAAACTTAATCGGACTGGAACTTGCAAATTAGTATAATCTTCGCATGTATTTGAATATCTTGCATACAATTTTAAAACATTTGCCTTAATTGGAGGTACGTTTAATCCAATCTTTGCAATTTTAATTTTGGCCCACTTATAATACAGTACTAATTAGTAAACGGGTCCTGTTCGAAATTTTCTATTTCCCAAAGTAAATGCAATTTAAACATTGACTTTGGCTCCCCACTAGGCTTCATCAAACGAGGCTCCTGAAATTATTACATGAGCCGCAACGAACATACATCGGCAATAAATTGAATAGAAGAGTTCGTATGATTAATAGGTATTTCGATTAGAACACCATTTACTCCAACTCTAGTAACACAACTACATGAAATGCGTGTAACACTATTTAATATTTGATACACATTCGATACTCCATTCTAATTGTTTCGTGAATTTGGGGAATATTTCAATGAGAAATGATAGCGTAAGTGTATCCACATCAATTAAGCAAACGTATTTGAATTGACGTAGCCGTGATATAAATGATATGTCATACAATGAATTATTAATTGGTAATAAATCGCTTCAGATTAGAAATTGAAGTTTTGGTATGTAATAAGGATGGTTGGTTCAAATGCAGTTTTAGAGCATGGAAACATTTTTCTCTTCATATTTTTATTGGTAAAATAAATTTTCTAGCTTGAACTAAAACATCGTGGAGTGCTCTACATTATTTCTGTAATTAATCCTTGCACACCGTTCTTTGATCAGAGAGCAAAAGCCTCGACAAATTTGATTCAAGGAGAAACTCGACAAATTTAATTCAAAAAGAAACACTTTTCAAATTTGATTCGAAAAGGAATTCTTTTCAAATTTGATTCAAGGAGACACTCTTGCTAAACTTGATTCAAACGGGAACCCTTTTCAAATCTACTTCAATGAGACACCCTTGCCAAACTTGATTCAAGGAGACATCCTTGCAAAACTTGATTGAAGGGGACAACCTTTCCAAACTTGATTCAAGGGAACACCCTTCTCAAACTGGATTCAAGGCGATACCCTTGCCAAACTTGATTCAAAGAGAAACCCCCAACCTATTTTATTTAAAGAGAATGCTTATCAAATTCGCTTTAAAGAGAACAGCTTACGAAACTTGCTTCAAGGAGGCATGCTTACCAAACTTCAAGGAGAAATCCTTGCCAAACTTAATAAAAAGAGAAACTTTTGCCAGATTTCATTTAACAAGAAAGCTTTGCCTATCTGGATTCAACAAGAAACCCTTACCAAACGTAACAAGAAGCCCTTGCCAATCTTGTTTCAAGGAGGAAAACTCGACAAACTTGATTCAAAGAGAAATTCTTGACAAACTTGATTTAAGGAAAACCTTTAGACAAAATTGATTCAAAAAATAATTTTTAAAAACAAATCTGCTTTAAAGGGAAATCCTTAACGGACTTACGTACCAGACACGATACCAAATCGATACCAGTTAGCAATTTTCTGACCAAGTATCCAGACGTATCACCGATGGATTACTGTGCATTTGGACTTCTAAAACAAGATCTTTCGAAACGCAGACCCACACCTTCGATGGACTGTAGAAAGCTGTGGAGGAGGAATGGGAAAAAATTCCGCTTGTGATTTTACAAAATGCCCTACTGTCGTGGAAATATAAATGCAATATGATAGTTCAAAGACATGGCTATCAGATAGAATACATTAGAAGACAATTTTTTATTGTATGTATTTTATTTACACTGTCAAAATCATAAATATGTGTAAACACCATTTTTATATATATATACGTAAAGAAATGGACTTGGCCTACACACTGTCTTACGCTCTCATTGGTTTCAATATGGGAAAGGTACTGGGAAGCAGGGAACCAAATGAAAACCTAGACTTCTTCTGTAACCGCCTGGTTTGCTCCAGACATTTTCTACCGGCAATTAGAAGAAGAAAAATAAATATATGCATAATAAAAGATAAATTATATATATAGTTAATATATTGGAGTAACGTTTCCTTACAATTTAATTCTAGTTTTTTTATTTTTAACTTTTGTGACTGCATAAACGTTCGGAATCAACTTTTGGAAAAGTCGGAAAATGATATTGATGCTTCTTTGTTTGTTTTTGATTTTAAAAATGATAACAAAATTTAGTTATTAGTGGTGAAGAGATTCCATAAACTTATCAATTAATTGAAAATAAATTTATCCATCGTATCTACAAAAACATTTTGAAAGTAAATTTAATCAAATATTTAATTAATCATGGTTTTTTTCTCGATGTAAAACTGACAACGTAAACTCAAAATTAAATTTAATTTTGGTGATTTTCTGTTCAGTTCGTTAATTATATTTATGTTTAATTTAAAGAAGTGCAATAATTAAAAATATTTCAAATTCAACTGTTTGCTAAATTTTTCATTTAATTTCATTCCGTATTCTACTTCATTCAACCTTTTTCAAACACGTGAAATTCGATTAATATTTCTGTCATCAATCAGGAAACTGCAGAAAAATTAAATCACTCTGACATTTTCCAGCGTTTCTTTAAATTTTACTCAAATAAAAATCGTTTACATTCGGTTCACAAAAAAGGGTAGAAAATAATGACTCAGCAGAATCTCAAACCGAATGATGAAAATTTATTCCAATTCACTTTATTATTATTCGATGAGAATATGGGGGGTGGGAGCATTCGAAAGTGCCCCAGTATTTATGTCACGTTGAACCAAAGATATATAAAATTCCTACGCCAACATATTAACTTATTACATGTGTTCTGCTTTATAAATTAACTAAAAGTAATCTAATTAAATCAAAATCTGTTTTCCAATCACTTGCGGCCGTCAGTGGTACTGCATAAAACATCTATTGAAAATCAATTTCATTAATGTATGCGTACGAACATGCACTACCATTATCAAGTATACTAACTGCAGTGAAAATCGTTTACAACGACGCAGGTTATAACGACCAACCGCATATAACAATGGAATTTTTACAAGAAGTTTGGTTTGCTATTCTACTCCATACTAAATATATCGGTTAAAACGACATCGTATATAAGGACGAAACCTGCTATAATGACGGTGATTTTGTAGTGTGCGTAGATCCTAATAAGGGAACACCTTTGGTTGTTCGCTGTACTTAGAGATAAGACCTATAGGATATGATAATGCTTGACTTCCTGATCACGAATATGTAATCATTTGTCTGCAAAAATGACATGGCAATTTTTTATGAATATTTGAAGTCCAAAAATTACTTTTTTCGCCAGGTTTGATATTTTGTAATCGCACTGTATGTGAGCAAAAACAGGTTTGAAGTCTGTAAAATTATGAAGGATCATCGTATTTAACGGATAAACAAAAATTATGTCTCAACTAATCCAAACCGTGTAAAAAAATTAATATGAAAAATGAACTTCAGCATAGATATTTGGCTAATTTGGCGAAAATTCTGGAGGCTACGCCAGATTGTCGTTTGAAGTAGTTATTTCGTATTATCGCAGCCCATGTCAAGTTTCTTTTACATTTCTTTTTCCAAAATATTATCTCATAAGGAAAAGAAGCACATGAATACATATAAGCATGCATACATGAGAATGAAATGAATGAATGAATATACAGGTAGGAGTATTCATATATGGAATGCATGAACCAATGCGTGGGCTCGAGCCATAAGTATGAATAAATGAAATATATAAATATATGTGTATCCATATATGAGATGTATCCATATATGAGATGTATGAATATATGAGTATGAATAAATGACGTGTATGAATAATGAAAAGTTGCTATATTTAACCCAACCTGGATGTGGTCATTGCATATCACATGCTGTTGCAACCATGGAATTTAAAAAAAAATCGTGAACAAAACTTAATAGTAGGCTATTTGAAAATGCATTTATTGTAATTAGAAAAAATGTGAACAAAATTTCATGAAGTTATGTAACCATAAATTGTGGATTAATTGTTGAATTATGCTCTTTATTTAAAAATGAGAAAAATTAAACTGTGTACATCTCAGGAAAGTCCTGAAAGTGATACAGTACAAAAAAAGAAAAGAGTGAAGCAAAGCAATTGATCACAGTGGGCACATTTTAAGAATGACAGATTTTTGCAATTATCTCGGCTGCAATTGTTGTATTCAATTTCAAAAGAAATTTCCTCAACATTTTTGAATTTTCCGGGATCATGATCGCTATAACAGCACCTAAACCAAGCATATTGTAATATAAAGCGATATTTTTTAGACTGTAATTGATTGTGAACCAAAGAATGCATTTTTATTATCTCATTTCGATGTCGTATGTCAATATCCATTTCATCGATTGCTATTCTGTTGATTATTTTTTTACAAATTTTTTATATTGTCGAAAGAAATAAACATCCAGCGATTGTATGAGGGATGTTGCTTTGGGGGGTATTTGCAAGGATATACAATTTTCCGGAAAATCTTTATATAAGTGCTTGTGTTTGTGCTACCTTTCCATTAGTCTAGTAAAGCACAGGAAGGAAGAGCTCATTGAAGGAGGAAATGGGTTTGGTACAACATTCTACCCACTCTTTCATTTTGATTTTGTCCATTTTTGCAGATTTGGAGCATGTAATATATAAGTTTGAAGGTTGAAATAAATTCGTTTTGAAACGTTGTTAATCGTTGAACAGTCGGGCCAAATGTTTCCGCAGCTTCTCTTAAACAAAGTAACATTTTCCCTGTCAGTTTCCCATTCATTGATATTATTGTCATTATTGTATATGAATGTGTTCTGCCAAAATCAGACCCTATTAAAGAAAATGTCTGTTTTTCACCTTTATGCGATAGCTGCCTTTAATTTGGAAGAAAATAATTAAAACCACTTTGATCAGAGTTAAAAATTTATTGGGAGATAATATTAGCAGTAACATTTCTCGTTATCAAAATAAATTCTATGGCACTATCTTCTATATTACCCATATTCTGGGTGTATATTTGAGTGATATATTTTGTTACTTTCCACTGAACTGTTTTGTTTTGGCTCTTAAAATTTTCTATAAAATTATCGGAACATTTAAAATCCTCAAATCCTAACTCTTGGGATTTCAGGATCGCCCATCTTTTCAAATCTATATCATGAACAGGTAAATAATTTTCCCTAGCTTTTGTAAATCTGGCTAACATTTCATTTTTTATTATTTTATACTTTTCTATATTTGTGCCCATATTTGATATATATTTTCTAAACCTCGAAATATAAGTAGGGTATTTTACTGTTGGATATCTCCTGTTTGTTTTCTGGAATTTATTTTTTTGACAACTGTCAAAATACTGAACAATTGTTTGCATATTTTCTAAACTGAATTCATTTGCCAATTGATCGCCCTTTACAGTACAGTTATAATATTCGTCACCGACTATACTAATATCACTTTCTTCGTCGATACGGAAATCACAATTGTCTTCAAAATCTAAACTGATATTTTCACTGACATTGTTATTAAAAATTATGTTTTCGATTTTCGACAATACTTCCCGACTTTCCTTAAGTTCTTGATCAGTTATTAACGACGGAAGCGTGTCGTATTTATTAACGACCAAATTCAAAACGGATTGAATTATGTTCACTATATTTTTCATTTTCTCACAATCGGAAACTCGTACAACTATATTGACGTTATACTTGCGGACGAGTTTATATAGCTAGTGGAATGCGAAACTTAAATGTCCCGCCAACTCTTCAAAATTGTCGTCAAATTCGCCAAATATCTATGCTAAAAGTTCATTTTTCATATTAATTTTTTTATACTGTTTAAATTAGCTGAGACATAATTTTTTATTTTTATCCGTTAAATACGATGATCCTTCATAATCTTACCGACTTCAAACCTGTTTTTGCTCACATACAGTGCGATTAAAAAATATCAAACCTGGCGAAAAAAGTGTCATTTTTGGATTTCAAATATTCATAAAAAATTGTCATATCATTTTAGCAGACAAATGATTACATACTTGTGATCAGGAAGTCTAATACTATCATCTCCTATAGGTCTGATCTCAAAGTGCAGTGAACAGCGAAAGGGGTTCCTTTGTAAGTAAGTAAATTCGTACCAGTTATAATGACGCGACCTGGGAGTCATAAAGCAGAACCACGTGGGTTAGTTATTAAAATTTAAAGGTAGTTATCTGAATTTAAGAATTATTTTAATCTTGTTTATTTACAAATGTCCGAGAAATTGTTATTACTGCTAAACCTGAATATTAAAGATAATGAACTGAAAAAAATTGAGTTATTAATTGAATATCACGAGGGTCATATTCTTAAAGGGCCCATTCTATTTTTTCAGCGTAGAGCCCATAAATCTCTTAAACCGGCACTGTTCTTAAGTCATTAGTATAATATAATAAATACTATTTATTACATGTGTTTCCTACATTATATACTTTAGTAGTATTTTCTACAATTTTTTCAATTTAAAAATCTGAGGAAGTACTATGTACTTAGTTTGGCTATAACATAATATAAACTGAAATTAAATTCATTATAATTATGTTTTTATTTAATTTCGAAACCAAACAGTTTAATAGTTTTTGCTGTCAAAATAATGTATAAAACTCTAGAGTACATTGCTATAGGCTACTATGATTTTAAAAAGACATCCTTTATAACGACTATCGGTTATAACGACCGAATTTGCACAGTCCCTTGCAGGTCGTTATAACCGATTTTCACTGTATATATATATATATATATATATATATAATCCAAACATACACTGAATGAATGAAATTCTTAAAATAGACATAATATTTGTTTTCACGGCAAAAACATCAACGGTCATGGTTTTAACAGTTTTCCGAGTAATCCCAGCCTCTTCTGTTAAGAGAACCAAACCCCGGACTACAGTGAGAAAAACGCCACGCGCTCTACCCTACCATTGAGAGTTAAACCTGGGTTAATGCCGCAGTAGACGAATGCGTTATTGTTACGCCACCGTAAAAAAGCAGACCTACATTTTCCGGAGGAATGTAAACTTTTTGAGACCTAGGATACCAACCCACGTGACTACCGTGATCAATTCGTCGGTAAGTAGTTCTTTTATCATTGTTGTCAATCGAACCCAGGTTAGTGCCACAGAAGATTAATGCGCTATCACTAAGCCACCCTAAAAAAAGACCTACATTTTCCCGAGGAATTTAAACTTCTTGAGACCTAGGATACCAACCCTCGTGACTACCGTGAGCAATTCGTCTGTAAGCATTTCTTTTATCATTGTTGAGAATCGAACCCAAGTTAATGCCACAGTAGATTAATGCGTCATCACTAAGCCACCATAAAAGAGAAAACTGCATTTTTCCGAGGAATTTTAACTTCTTCAGACCAAAGAATTCTAGCCCTCCCTGACTACAGTAAGCAATTCGTGGGTAAGCATTTTTTGATCATTGTTGAAAGCTGAACCCAGGTTAATGCCACTGTAGACGAATGCCTTATGCTACCATAAAGAAGTAGCCCTGCATTTTCCCGAGGAACCTAAACTTCTTGAGACCTAGGAAATCCACCCTCATGACTACAGTGATAATTCGTCAGTAAACGCTTTTCTATCGTTGTTGAGAGTTGAACTCAGGTTAATGCCAAAATAGACAAATGAGTCACCACTACGCACGCCACCGTAAAAAAGTGAACATTTATCTGAGGGATCTAAACTTCTTAAGACCTAGGAAATTCACGCCAGTAATTACAATGAGCAATTCGTTGGTAAGTGTTTTTTATTATCGTTGAGATTCAAATGCGGAATAACTGCATGCTAAGTTAACAAGTTACCACAGCGGGGCCAATGCAAATAATACACAATAAAACCTCGCTAAGTCGACCACCGTCAGTTCTTTGAAAGCGGTCGCTCGGAGAAGTGGTCTCTGAATGGAAGTAAATTTAGCATTGGGTCTACGGAGTGAGGAAATCCGGTTCCAGAAAAGTGCTCGGTAATATAGGTGGTCGTAAAGAGAAGTTTAATTATATTTATTACCACTTGTAGCCATTTTATTGTTCACCCTTCTGTGCTGTGCTGGGATTATTTATAACTCCCTACTTTATGGGAAGATTATTCAAATTAAATTGAATACATTTATTTTCAGGACTTTTTGCATAGGTAATCGACCGTTTCTAAATCCCTGATTTTCCCGGAGTAAATAGGAAATCGACGAATAATAGACGACCGCTAGTTAATCTTCCAGCAATGGCTATTTCAATTATTAGTATATTGCTCCCAGATTCATTAACTTTGGTAAATGGTTGGCCATTATTTTGGTCAAATTTAATCAGTTTAGCCACACTCAAATCCGATAATGGCCTAATATATATTTACAATATCGTGCACAGCGTAATGACTTCAGAAAGTAGCTAAATACATCATGGATACCTTTGTCTCTCTGTTTCTCTCAACCTAATTCGATTAGAGCGAGTGTGTACTCCCTGCTGACGCAGCAAGCTTGCGATATGCCGCGCTAAACACGCTTAAATCTTTCCATGAATATGATTTAGTAAAGTAAATTGAAAATCGTTTATAAAGACGTCGGTTATAACGATGGAATATTTACAAGAAGTTTGGTTTGCTACTCCATTCTAAATATATGGATTATAATGACATCGGGTATAAAGACGGCGATTTTGTAGTCTACGTCGATTATAAGTAGGGAAATTCGTATCGGATATAACGAAGGGACTTGACAGTCATAAAGCAGAACCACGTAGGTTAGTTATTAAAATTTAAAGTTAGTTATCAAAATTTAAGCGTTATTCTAATCTTGTTTATTTACAAATGTCCGAGAAATTTTTATCACTGCTAAACCTGAATATTAAAGATAGTGAACTTAAAAAGTGATTTATTAATTGAATATCACGAGGGTCATATTCTTAAGGGGGCCCATTCTATTTTTTCAGCGTAGAGTCCATAAAACTCCTAAACTGGAACTGTTCTGAAGTCATTAGTATAATAAAATACTATTTATTACATTTGTTTTCTAGATTATATACTTTAGTCATATTTTCTACAATTTTTTCAATTTAAAAAACTAAGAAAGTACTATGTATTTAGTATGGTTATAGCATAATATAATATAAACCGAAATTAAATTCATTAAAATGGAGTATAGTTTTGTTTAATTTTGAAACCAAAAAGTTTAATAGTTACTGTCAAAATAATACATTAAACTCCAAAGTGCATTACTGTAGGCTACGATGATTTTAAAAAGATGCCGTTTATAACGAATATCGGTTATAACGACCGAATTTTTACGGTCTCTTCCAGGTCATTATAACCAATTTTCCCTGTAGCTAAAATTAGAGTCCTCTTCTGCTGTAATGGGAAAGCCCGTTTGTGACGTCACCTCCCGTTATTTCTAACTGTTCCATCGGACTTCTTTTCGTGAACAAACAGTACTTAGTACTTTTTTTTAGTACGTCTTGGATTATTCTGACCAATGCGAGGTATCTCATTCAGGAATACAACGCCTTAAAGTATTATAAAGATAAATAGAAAAGTGTCGGCTCAAAAAAATCTTTTAGGGATATAAAAAAAATTGCGGTGATGGATTAGAAAAGTCAAGATCTAAAGACATTTTGAAAGTAGACCTCCTACGTGACAATATTGCCTATATCTCTAAAGCTAATAATAATAATTTATATATTAACAAATCAGATAAATGTTTTTGAACCTTTGCCAAAAGATCAGGACCGAAAAGCTGCAATTATACGAACATGATAAGCGGATTTAGAAATAATTATATATGTATATAATGTATATATTTAAATTTTTAGTTTAGACATTTTAACGTAGCTGTGGACATTGTGTATTTTCCACAATCTTCTGCAGAACGATTGCGAGGCAACAAGAATAAACTCTGCATTAGGGTTTCACAAGGTGAGTTTCGGAACCCCGGTATATCGACACGATCATCCAGGGTCTCCGGAATTTTTTTTAAAATATCGCCAAAGTTTTCGAGAAAATTTGAAAATTCTACAATTCTTCCCTCATTACAACCTTTTAGAGCTAAGATCATAACTAGCAAACAACAAAAAGGTATTACCTACCTTCTCATGCTTCTTTGTAGCTTATTTTTATGTTTATAGCCAAACGGTGATACATAGTAGTTCTTTACATTTTATTTGAATTTCGTTTATTGAGGAGTATCGTGACTAAAACATGTGGTAAGAAAAGGTTTTGCAAGATAAAAAGGTTGAGAACCATAGCCCTACGTAAATAAAAGCGTCCTCAAAACACACATGATTATGTTTGTGTTCTTGACCTCCATGATCTGTTAGTTTGAATCTACACTCCAGAAATAATATGATTTTAAGAAAGGATCATATGAATCTGAAATACACCATGATCTCTGAAAAACGATATATCATATATATATATCATCATCATCATATTCAACCATTATCTATCCACTGCTGGATGAAGGTCTCTCCAAATGCTTTCCACACAAGTCTATCCTGAGCAATTCGCTTCCACGTCACCCCAACCTGTTTTCTTATTTCATCCACCCATCTAGTTTGAGGACGTTTTCTAGGTCTTCGGTGGTCTCTTGGAATCCAGTTCAGAATTTCTGTTGTCCATCGTTGATCAGTTCTTCTTGCAATATGCCCAGCCCATCGCCATTTCAGTCCTTTTACTTTAACAATGATGTCCTCTACTCTAGTTTGCTCTCTCACCCAAGTGTTTCTTTTTCGATCTCTCCTAGTTATTCCAAGCATGCACCTCTCCATGCTCCTTTGCGTTGTCTGTAACTTTCGTATTGCTCCAACTGTTAGACTCCATGTCTCTGATCCATAAGAGAGGACTGGCAATACACACTGGTTGAAGACCTTTCTTTTTAGACACAAAGGCAATTTCCCCTTCAGGATAAAACTGTTTCTTCCAAATGCACTCCAGCCAAGTTTAATACGTCTGTTGAGTTCTTTCATAATGTTACCATCCATTGAAATCAGCTGGCCAAGGTAAATATATGAATCAGCAATTTCTAGCTCAATGTTGTCAACTTGTACTTTTGTTTCCTCTACGAAATTATTGAACATGATTTTAGTTTTTTGTAGGTTCATCTTGAGTCCAACTTCTTTACTTCTAGTTGAGAGCTCCTGTACCATGTCTTGGAGTTCTGATGGGTTCGTTGAAAAAATAACAATGTCATCAGCAAACCGCAAATGATTTAAATATTCACCATTTATTTTTATTCCCCTGTTATTCCAATTTATTTGATGAAAAATCATCTGTAAAGCTGAAGTAAAAAGTTTTGGAGAAATGGTATCTCCCTGCCTCACACCTTTACCAATTTTGATAGTTTTGGTATCTTTATGTAACCGAAATTTTGCACTTGCATTTTTATACACACGTTTCACCATGTCAATGTACACATCCTCAATGTCTGTTGATCTTAAAGAGTTGATGACTGCTGATGTTTTAATAGAGTCAAAGGCCTTCTCATAGTCAATAAATGCCACACACAATGGAAGTTCATATTCATGTGTTCTTTCAATTAATTCTCTTAATACTTGAATATGGTCCACTGTACTGAATCCACTTCGAAATCCAGCTTGTTCTCTTGGTTGAGCTGCATCTAATTTTTTCTGCAGGCGATGTGTTAGAACTTTTGTGAAGATTTTATAAATAGCAGGTAACAAGCTAATTGGTCGGTAATTTTTCAAATCCTCTTTATCACCTTTTTTATGCAAAAGAATTACTGTTGCAGAATCCCATTGGTTTGGTATGTTACCACTGTTGAGGCATTTGGTAAAGAATTTTGCGAGTATGTCTTCTACATGTTCTCCAGCTTCTTTTAAGATATCTAATGTAATGCCATCATCGCCAGGGGATCTTCCTTTCTTCATACTTTTTATTGCAAATGCTACTTCTTCTTTTAAGATTTTAGGAGCTGTTCCTTCGACTATCTCAGAGTCTTCGTTTAATCCACTGTTTCCTTCATATAGTTTTCTGTAGAATTCTTCAACTCTTCTAAGTATTTCTTCCCTATTTCTTGTTACGGTGCCATCCTCTCCTTTTAATGCAATGATGTGTTTCTTCCCAACAGACAAACTTCCTTTAATAACCCTAAGGCTCCTGCTGTGCATAAATGGACTTGTATTATAAATCTCATAAAAGATCGCACTGCTCACTGTAGTCCGGGGTTTGGTTCCCTAGGCCATAAGAGGTTCGGATTCCTCGGAAAACAGTAGGTCCCGGCGCAGCATGACCATTGTAGTCTTTGAGCCGTAAAACCACAAAACAAACAAACAAGCAAATATTAACTCACATTTGAATTTTCTTATATCTTCTTTCATGCTGTTGCCCAAAGTTTTGTAAATTTCTACATAGTCGATCTCGCAACTGGTATTTTGATTGTCAACCTTCATTTGTCTCCGCCTTTTCATGAGCTGTTTCGTCTTCTCAAATAATTTGCTACCCTGCTTTTTACATGTTACATCACCAATTTACCCAGCTGTTTCGATTATTGCCTTAACAATGTTTTCATTTGCTTCTGAGATGTCAACTTCTTCAGTAAGTCCTTCCAGTGCAGAAAAGCGATTTTTTAATTCCAACTTGAATGCCACGGTATTTTCTTTTAATTTCTTTACTCCCACCCTCTTATATACTTGTTTCCTAATGAGAATCTGTCTTTCTAACGCAGTATTTAAGCACACTTTACATCTCACAATTCGATGATCACTTCCAGTATTAAATCTATTCAGTACAACGGCAATCTTCAATAATTGATGAGCCTTCGCCCGGAAGGTGGAAGGTCGTGGGTTCAGGTCCCCCCGAACGCAAAAATATTTATTTTCTTTCGAACGTTTCACCATCTAATCACGCCATAACATCGGCGCTGGTATCACTACGCCAATAAACGTTGATTTATATTGTTGTTTAATTTAATCTGCGTAGTGTTCGATTTATATAAATACATATGCTGCAACGGGCATTTCGATCAATTTAATACCGGTATCTTTGCAATTTGGTTTAAAAAGTAGTCAATGTACTACCCCATGTTGCGAAATAACCGGCTTCAATAAATTATTTACATACGCTCTAGCTCAGATGGTAGAGCGTGCTCCGGCAAGGTGGAATGTCATGTGTTCATAGGTCCTACCTAACATAAAAGTATTTATTTCTTTCGAACGTTTCACCATCTAATCACGCTAATATCGGCGCTATACTGATTACGATCATATATATATATATATATATAATTTTATATTTAATGTGTTTTCTTTACTTCGTTAAAAATGCTTTTATTATGCAAATGTTAGTTCGGCGGACAGAAGCTCCCGAAAATCTTTCGGTTAGTATAAAATAGGGTTGTGAATTACTTTGCTACCATAAAAATTGATCGCAGCTTGAAGAACGTTAGAAACTTCTGTCATATACAGCGTACACAATATACATTTAATTTAAGCAAACAATTCAAAGAAGTACATAAATTACGGAATGCTTTGAGATAAATAATTGCGAGATATACAGGTTTAACTCTACCTCAATTTTCGAAACATCATATTCAAAGCGCCACATATTAACATACAATTTTATTAACCTCCTAAGTATTGGGGCTGTTAAATAAGGTCTGGGAAACAAAAACTGTACTTCCAAATTTCCTGACGAAAGCTTGGCCTATTTCCTGCAAATTCAGCCGGGACCGCTCTACCATTCCTTGGAATCTTTTTATACCACTTAATTTCCTGTCAGTTGGTTCCCTTCGAGCAAAGAAAAAAAGTATCGATATCTATCTCGGACTATATTTAAATTCCTTAAAAAAAGTTCTAAATGTTTTACTTGATTAAGAAAAATAATAAAATAAATAGCTTAGCTAATGTTTTTATTTTTAAAATTTTTACGCTTTCCATTTATTAAATATAAAACGAAATATTTCGTTTAAAATATACATCTGAATAAGTATGTTATGATATAGGATTCTTTCCACAGTTTTATGCAAATTATTTGAGGTATCACAAATATTTTTTGCATAATTTCAAGTTTTGAAAAGTTCTTTCCAACACACAGTCACCTTTTATCTTTCTTAAGACTCTTACTCTACTTCTTAAGGATTTAATCCGACAATCTGTCAGTTCAATTTTGTCATGTTACTTATAAAACTCAGAGTAAAAGTTTGAAGAATTATGTTCAGTCAAGAGTTTAGTAACAAAGATTTAGTTTTGAAGTTCCGTGAAATTTTATTACTCTATTTTCATTTCCCGCAGTCTTTTCACAGGCTGTTTTATGTTGCAAACGATTTGCTGAGGTGTTGTGCAATTACGGAACGTCATATTTCCCATCAAATTTAATGAACATGTTACTCGCAAAATAGTTAGCCCCTGTGAGATTATAATTCTTCCAAATTCTAAGCTTTTTTTAAGAAATCTTAGAAAAACCAACCTTTTAAACCTATGCGTTGGAATTGTCTTTTAATTAAACCATATCAACTTCACTATACGTCTGTTATAAAGAAGTGTGTTTATATAAGAGGATATATACAAATGCAGTACATGTTCCAACATTGACTAGAAAAGAAGGATAATGTTTGAAAATTTCCTCCCCCCTCAAAAAATTTGTTTTTTCACACTTATTATTTGAATTGATCAAAACTCTGGTTTAAATTCATTGTAAAATTTATTGCTGATCCAAAATTATTGACTTCCAATGCACAGGATAGCGACTATGATCACCAACTTTGTGCTCACTAGCTCAATGAAAATTGTTGTGCACAATTCTACGTGGCCAATAGAATAATTTTGGTTTCTTAAAATATACAAAATATGAATATATCTGCGAAATAAAACCAATTGTCCAAATTCTGGCTAAGAAGCAAATGCTTACAGCAAATGTTTTTAGCCAAAATTTACTCACAATTTATTTATTTATGCGAGAAATTTAGTATTGTTGTGGACGAAATATTAAACCCGAACACAAACAATTACCTTATACAATTCAAAAAAATTGATGCCTTTATCTATTTCTTTTCAAATCACGAACAATAGGTCAGAAATATATGTATTGCATCCATTTTTCATAGCTGTCAGTAAACCGAAAGGGAAAAATATCTTTTCAACGGAATGAAAGATCCGTAAAGGAATTTATCTTTTTCGGAGAGAAATCCACAGATGATGTGTAACGTTTTAACGCCAAAAAATTGTTTTTATATATTTTAAGATTTATTAATTTTATTATAGATAGTTTTAACTAATGATTCGATGTTTGAACGGCATTAAAGAATTTATCTTTAAATTGGAATATTTTCAGAACATATTTTAAATAATGTTGAAGTTTTTATTTTCTTTTACAAGACAAGGCATGACTTGCACACGAATATACCTTCGTCTTAAAAATCGCTCTCATTCATTTCTGAAGGCAATAAACGCTTGTGTCGTGAATTTAAAATATTACTATTTTTTAAATTTGATTCGATTTTCAATTCTGAATTTATCGCATATATATATATATATGGCCTGCAAAAGGGTTGCTGGTATCTAACTGGAAGGAGACCCACACGCTGAACGTATGTGACGATGTGTGGAACCGGCCAGGCCAGTAACCTAGTGTCCTACCCCGCCTTCAAGTGGTGCAGGCTGAGCTTTCTATTTATGTGGCAAATTAATATTTGCTACACGGATAGAAAGGCGGAAGGGGAGGGCTAATTCACCAACCCGTCTAGCCAGCGTGGTGAAATTATGGCTAATTCCTCCATTATGTTGACACACCAGAAACCATGGCCCCTAGTCTCCAGGTGCTGGAGTGCTCCTGATCAAGGCAGCGGTCAGTGTGGCATGAAAGCAGGGGGTGCTAAGAATCACTGGAATGGCCCAGGCTGCCGTTTGTTATTGACCTTGGCTACGTTTAATGGACGATCCCTTGCTTCTGAAGCAAAACTTCAGGAATTGGAAGAGGAACTAGACAAGATCAAATGGGACATTGTAGGACTCAGTGAAATTAGAAGAAAAGGTGAAGAGTTGGTGGAACTGAAAAGCGGACATTTGTTTTACTATAGAGGAACGGAAACTGGAAGAACAAGTGGTGTTGGCTTCTTAATCAACAAAAGAATTAAAGACTGTCTTCTGGAAGTTGAAAGTACATCAGATCGAGCAGCGAGGCTTGTTGTTCAACTAACCCAGCGATACCAACTTCAAATAGTACAGGTATATGCACCAACATCAAGCCATACCGACGAAGAGGTTGAAGAATTTTATGAAGAAATCAAAGAGTTACACACCAAAGGGAAACAACATATCAAGCTCATCATGGGGGATTTCAATGCAAGAATTGGACAACAGGAACAAGGAGAGACATCGGTTGGTAAATACGGATATGGGGAAAGGAATGAACGTGGCGATCAACTCATCGAATTTGCAGAAGCTGAAAACCTTAGCATCATGAATTCATTTTTTAAGAAGAAACCGCAAAGAAAATGGACATGGAAACACCCAAATGGGGGAACTAGTGAAATTGACTATATCCTGGCAAACAAGAAATCAATTATTGAAGATTGCAGTGTACTGAACAGATTTAATACTGGAAGTGATCATCGAATGGTGAGATGTAAAGTGCACTTAAATACTAAATTAGAACGACAGAAGCTCATTAGGAAACAAGTAAGTAAGAGGGTGGATTTAATGAAACTGAAAGCAAATACCGAGGCATTCAAGTTGGAATTAAAAAATCGCTTTTCTGCACTGGAAGGACTTATTGAAGAAATTGATATCTCAGAAGCAAATGAAAACATTGTTAAGACAATAGTTGAAACTGCTGGGGAAATTGGTGGTGTAACCTGTAAAAAGCACAATAGCAAATTATCTGAGAAGACGAAACAGCTCATGAAAAGGCGAAGAGATATGAAGGTGGACAATCGAAATACCAGTTCCAGGATTGAGTACATAGAACTTTGTAAAACTCTGCGCAAAAGCATGAAAGAAGACATAAGAAAATTCAACTGTGAGCTAGTAAGGAAAGCCATTGAAAATAACAAGAGCCTTAGGGTTGTTAAAGGAAGTTTATCTGTTGGGAAGAAACACATCATTGCATTAAAAGGAGAGGATGGCACCGTAACAAGAAATAGGGAAGAAATACTTAGAAGAGTTGAAGAATTCTACAAAAAACTATATGAAAGTAACAGTGGATTAAACGAAGACGCCGAAATAGTCGAAGGAACAGCTCCTAAAATCTTAAAAGAAGAAGTTTCATTTGCAATAAAAAGCATGAAGAAAGGAAGAGCCCCTGGTGATGATGGTATTACATTAGATATCCTAAAAGAAGCTGGAGAATATGTAGAAGACATACTTGCAAAATTCTTTACCAAATGTCTTAACAGCGGTAACATACCAAACCAATGGGATTCTGCAACAGTAATTCTTTTGCATAAAAAAGGTGATAAAGAGGATTTGAAAAATTACCGACCAATTAGCTTGTTACCTGCTATTTATAAAATCTTCACAAAAGTGCTAACACATCGCCTGCAGAAAAAATTAGATGCAGCTCAACCAAGAGAACAAGCTGGATTTCGAAGTGGATTCAGTACAGTGGACCATATTCAAGTATTAAGAGAATTAATTGAAAGAACACATGAATATGAACTTCCATTGTGTGTGGCATTTATTGACTATGAGAAGGCCTTTGACTCTATTAAAACGTCAGCAGTCATCAACTCTTTAAGATCAGCAGACATCGAGGATGTGTACATTGACATGGTGAAATGTGTGTATAAAAATGCAAGTGCAAAATTTCGGTTACATAAAGATACCAAAACTATCAAAATTGGTAAAGGTGTGAGGCAGGGAGATACCATTTCTCCAAAACTTTTTACTTCAGCTTTACAGATGATTTTTCAGCAGATAAATTGGAATAACAAGGGAATAAAAATAAATGGTGAATATTTAAATCATTTGCGGTTTGCTGATGACATTGTTATTTTTTCAACGAACCCATCAGAACTCCAAGACATGGTACAGGAGCTCTCAACTAGAAGTAAAGAAGTTGGACTCAAGATGAACCTACAAAAAACTAAGATCATGTTCAATAATTTTGTAGAGGAAACAAAAATACAAGTTGACAACACTGAGCTAGAAATTGCTGATTCATATATTTACCTTGGCCAGCTGATTTCAATGGATGGCAACATTATGAAAGAACTCAACAGACGTATTAAACTTGGCTGGAGTGCATTTGGAAGAAACAGTTTTATCCTGAAGGGGAAATTGCCTTTGTGTCTAAAAAGAAAGGTCTTCAACCAGTGTGTATTGCCAGTCCTCTCTTATGGATCAGAGACATGGAGTCTAACAGTTGGAGCAATACGAAAGTTACAGACAACGCAAAGGAGCATGGAGAGGTGCATGCTTGGAATAACTAGGAGAGATCGGAAAAGGAACACTTGGGTGAGAGAGCAAACTAGAGTAGAGGACATCATTGTTAAAGTAAAAGGGCTGAAATGGCGATGGGCTGGGCATATTGCAAGAAGAACTGATCAACGATGGACAACAGAAATTCTGAACTGGATTCCAAGAGACCACCGAAGACCTAGAAAACGTCCTCAAACTAGATGGGTGGATGAAATAAGAAAAGAGGTTGGGGTGACGTGGAAACGAATGGCCCAGGATAGACTTGTGTGGAAAGCATTTGGAGAGACCTTCATCCAGCAGTGGATAGATAATGGTTGAATATGATGATGATGATATATATATATATATATATTCTGGACATAGTTCTTCCATATTTTATTATGATTACGCAAAAATAATGAGAAATATGTGTTAGCAGTTATTTTTACGAAATCAGTGTTGAATTTTAATTTATAAATATACAAACACTATATATTAAGCTCTCAAAAATTTATACACGATCCATGAAAACTCCCGCACTACGTGGGCTATAAATCATATTATTCTAACAACAGTTACAATCATTGCAATCTAAATTTTTATTATATCAGATATTTGCATTATTAGTGAGAATTCAGTTACGGTAACTATTATCCACATAAAAACACATTATTCCTTCATAATAATTAACAATAATTATTTGTATTCTGGAAGTTAATTAGGTAATGTTAATCACCCACCCACCTACCTCAATTCCAGCAACAAAACACACGAATCATCAGCTAGGACAATTATAATCAGAAACAATCCATCTGAATATTTTTAAAATAATAATATTTCCGCCAAACAGAAAGCGTTTGGCCTCTGGAACCGAATAATAGCTTTGACACAGTGAATACTAACTACTGAAGTGCTATTCACTAAAGAAACTTAATTAACAAAGAACCATAAAGGCCATAGAATTTCTCATATGAAATAAATTGCAAGTAATGCAAAACGACGATGTATGCATATTTCTTTAAAAGAAAAGTAAATAATGTATATATATTTTTCGAATATTGGGAGCGGCTTTGATTGTGTTATCCATTATGACCTTGCGCTATAAACATACATTCAACAAACCTTTATGACAGGATTTAATTTGTGTGGGGTGGGGCTTGCTCTGATGATCCATTGACATAAATTATTTGTTTTTTGTTTTCTTTATTAATTTAGTCACAATGATATATTTCTTTTCTTTTCGTAACTTAGTTACATTAATATTATATTTTCTTTGTGTTATTGTCATTGCCATTATTCTGAATATGTTGGTTATCATTTTTGGAGGCATTGTTTCATGCAGTATAAGAATCCCTGGCTCTTTGGATTTGTCACATGAAGCATTTATGTCGTCTTTTTTTTCCACAAGGCCCCCTGGACCGCGGCAATATTATGCTATGGTTTGACACCGTCATTAATTTATGTATAAGACAGGTGTCTGCTGATGGTCAGGAAAGAAATCAATGAAATGAAATAAAATATTTATTAAGTTCCTCGAATTTTAAGTTTGGCACAGGTGAAGAAAAAGAGAGACGTTTTCAAATTATTTCAAAATGAAATTTTAATTTCGTATATTAGATGAAACAACTGTTTTAAAATGTAAGTAGTTTGCAGCAAGTAAGACTGGTGGAACAATGTAAGACCTCACGGAATAAATCGAAAATGTAAATCTAATCTTGTAGGCGTAGTAATATCTAATTAATGAAGTTCCAACGTACGTTTTGGACGGATTTGGTTTCCTTTCTTCATTCGTTAAGACATATGTAATTGGATTTTTTTTCATTCAATGTTACGACGCCTACAGTTTTGGATTCATATTTTGGATTTAATGTGGCAAATGCACATTTTTTCGAAAAAAAGAAATTTTCAAATTAAGAAACAATTTTTATCAAACTTTTTTAGGCGTAGTAATAGTAACGCCGATGTTATGGCATGGTTAGATGGTGAAACGTTCGTACAGAAAAGAAATTTTTCTGCGTCTGGTGAGGTATGATCCCACGGCCGTCTGCTATCTCGGCAGGTGCTCTTACCAACTGAACTACAAACGACAAACATGCAACTGCTTACGAACGTAATTAAAGCATATTTTCCGAAATTGGTTATTTCTCGAAATGAGGCAGTACATGGACTGCTTTTTAAACCTAATTACGAAGAGATCGGTATTAAATTCATCGAAAAGCCCTTTGCAGCAGATATATTTATACAAGTCGAACACTACGCAGATTAAACTAAG
>QLNU02003225.1:99411695-99428938 GCA_006491805.2 Dysdera silvatica | reverse complement strand
TATATAACGACATCGTATATAACGACGAAACCTGCTATAATGACGGCGATTTTGTAGTCTACGTAGATTCTAAGTAGGGAAATTCGTATCGGATATAACGACGCGACTTGACAGTCACAAATCTGAACCAAGTAGGTTTGTTATCAAAATGGAAAATTAGTAATCAGAATTTAAGCGTTATTCTAATCTTGTTTATTTAGAAATGTCCGAGAAATCTTTATTACTACTAAATCCGAATATTGAAAATAATGAACCTTAAAAGAATAAAAAAAATAAATAGAAAGCACGTGATTTAATGATTAAATATCACGAGGGTCATATTCTTTAGGAGTCCATTCTATTTTTTAAGAGTAGGACCCACAAAACTCTTAAACCGGCACTGTTCGGAAGTTATTACTATAATATAATAAATATTATTCATTACATTTGTTTTCTACATTATGTATTTCAGTGTTTCTAGAATTTTCCAATTCAAAAAATAAAAAATGCTATGTATTTAGTGAGGCTATGAATATAATTTAATATAGACGGAAATTCAATTCATTATAATTAAATATATTTTAATTTAATTTTGAAAGCTAAACGTTTACTACTTCTTACTATCAAAATAATTTATAAAACTCTATAGTCTATTATACTATAGGCTACAATGGTTTTAAAACGATATCGTTTATAACGACTACAGGTTAAAAAGACCGAACATACACGGTCCCTTGAAAGTCATTATAACCGATTTTCACTGTATATATATATATCATCATCATACACAACCCATTATCTATCCACTGCTGGATGAAGGTCTCTCCAAATGCTTTCCACACAAGTCTATCCTGAGCAATTCGCTTCCACGTCACCCCAACCTGTTTTCTTATTTCATCCACCCATCTAGTTTGAGGACGTTTTCTAGGTCTTCGGTGGTCTCTTGGAATCCAGTTCAGAATTTCTGTTGTCCATCGTTGATCAGTTCTTCTTGCAATATGCCCAGCCCATCGCCATTTCAGCCCTTTTACTTTAACAATGATGTCCTCTACTCTAGTTTGCTCTCTCACCCAAGTGTTTCTTTTTCGATCTCTCCTAGTTATTCCAAGCATGCACCTCTCCATGCTCCTTTGCGTTGTCTGTAACTTTCGTATTGCTCCAACTGTTAGACTCCATGTCTCTGATCCATAAGAGAGGACTGGCAATACACACTGGTTGAAGACTTTTCTTTTTAGACATAAAGGCAATTTCCCCTTCAGGATAAAACTGTTTCTTCCAAATGCACTCCAGCCAAGTTTAATACGTCTGTTGAGTTCTTTCATAATGTTGCCATCCATTGAAATCAGCTGGCCAAGGTAAATATATGAATCAGCAATTTCTAGCTCAATGTTGTCAACTTGTATTTTTGTTTCCTCTACAAAATTATTGAACATGATCTTAGTTTTTTGTAGGTTCATCTTGAGTCCAACTTCTTCACTTCTAGTTGAGAGCTCTTGTACCATGTCTTGGAGTTCTAATGGGTCCGTTGAAAAAATAACAATGTCATCAGCAAACCGCAGATGATTTAAATATTCACCATTTATTTTTATTCCCTTGTTATTCCAATTTATCAGCTGAAAAATCATCTGTAAAGCAGAAGTAAAAAGTTTTGGAGAAATGGTATCTCCCTGCCTCACCCCTTTGCCAAGTTTGATAGTTTTGGTATCTTTATGTAACCGAAATTTTGCACTTGCATTTTTATACACACGTTTCACCATGTCAATGTACACATCCTCAATGTCTGTTGATCTTAAAGAGTTGATGACTGCTGATGTTTTAATAGAGTCAAAGGCCTTCTCATAGTCAATAAATGCAACACACAATGGAAGTTCATATTCATGTGTTCTTTCAATTAATTCTCTTAATACTTGAATATGGTCCACTGTACTGAATCCACTTCGAAATCCAGCTTGTTCTCTTGGTTGAGCTGCATCTAATTTTTTCTGCAGGCGATGTGTTAGCACTTTTGTGAAGATTTTATAAATAGCAGGTAACAAGCTAATTGGTCGGTAATTTTTCAAATCCTCTTTATCACCTTTTTTATGCAAAAGAATTACTGTTGCAGAATCCCATTGGTTTGGTATGTTACCGCTGTTAAGACATTTGGTAAAGAATTTTGCAAGTATGTCTTCTACATATTCTCCAGCTTCTTTTAGGATATCTAATGTAATACCATCATCACCAGGGGCTCTTCCTTTCTTCATGCTTTTTATTGCAAATGAAACTTCTTCTTTTAAGATTTTAGGAGCTGTTCCTTCGACTATTTCAATGTCTTCGTTTAATTCACTGTTACTTTCGTATAGATTTTTGTAGAATTCTTCAACTCTTCTAAGTATTTCTTCCCTATTTCTTGTTACGGTGCCATCCTCTCCTTTTAATGCAATGATGTGTTTCTTCCCAACAGATAAACTTCCTTTAACATCCCTAAGGCTCTTGTTATTTTCAATGGCTTTCCTTACTAGCTCACAGTTGAATTTTCTTATGTCTTCTTTCATGCTTTTGCGCAGAGTTTTACAAAGTTCTATGTACTCAATCCTGGAACTGGTATTTCGATTGTCCACCTTCATATCTCTTCGCCTTTTCATGAGCTGTTTCGTCTTCTCAGATAATTTGCTATTGTGCTTTTTACAGGTTACACCACCAATTTCCCCAGCAGTTTCAACTATTGTCTTAACAATGTTTTCATTTGCTTCTGAGATATCACTTTCATCAATAAGTCCTTCCAGTGCAGAAAAGCGATTTTCTAATTCCAACTTGAATGCCTCGGTATTTACTTTCAGTTTCATTAGATCCACCCTCTTACTTACTTGTTTCCTAATGAGCTTCTGTCGTTCTAATTTAGTATTTAAGTGCACTTTACATCTCACCATTCGATGATCACTTCCAGTATTAAATCTGTTCAGTACACTGCAATCTTCAATAATTGATTTCTTGTTTGCCAGGATACAGGAATTCATGATGCTAAGGTTTTCAGCTTCTGCAAATTCGATGAGTTGATCGCCACGTTCATTCCTTTCCCCATATCCGTATTTACCAACCGATGTCTCTCCTTGTTCCTGTTGTCCAATTCTTGCATTGAAATCCCCCATGATGAGCTTGATATGTTGTTTCCCTTTGGTGTGTAACTCTTTGATTTCTTCATAAAATTCTTCAACCTCTTCGTCGGTATGGCTTGATGTTGGTGCATATACCTGTACTATTTGAAGTTGGTATCGCTGGGTTAGTTGAACAACAAGCCTCGCTGCTCGATCTGATGTACTTTCAACTTCCAGAAGACAGTCTTTAATTCTTTTGTTGATTAAGAAGCCAACACCACTTGTTCTTCCAGTTTCCGTTCCTCTATAGTAAAACAAATGTCCGCTTTTCAGTTCCACCAACTCTTCACCTTTTCTTCTAACTTCACTGAGTCCTACAATGTCCCATTTGATCTTGTCTAGTTCCTCTTCCAATTCCTGAAGTTTTGCTTCAGAAGCAAGGGATCGTCCATTAAACGTAGCCAAGGTCAATAACAAACGGCAGCCTGGGCCATTCCAGTGATTCTTAGCACCCCCTGCTTTCATGCCACACTGACCGCTGCCTTGATCAGGAGCACTCCAGCACCTGGAGACTAGGGGCCATGGTTTCTGGTGTGTCAACATAATGGAGGAATTAGCCATAATTTCACCACGCTGGCTAGACGGGTTGGTGAATTAGCCCTCCCCTTCCGCCTTTCTATCCGTGTAGCAAATATTAATTTGCCACATAAATAGAAAGCTCAGCCTGCACCACTTGAAGGCGGGGTAGGACACTAGGTTACTGGCCTGGCCGGTTCCACACATCGTCACATACGTTCAGCGTGTGGGTCTCCTTCCAGTTAGATACCAGCAACCCTTTTGCAGGCCATATATATGTATAGTTCGATGAGGCAATTGGGGCCACGTCCCTGTTGGCCCCGGCTTGGATACAGGCCTGATTGTAATAATGGTGGGAAACTCTGTTGTCGCCAGCGATTAGTAATTATTCCGGACACGAACTCTTCTAATGGCAGTAGAACACCATCTGTATACATTCCGGGAGTAGTCTCCTTTATTGTCCTTTCATTGTAACCATTTCATTTGTTATCTTCCTTGCGGCAGTGTAAGACCCATCACCGTTTACTGCACGCTATACGAAAAAGGTGGAAATAGAAGCTTAATTCTGTGTAATTAAACGACGGCAGTAATTATTTGAGGAAAAATAAGTTACTGCAGTCGATATATTAAATTTCGAAAAACTAATTTAACTTCAAATTGCTCTCTTATTAAGCAATGATTGCTAGCATTCTGCAATGCTCCAAACCTGTATTAGGTGTAAAATGAAAGAATGCTAAATCTGCGTCATAAATTCTGTCACAGAATTTTAATTAGAAGCTGTAGCCCTTAACTACGAAAGAATTTTAAAGAAAACAAATAAATTTTAATGATAATAAATGCTTTCGCTGATGCAAATGTTTTACTCACCCGCGATTATTTATTTAAGTCTTAGTTCTTGAAAAGCGATAGATAATGATTTGCCTCCAGATAGATTTAAACAAGGCTGCTTTAATTATTCCTTCCAGGATACCTTTTTGATTATGTTTCCGAGAAATTTGAGCGGATTTTCCTTGTATAAATCCCCGTCATATTGTTCAAACTATATTACTGAGTTTAAATTTATATGCAGTATATTAGGGCCTCTATTACGCAAATCAATTGGGATCAGCTTACTTCAAAAAACGGAATATTCCGCGTAATCTGAAGCACATTAATTCAGAGGCCAACTATATTTATTTTGCTAATTGTAAGCATATATTTTTAATGAATAAACATTTAATAGGGAAGAAATGTAATGACTTTAAAAAAATATGCCGTATCCTGATTTTTGCTTTAAAACTATTTATTTAAATCATTTCGACGAAAAAATACAGATTTATATAAAGGACATTAATATATTTCAAATTGTACACTCTTTTACACAAGAAAAAAAAAGGGAAAAAAAAGAAAAAGAAAGAAAAAATAAGCACCATGAAAAAACAATTTGTTTTTATTGGAATTAAATGTACATACAGCATATATATATATATATATATATATATATATATATATATATATATATATATATATAGAGAGAGAGAGAGAGAGAGAGAGAAATGATAAAAATTCAAGGCTGTAGGGCCAATCAATAACTTGGAATTTCACATTTACTGTTCAGACAATAGTTGGTGAAATCCCTTTTGGCGGCGATGCACGCTTCTATGCGTGTAGGCAAGCAGTGTTAAAAGGTTCCTAAAGTCATACTGCGACACATTCTGCCAGGCATTCCTCACTTACCGCTCTAGGTCTGTGACATTATGCGGTTCCTGAATCTGGTAGCCTACCGTGTCACATGCACGTTAGATTGGCGAAAAGTCTGGTGACCTTTCTGGCCAAGGAAGAGTATCAACAACGAAGGCAGCTCACAAATATGCGACCAGAATGGGGATTAGCATTGACTTGTTGGGAAAAGGTCTCAGGCGGTTTAGTCATGAAGATAATGCAAACGGCTGCAGGATGTCATCAACATATCGTGTACTCAGGATAACTAGTGACGTTCTGTTATCGCATGAGATAACACCCCACACCATCACACTAGGCGCAATAGTTGTGTGCCTCGGCAAAACAACTAGGTAGAAAATAACAAGGTTGGGATCGCTGGTACCTCCACACGTATCCGATGGTCATCTGCTCCAAGACTGAAGCGGGATTCATCACTGAACACTATGCGATGCCAATCTGCTGGCAGCCATGATGATCGACTACTACCAAACCACTCCAGATGACGCTGACGATGATGTGAAATTAAGAGAAAACGTCTTAAACGTCCCCACCTTAGCCAAGCGTCGTGAAATGGTAGAAGGTGCCACGGGTGGTATGGAAGAAATTGTAGCACGCTGGATGGCGGACAATGATGCTGTTGTGTCAGCTCGAACCTCTCGCACAACCAACCGATTTTGCCTCGAATTCGTGCACCTTGGCCTTCCAGAGCCTTTGTTCAGCCGATGAGTTCCTCGCAGAAACCATTGCTGCCAACACCCTTGAACAGCAGTGTCCGTACGGTGCAGGTGGCAGCCTATTGCTCAGTAGGACCAGCCAGCTTCACCCATCCCGACTATGCGACCACGTTTGAAGTCGTTCAATTGGCTATAAGGTCTTTGACAACGTCGTAATGGCATTACTGATTTCGTCTCCAGTGAACTGCAACTCCGAGAACAATAAACCGTCCGCAATTTTTACCTCTTTTGTACGATGCCAGTTGCGTACTATAAATACGCACTATAATCGAAATTAACGCTCACTTACTTTGGAAATTCAATCATTTGAATTTCTCTAAAGAATTTACTCTAAAGGACTTTTCATTCAAAATTTCGAGATGATCGGATTATTTTTTAGGGGTGTTTTTTTTTTGTTTTTTTTTGCAAAAGAGTGTGAAACATCAATTCTCCGCATGAAAAATATTTTTTCTTATCTCTGTTAAAAATATGGATTTTTCTCATTATTATTATTATTTTCTATCATCACGCGCGGACGCTAATACTGAATATTAATATGAATATCTTAATTAAAATATGCGCACGTTAAGGAAATGCATCTTTAATTATTTATGCATCAGAGGCCTATTTAAAGTGGCTGGGGAAAAAAGAAGCATTTTAAATATTTGCACATAAATTGTGGAAGACAAAACATTACAAAGTACTGTACAATAATTTTCTGCACTTACATATAAATAGCTCCAGCTAGAGTTCTTTTGTTTTGGGAGAAAAGGAGACGCTGTTCCCATCCTGGATTCGAACTAGGGTCCCTCCGTTTAGCCAGGGGTGTCTTGACCACTAGACGAACGAGGACAAGAACAACGCTCTCTTTCTCCGTCTATAAGAATGTAAGGTATTATTACCCTTCTAATGGTAAAATAATGGTCAAAACGCAAAGTCACCGCGGAGAGTTTTTTGTAAGTTTTCGTGGGAAATGCATCATACTATAATTTTCGGCACCGATGTATAAGTAGCTGAAGCTGGAGGTTTTTTGTTTTAGGAGAAAACAATTAAAAGAACATTTACTTTTACTTATGTAATTCTCGGATTTTGTAGAAATATATACGGCAGAAAAGAGCGACCATAAATATATAAAAGAAAAGAGAGAAAGGAAAATAAATGCTGTTTCTTGTATTTTTTATTCTTCATCTTAAGCTCAGTTTATTTGATATATGAGGCACTAAATTATTTATAAATAGGTATCAACGCAAAAGTAGAAAAGATCAAATGAAGATAAGGGAAAGATAGGAAATTTGATGCAGCCCCAAATTGTACCAAAGTGAATCCGGAAATTATGATTTTAAAAAAATGATCAATATCCTCGTAAAGTCCGAACCAAACGTCAGCAAAAGCAATCGCTTCCTTTATCATTTTCAAAATAAAAAATGCCCTTCCTCGTCGTTTTCATCATCTGATTACTTTCTAAAGCAAGGGTTTCAAAGTTCTTTGACGCTCGACCATTTCAAAGTTTCTTGGTTTCATCGGTCCCCTTTATCTTACTATTACGTAATTATGATGGGACAAGTAAAAATATGGTTTAAATTCTGTTTCAATTTCAAAGTCAATTTCTCCCCTACAAATAAAATTGGTATTTCAACATTGAATAACTCGATTTATGTTCACAATTTATGATGGATTTATAATCACCCATACTCATGTCCTAAAGCGCATACATTGGCCAAACTCGACGTGCATTCCTGTTCCGGATAAAGGAACACCAGACTTACATTAAAGAGCAGAAATTAGCTAACTAATCTACAGCATTTCATTGCTGGTCTTTGGACCAAAAATTTAATTTTGTTCAAACCAAATTAATTTTTTACTTCTGTCTGGCCCATATAATGCCCGTAAGCTTACCGGTTTTACCACCTCCCACGCTCATTGTTATGAAAGCTTACTAGAATTTGACTTAAAGCCATCGTGAAAGGTGTGAAAGCTGCATTAAATTAATCTACTTCAACTGTGCCTTTTGTGTTAATGTATTTTTATAAAAAGAGACAATATCGAGGTTTTTGTTTTATTCTATGAAACTAAAAATGAAAAAATATTTCTGTTTCGCATGACAACTGTTTCAAAAGGTTTGCATATAATAGATGTAAAAGTATATAATAGATATAAATTTAATTTAATTTATAAGTTTAAAACTCGACAAGTCTAAGACTCTTACATCGAGAGTGATAACTAAATGCCACAACTAAGAACAGTACAAAAATGAATGAAAGCAATTAGATGACATGACAATAGAACTATAAAAGGTAAAGTAAAGCTCTAAAGTAAACACTAAAAGTTAAAGGAGAAAACATTTCAAGAGACCAGATAAGCCATAAGCCTCAAATGCTGTACAAAATGATCCGTAGGTCTCCCGGAATACGATAGTTAATGGAAATGAGTTCCATGCTAGTCCAACTCTTTGTGTATAAAAATAGTATCTCTAGTTTCGGCGAGTAACTGACAAATGGACCCTCCATGGGTGACCCCTTTTAGAGGATTGACAGATAAGGTGAAACATAGGTTGTGTTAGGTCCGTATAAACCAAATCGTGAATCAGTCGGTAAAGAAGTTTTATATCTATAACGAGGCGTTGCCACTCCATAGTGTGTAGTCCCATAGCCTCTAGGCTTTCATTATAAGGTAACGCACGTAGATCAGGTAATCCTTTTGTGAAACGATGAAAAGGAGTCTCAAGAAGACGGATGTTCCTTATTCGGCATGGACTTCCGACCGGAGAGGCGTATTCTAATATAATGGATACGAATGTATTAAAGGCCAATAGTAAACATGTCTGATTGCACCTTGCGAAACCTTTCAAAATAAGAAAACAGCGCTGATTAGCTTTTGAGACAATTTTCTGACAGTGTACAGAAAAATCTAAATCATCGGATATTAGGATACTAAGATCACTAAAGTCAGTGAGATGAGACAAAATGTTCTCGCCAATAGAATATTGAAAGTGAGCATCGGAGTATCCAAAATGTAATACTCCTGTTTTGCTGTAGAAAAACTGTGTAAAAGTAAACGCTTCGCGTGTTGAATTCTTAATGAAATAATACTAAATTAATGATGGCGGCAAGAACAACCAAAGAACGGCCATGGTAATAAACGTTACTTTCAGCAAAGTGCGTTTTTCCCTCCCAGAAGAATATATACCTAAAATAAATAAGCATTGAGTGGAAATAAATCCATTCAGATGCTGAGATAATTGCCGCTCCAATTCCCGGAATGCCATTTCTGTTGTGAAGACCCTTATTGCCGAACGTAAGAAAAATAGGCCATTTGCAGATACAGATATGTGCATAGCATCTCTGGTGGAAATCAGACGTGGTAACACTCTGCCCTATATAAACGAGGAAGGCCCTGCAATTACTCACTACCGTTAAGTGGAAATGAATGATGGATTCGGTAAAGGCGAAGGAAAAATTCCTGCATTTAATTGAGCAGAATTGATGCGTGGTATGCCTACCAGGAAATGGCTCACCGGGCTGTATTTCACAAACCAGACTTATAATTCGTATTCCAAGCATGCATCATATATTCTACTGGATATTCCTTTATGGACATATATATTCATGAAGTCACGTAAATCAGAAATAACGAGCAACGCAAATAATTATATGGAAATATCGAACCGTTGTTCCGAGAAAGTATATGACAATACGCTTGCTTTTAGAACATTGAATCTCTAAAAATGTATGTTTGCAAGAGCGATGTATATGGTCTTAGCAAAAATATATTGTATGAGACTGGAGTTATTTTAATTTAAACTACTTGAAAACATTCTACCTGAATGGTTAAACAAGAACATCTACATGTGGTCCTGAAATAGCCTATTATTAACGCATGATTGTTTACGATTAAACATCCATATTTATCAAATCAAGAACCTCTCTAACTGTTGCTGATGCGTTTTTTGTCCGTTAGTTCTCAAGTAATTTCAACGCATCGTTCGTCAACATCACAGGAATGATTGAACTGCACAAGTTTTATACCTACAACCAACAGCAGCGCACCAATCTATTGCACGATAATTTATAAATGTACCAATCATTAGCCAATAGTAATTGCTAAATGTTAATCACAAACTAAACATGCGTGCTCAACTCTTAACTTCAGCAGAGCATAAACACTTCTCGCCCATCTGATGAAGATAGCTCTAAGATTTTGCATCCCAGACATTTGTTCTGCGGTCACTTGGAAATTTTCTCAAGTGAGGTTTGTAAACGAATGGAATTGTCAATAATATATAATTAATAGCCAAAACTAGTATATTAATTCTTTTCGGTAAGGTATAAATTAAAAATTGTGTGAAAATTGAATTGCCTTAAACGTAATTCCTCTTCTGGATAATTGCCCTTAATATTCAAATATAAGCAGTGTTTTTTTAGGAGATTAATACATATATAGTGACAGTTCTTTTTATGAGAAACCTGATAGGGACTTAGCCATTATGGTCTGTCCTTGTATAGTAGCCATCTTTAATTGTGACCATTGCAGTCCAGTCCCAAAGGTGGTCACTTTGGAAAGATTTTACTGTTTATATAAATTGTCACTTCATGCAACATAAATTATTAATGGTACTAATTGGTAAAAGAAATTGGAAAAAAGAATCGGACATTGCGAGGAATTTGGAAATACACAACATTGATCCAAACACCTACATTAAAATGCAAAAGCCACAGTCGTGTCGCATTGTCACACACGTGTCACACACGTGTCGCATTGTCAGGAAGTTTCTGGACATGGCACATTAAGAAGTGATGTGAGAAACTTGGAAACATGGCTCTCTGCCCGTCCCAAAGCCTGTTTCCGCCAACAATGTGCGAGGAATTTATATATAAATATAAATGCGCATAGAAAGCAAGCATAATATTTTAATTTATGGCGGATAGAATTCGACTCCATATCCAAACCATAACTTATTATTTATAAAATCGTTAATGAATCGACTTCTGAAGTAATACTGTATGTTATCAAATAACAGCATTAATCAACGTTTATTGGCGTAGTGATACCAACGCCGATGGTATGGCGTGATTAGATGGTGAAACGTTCGAAAGAAAATAAATATTTCTGCCTTCGGTGGGACCTGAACCCACGATCTTTCTGAATGTTATCTCTAACTGAATCATGACTGAATGTTATCTCTAACTGAATCTTGACTGAATGTTATCTGTAACTGAATCTTGACTGAATGTTATCTCTAACTGAATCTTGACTGAATGTTATCTCTAACTGAATCTTGACTGAATGTTATCTCTGCGTAAATGAAGGTTCCTGAAATGAAGAATCCAGTTGCTAAATAAATAACAATTTACTTTACTGCAATTTATCAACGTAAAGTAACTTGTTATTATAGTATAACAAAATAACTCTGAATATAACATCTCGTGCCATAACCAAACTAACTAGTCACAAAACCGCTAGGTGCGGAATACTAGTAAGAGTGGTAGAGTGTATGTTTCGCCGCACTTTATATCTGCTTAATGACGTCATACTCACAATTTCTAATCGCGTATTTCTATGGTAATAGACATGACGCAACAAATGCATATACCAAGTCTAGCCTGAATAGGAGAGCTCCCTTTGCATGTGGATGTAAAGGGGACGCGGGTGGATAAATGTTGGGAAGTCACTGCTCTATAACCACTTGGAAGTCAAAAATAAGACATATCAACGAAGACATTTTACTAATGTGTTCTTTATTGAAGAGTCCCACTGCGTCGCCAATAAATTGAATGCTAGGACTGGTTAACCGAGAGCTTGTTCACTTAACTTAGACAAATAACACGTCAGACATAATAAATTAAGGCTGTGTCAGAAGGAAAACTATTTTTCTTTAAACCAATAGGAATAGGGATAGGTTCGCCACTGACCTTTGGCATGGGCGCTATTAGTCACTAAGTTGGGTGTGACCCGGTAAACTAAACCGAGATAACTTACTATAGTTTGACATGCATTGTCCAATAGTAATTAAATGCAGTTCTGCCTTTCGAAGGTAAATATGTGAATGAAAACTTACTCAATCTTAACCATATGCTTGGAATAAAGTCGTGTTCTAATTATACAAATATAAATAAGTAGTTGCTAATGGCTGAAATACCATTTGAGGTTGATGTCGAATCCTGCCGAACGGCTTAACGTCGCGATACTACTAATACAGTCGAACCTCGTTAAGACGAACACCAAAGGGAACAAAAAATCTGTTCCTATTAACAGTAATTCGCCTTTTCCAGAAAGCATAGTATGCTATACAATCTGACGGGACTTCAGAAAATGATTTGTATCAAAAATAATTCGTCTTAAGCGTGTTCGTCTTAACGAGATCCAGCTGTAATGGTATTTAACAATGGACGTAGATGGTTTACGTTGCGTCCTGCGTAGTGACGAATGGTAAGGCGTTAACCTACTGAGCCACTAACCTGAGTCCAACTACTAACGGTGCCAAAACGAAAATTAGTGCTTACAGACTATCTACTCCTTATGGTTCGGAGGTTTGTTTCCTGGCCTTAAAAAGTTTGAAATTCCTAGGAAAAGTGCAACTCCTGTGAAGTAATTGTAACGTACTCGTCTGTCGTGCCATTATACCAGAGGTTCGACTTACAATTGTACTGTACAATGCGTGCTGTTTTTCTGCGAATTCTAGTCCGGAATTTCGTTCCCTCAGCAGACAAATTTCGGATTCCCTGAGAAATTCTATGTCCCACAGCAGCATGACCTTTGCTCTCCTTTCGTCGTAAAACCACAGATAAACAATCTGCTGATGGTGACCAAATTTGATGCAAACTCTTTGTTCAATATTCTTATCCATTTTAAAATTCGCAGAGCGCACCTGAAGTCGACTAACCTAACCAACAACTGTGAACAAATTAGTGGACGGATGGCACCCAAACTCTATCTAACAATTGGGTACATTGGTATCAACTTAGGGCAAAAACGACGTTTCATAACTTTTACACTGGCGTTTTAAATTAACAATTCTCTGCATTTATTTGACAGAAATATGCAGCTCACAAACATATGTATTATATAAAGCTCACAAACTTATGTATTAAATACAGCTCATAACCTTATGTAATACACACAACTCACAAACTTATGTATAATATAGAGTTCACAAAATTTTAAGGATATGGCAAAGCCTATGCATGGTTTCTTTTCTATTTAACTCTTCTCTAGTTACTAATGTAGAAGGCTGTTGCTTTGCGATGATGCTTTGCGATGATGCTTTGCGATGATGCTTTGCGGATTCTGCATCCTCAAGCACACCTAATGACAGCGTATTCTAGTCAGTGGGAAAAATGATTGATCCGTCTTAGTATCACGCTGATGTTTATTTTAGCTACGGTATTTCTTATAAAAAAAAAATTCTTAACCTGTTAACTGGGTATGACGACATTTTTCGTCATGCCCGGAAGACTACCAAAATGCGAATGACGACATTTTATCATCATTGAAATTAAATATATTTAATATCACTGAAATTAATTAAATATAATAAATATATTTAACATGACTTAAATTAATTAAATATCACTGCGAATTAAATATCACTGAAATTAATTAAATATAATGAATATAGTTAATATCACTTAAATTAATTAAATATCACTGAGAAAAAAAGTCCCCAGTGTGAAACGAGTTTCACAAAATTTTATTCCCCGGTTAACAGGTTAACTAATTTGCAATATCAGGCTCCTATCTCGGGAATTGCTTTCGTCTTATTTATTACATCATGAAAAGATCATACAAAAAAAGGAATATTACTTTTTTCCCCTTCATAATCATAGATAGTTCAGACTCTGTTTATCATATAATTCTATAGGACCATAACAAAATATTTAATCCCTATAGGGCTTGAAAATAAATATTCAACATTAATTATAACATTTGCGGTGTTATTTAATTTATTTATCTTAAATGAAATGTTTGTTCGAAAAAATCACGCATAAAAGCACAATGCCAAAAAAACAATTTTTCTCTTTGCAAAAAATAAGTTTGAAAGAGTCCATTTGGCAGTATTTGGCAATAAATTTCAAAAAACATTTCGCATTCGGAAGGAATTGGAAACCTTTCTTAAATTCAATAAACCAGATTTCATGCATTCCTTCTAGTTGTGTATTCTCAATGTCGTCACAATGAGTTAACATAATAGGAAACCTCATTTCGACAGAAAATATCCAGAGACGAGAAATCTAATTATCTGCCTGATGTCACTTGCCGTTTGTTAGGTATCTGATTTCTGAGAAACAGGCAGGAGTTGTTCTTGTTATAGATGGAATAATGGCTCGAATTGAGGAACGCACTGAAGAAAGTGAAGAAAAGAAAGAATGATCCTTTTGGGTTTTTCGGGGACAAAATCGGAAGTTTTTATCATTTCGCGTGGGCGCCACTGAGACCAAATGAATAGGCATTTCTTTTCAGTTACGCAACAGCTTTTTATTTTGGGAGACAATTTGATATTTCCGTTTTTTTATCGAGAAGAAATATTGTAGACATTTTAAATTTTCAGCCATTTTTCCATGCATTTCTGTATCGATGAGTTTTCAAAATTTTCAGCAAATTTTATGATGGCGTGTTGTTATCAAAGTGAATCTCTATTTATTTTCATAAAATTTGAAAATTGTGTGATTTAGTAACATTCATTGTGTTGAGTATGCCACCTGAGAAGGAATTTTATTATTTGGTGAAAATATATCTTCATGTTGAACGTTGATACAGATCTCCACCGTCACGCTTCCAATTTTTTCTCCTCTTGCATACTTTCTTCCTTCCTTCCTTGATGAAGATATGTAGATTTTATCTACATATTTTAGGAAATAATATCTAGATATTTGAGGAAACAAAAGATTCTTTCTCAGGAAAACAAGGACTCACAAAGCTTTTTGAGCATGAGATAAAATTGAAATCAGAATTTCAGAGGAAGCAGGTGCAATTATATAGGATTTCAGAAACATTAAGATCAGAAATGACGATCAAATCAAAGAGTTATTACAAAATGGATTGATCGAAAACTCAGATGCTGATATTGTTTATCCGATCGTCTGCGTAGCAAAGAAGGATAAGTCAGTGCGCATGTGCGTGAACTACCGTCAATTGAATGAAGGGATATTATTCATTACCGATGGATGAAAAATCAAAGGAGTTGACGGCATTTGTGACACATGACGGAACCTACGTCTGGAATGTCGTACCTTTTGAATTGAAGAAGTCAGGAAGAACTATGGCGAGAGCAATAAATAAAGCCATAGAACCTCATAAGGAATATGTTGTAGTATACGTAGATGATATTGCTATTTTCTCCAAGTCATGGAAAGAACACATAGAACATGTTAGAAAGGTTTTATATACTTTGATTAAATTAGGTTTTAATGGAAATATACATAAGTTGCAATTTTCAAAGTCGGAAATTTTAAATTTTATTTTTGGGACATTTAGTTGGAAATGGAGAAGTGTTATCAGATCCATAGAGGATAGACACCATTAAAGAAATAGCGAAACAAGATACCAAGAAGAAGCTTAAAAGCATATTAGGTATATTGGATAATGCCGCAACTTTGTAGAAAATTTCTCCATCATCTCTTGTCCTTTATACGAATTACTAAAATGTCAGAAACACATAAAGAACAAGTGGACGTCACTTGAAGAGAAAGCATTAGAAAATTTGAAAACTAAGTTGGCTGAAGTACCGGCATTACGGCCACCGAACTTTGAACAACCTTCTTACATAGATTTTGATGCTAGTTCCACGGGAGCAGGAGCTTGTCTGTTCCAGGTGGAAGATGGACAAGAATATCCAATTTCCTTCGCAAGTGTAAATTTAGTGATTGTCAGAAACGATGATCAACCATCGAAAGAGAATCGTTTGCAGTTTTATTTTCGTTGCGTAAGTTTGAACATTATATTTTTAACTCTACTGTAGTTATAAGGTCAGATCACAATACTTTGAAATATTTAAAAGATCTGTGGCCAGACTCAGCAAAACTACAGAGCTGGGTCGCATTGTCGAGATTTGATATAGTAATTCAACATAAATTATTATTAATGTCGACAGTCTATCACCCTTATATAGTAATTAGACTAGAAAACTATATATCTTGTGTATATTAATAATTATATTTCATAACCATGTTAAGAAAGGGATATAAGTATAAACCATATTATTAACAGCCTTTCTTCAGTAATTAAAATTGATAATGTGTGATATAAGTGCTGTATTTATATTTGTGTTCATTTAATTGTTGAAATTTTTAAATAGCCGTGTTTCTCACAGGAAAACTGATCAACACAAAATTGAATGATCAGCTTTTTAGAAGGAGGGAGTGATGTATGGCGGCTTTTGAAAATAAATCCGCCACCTTTATTATCAAAAGAAAGAAATTGAAGATGTCGCCATTGTTCATCGACCTTAGACGGAGAGAAAGGGCAACACGAGCGATAAGCAAGGATAGAAATAATAAAGAATAAATCCCATTTGATGTATTAAGCCCGCCAAAAGCATAACGCTTTCTGATTGGCCAATGAGAATAAAAATGCGGGAAATGAAGGGTGTAGAAGTAGCAGAGTGGGGTACGCCAGCGTGCAGGTCGGTCGAGCCTGTAAGAGGTTGAGCTATATGCCTAATTAATATTCTAGTTGCGATATAAATTACGCACCGTTATTAACCCTTTAACTTTGGTAATAGCGTGCCAATAATATTCATTGAACATTGATGACCTTATCTAGATTATTATTATTATGTATGTACCGAATGATTTATAATAATAAATCAGTATTGCTCCAATAACAATAGTCGCCCACTTCTCAATGGTCTTTAATGTTGATTCCTTCATAGAGTTTTATGGAAGCTCAGAGCTAGTGCCGTCCATCCGGGCATTATTGATAACCACACGCGATAATAAAGTAATTATTATATGCATATTGGCAAATAAACTTCTTCTTCTTTGAGTTTTCCATTTTCCCATGTTTATATGGGATCAGTGTTATGCTCTTTTATTCTTCCTTTACACAATCTTCTATCCAAGGCCTCTTCTCCACTCCATCCATACTCTTCCAAATCTTTCTTCACTCTCCTTTTTTCTCAGCCGTGGTCTTCCCCCCTTCCTTTTACCCACTAGCACCAACCTATCCTTTACCTTTCTCAGATATTTCTCATTTTTCCGCTCAA
>QLNU02003225.1:99394607-99408932 GCA_006491805.2 Dysdera silvatica | reverse complement strand
CTCCAGCGGAGCCAGGAGTGCAAAGGTTTAATTATGGGGTGGTCAGAGGAAATTTTACTGAAGATGATTGATATTTATAAAACCAAATCTTTACTCTGGGATCCTAAGCATAGGGACAATTTAAAAAAAATTTAAAGGAAAATGCTTGGAGGGGAAATAGATCACGAGATGAATACATCTGCATTGGAGTGCGAAAATGTGTTTCCTGCTTGGAAATGTTGGGCCAAGTCTTCTGCAGCAGATTCTCGAAATCAGAAGGCGACGTTCGCTTGAAATTCTTACATTGGACGCTTATTTCTTGTGAATTCTAGTTCATTATTAGCTCCGTACCAATGAATGTCTTGTGCAGGTCAGTTTGCCACCAATGTCGTTGTTTCCTCTTTTTTATACAATAATTTCTGCCACCCACGTATAGATTATAGCTCAAACTAGAGCTTTATTCGTTTTTGGAGAAAAAGAGACGCTTTCCCCATCCTGGATTCGAACCAGGGTCCCTCCGTGCTGCGTCTCTTTTTCTCCAAAAATGAATAAAGCTCTAGTTTGAGCTATAACCTGTACGTGGATGACAGAAATTATTGTATAATAAATTATTAACTCCGATCAGCGCGCGCATTTCTACTGCGCAACTGGCATATTATAAAAGAGGTAAAAACTGCGGACGGTTTACTCTTTCTCGTTTTCGGTGCAGTTCCCTGAAAATGCAAACAGTAATGCCGTCACGACGTTGTCGAATATCTTATAGTCAATTGGAAGATTTCGAACGTTGCAACGGCAACTGTGATTATGCCTAATTATTTGATAAAAAATGCTTCTGATTTAATCTGCGTATTGTTCGATTTGTATAAATATACTAAATCTTGGTAATGGCTTCTTGCTAATGGTGGTTGCATAATTAATATCAATTAAACTTAATCAGAAACGTACATGTAAACGTAAAGCAATTACTCTTGGGTTCGCCATTATCCGCGTTTGGTCTGGGAATGTAAGGCTTGCGGGTAGTGTCATCCTACTATATAATACTTGTTTAGTAACGCAATAGATATTTATGTCACTGTTTCGAAATTCATATTTTCTTAATGTGTGTGTGTTAGCGTTTAACGCCACAGTTTTACCCAGTGGCGTAACCATATAATGGGCAGGGGGCCATTCTTTGGGCTAACAAAGCGAAATATTAAGTCAACATACACTGGTAAATTATTTTTTTTAAAAAATAAGATTAAAAGTAGTGGCATTACTAACGACATTTCATTAAACTCTGGTGACATTGATGGGACTGCTGTTGAAGCAAGAAACAACACGCCCCTGAGCTGCCTTAAACGCTTTCCAGGTAAAGGTAGACCGGAACCCCATATCAAACACAGTTGAAACAGAAATTCTGGATGAGGATATGTCTAATTATGTCAAGAAATCGAATTTTACTGATGGAGATAATAGTGATAAAACATCTTTGGAAACTATATGCAAATTAAAATTTTCCCACAACTGTCAGTGCTGTATTAAATCAAGGAAAACTTCACCACAGTCCGAAGTTCTGCTCATCTTGACTAAGCAAGCATAACTGGCTAGCTTATTCAAAGACAGAAGACAGGGCCTATTGCAAATTTTGTGGTCTCGTTTCATCCTAAAAGTCTGTTTACAATAGACACAAAACACAGATAAACTTTTTCTATCATATGGATTCAGTTCTCAAAGCCGATGAGTTTTTAAGGGTCACGGAAGGGAAAAACGCTCCTGTGGCTTAAGAAGTGAACAGAGGCAAGCAAAGGCAAGTTTTGCAGAATAAAATTATTCTTAAACCTATTAGAAAAGTAGTAATTGTTTGTGGAAGACTAGGGATGACCATTGTAAAATTTTATAAACATAATCTACTATTCAGAATTATTTTTGTTGTACTTTAAAATTATCATTAATTTAATAATGATAAATATACACAAAAAGGCAACTGTAATCGCTACGGCTTATAAAAATTTTTTCCTACCAAAAATTCCTTCAACGTTGGCCTCCATTGGGCAAATTCTGTGTGGCCACTGCTTCTACATAGGGCTCTAGCCTCGCAGGCGGCCCAGGTGCAGAAGGACTCCCCCTCTTTTTTTTTATCAACGATCTTAATAAAAATCTTTAATTTTTATAACAAATTTTGCTTCTCTAAATAGAGTAAAACATTTATGTTCTAATGCAGAATATAACAGGCTTAATTTGTTCCCAGTACTGTATATAGAATTAGAAATTATGAAGCCTATAGACTAGAGTTTAGTCATTCGTTCCTATGCAGAGACAAAAATTCGTCGTGTTGCAATGTAAATTTTAAAATTTGTAATTAAATGGCAGCGTTGTATATATAGACCTTGAAGGTCAAAGTACGTCAAATAAAAAGTAAAACATTTTTTTAGTATTACAAAAAAGATTTTCCTCACGACCGTTCTGCGAATTTTGCAATTTTACGCAAAAAAAATTGCTGCCCTATCAATGACTGCGCGGGTTTTTCTGCTGATCAGCAATTCATGCTTCATTTCCCAGGAGATAGTGGTTCGCTAAATTTTAATCCACAGTTTAAAGCATAAAAAATCTAATATATACATTTCCTCTGCATTGATATCTAATATTGTTCTAAAGATGTACCATATACACCATATGCACAAAAATATCTGGACATTTTTTTTTTTAATTTTTTTCAAATTTCTAAAAAACTACTAGGCCAATTGCTCTCTAATTTTGAAAATACATAAAAAGTGTTTGAATGCACACTTCTCAATAAAGTTTTGGTGACTTGTGCATTTAGGGGACCACCCACATATTGACAAAGTGAAAAAATATATTTGATCACCCTGTATCATAAAAAGCTGGAAATTATTTGTAACTTTCAGAAAATATTTAACCAGCTATGCTTAATGCCTGTGTGCATTTTCGTAAACCAAACATGTATATTCATAAAGATAGAAACGTTTCTTTTAGGAAACTCAAATTTTGTCACATATTTTTTGCTTATAATATCCACAATTTTCAGTCAAATTTCACAAAACTTACAGAACATTTGTCAACGTACAAGAAAAATATTATACTTAAATTAGAAATTAATATATTGAATACACGATGAGATATGAGCATTTGAAGAAAATAATTTTTTACTGCGCATGCGCGAAAGATATGAATAACTGTCTTTCATAATTTTGTAGTCAGTAGTATAGGGAAACTTAAAAAAAATACCAGTGGGATATCTTGAAAATTCAGAAAGTTATCGACGATATAGTGAGCCGTATTTCTCTAATTCTCTGAAAGTAGCTAGATGATAAGGGGTTTTTCCACAAATTGTCATATTCCAAATTACCAAAACAAAAAGCCTCTGGATGCAACGTCAGCACAAAGACAGTTCGTCGGGAGCTGCAAAGTCTTGATTTTCATGGCCGAGCAGCTGCATATAAACCAAGCATTACTGCAATCAATGCCAAGCGTCGCTTACAATGATTCAAAGTGTGCAAAACATGGAGCCTGCAGCAGTGGCGTGAAGTGTTATGGAGCGATGAATCACGGTAAACTATTTGACAATCAGATGGTAGAGTCTGGGTGTGGAGAATGCCGGGTGAACGCTTTTTATATGACTGTATTGTGCCGCAAGTTAAGTTTGATGGTGGAAGCATAATTCATCAAGCATAATAACATAATAGTTTGGGGCTGTTTCTCATGGTTCGGATTTGGTCTTCTGCTTCCTGTGAAGGATCTCCGAAGACTGAAGGCTATCTCAACATTTTGGACAATTTCGTGGCGCTTATATTGTGACAACAGTTTGGAGTGGGTTCATTCTTGTTTCAACAAGAGCATGCTCCTATCCACACAACACGGGCTGTATAGAGCTGGTTTGCTGACATGGATGTTGAGGAATTGGACTGGCCTGATAAGAGCCTAGACCTAAATCCCATAGAACACCTATGGGATGAATTAGAACGTCGACTGCGAGCTAGGCCAAAATGGCCCACATCAGTGAAAGAGCTGACTACTATTCTCTTGAAAGAATGGCATGCAATTCCCACTGAAAAATTCCAGAAACTAGTAGATAGCCTCCCAGATAGAGTGGCAGTCATCACTGCAACAAAAGGTGGTCCCACTTCATACTAATTTTTGACTTCTTGTTGGTTTGTTGTATTTTTATGGCGCAAGGATAACAATCGTCATTCTGCACCAAGCAAGGTTTTTGACTTCTGTAAAGGAGAAGCAAAACATGCAGGTGTCCAGATACTTTCGATCCTTATTTGCATAAATCTGGAATATTTCATTTTCAGAACAGGGGTGTTTGGTAATTTGGAATATGACAATTTGTGGAAAAAACCCTTATCATCTAGCTACTTTCAGAGAATTAGAGAAATACGGCTCACTCTATCGTCGATAACTTTCTGAATTTTCAAGATATCCCACTGGTATATATTTTGAAGTTGCCCTATACTATTGACTACAAAATTATGAAAGAAAGTTATTCATATCTTTCGCGCATGCGCAGTAAAAATTATTTTCTTCAAATGCTCATATCTCATCGTGTATTCTATATGTTAACTTTAAATTTAAGTATAGTATTTGTCTTTTACGTTGGCAACTTTTCTGTAAGTTCCGTGAAATTTGACTGAAACTTGTGGATATTATAAGCAAAATACTTGTGACAAAATTTGGGTTTTCTTAAAGAAACGCTTCTATCTTCATGAATATACATGTTTGTTTTACAAGAACGCACACTGGCATTAAGCATAGCTGGTTAAATATTTTCTGAAAGTTACAAATAATTTCCAGCTTTTTATGATACAGGGTGAGTGATCAATCAAATATATTTTTTCACTGTCAATATGTGGGTAACCCCCTAAATGCACAAGTCACCGAAGCTGCATTGTAAAGTATTCAATCAAGCACATTCTATATATCACCAAAGTTAGAGAAGAATTGTCCGAGTAGTTTTTTAGAAATTGGAAAAAAATTAAAAAATCCAAAGTGTCCGGATACTTTTGGGCATATAGTGTATATTAGGGTGGATCGAAAATCAGCGTTTTCCACTTATTTGCAAAATTGAAACCGCACTATCTCGAAAAAGTGGCCAAATGGTCTCATTAGTACGCATGTAAAATTTTGTACCGATCAAATAATATTATATTTTAGTAGCAGTTTTTAGCAGTTTTTTGTGTATTCTTATTAAATAGTCGTTTATGCAACGGGGTAAATTCGCACTAGACTCATTTTTGGAATTTTTGTGTCCTGTAGTATTCGTATTGTATTACATTAGTGAATAGAAAACTTGTGTTTGCTCAGCTTAGGACAACATTTGGGCCCCCAAAACTTACTTTAATGTAAAAAAAAATCATTCATTCAAAATGTTGATTTTAAATTGCTTAAACGCTTATTATTCCTAAATGTCGTAGCCTTAGTGTATACGTACATCACTGTTTAATTTTTTGGCATTTATTCCACTGATCGCCGGCATGGCACCTACCGCGTGGCGCCAGTAGGGCTAGCGTGTCCATCGCGAGCCAATATTGTTCGGGAAAGATTATTACTACTTCATTTTTCTGCAGATAGTCTTGGAAGAAAGAAGCATATATTTTAGTGAAACCTCAAGTTTTATTAATTAGTTTGAATTGATGCGGGTTTGAGAATGAATCGTTCTAAGAAGATAAGAAAACGCACAGAATGTCCAATCTTCGGTCAACCGAAAGATGTGAACTGCGTGACATCACCAACTTACAAAGACATGATAGTATATTACCTGTGGGTCAGAAACAACGATCACAAATTAAAGGAATCAAAGGAATCCTCTTCTGTGTCAGAAATAGTTAACAAAGTTGCATGTGGAGTCGAACATGTCTGGAAGAATGCAATTAACACCATTTCTCATAAGAGAGTGAAAGATATGATTATTGCATACCACAAGAAATATTCAAATGTGCTTAAAAGTTCTAAGAAAACAACGGGTATGGCAATGGCTAACTGAAAATTGTTTCTTGATCACGCGAGAAACACCCTATTTGATAATGCGAAGTGCAAATGCACAGATTTCAACAAACGCAATTGTTGCGGTGACAAAATTCCATTAATAGAGCGCGAATTTTTACCCTATCAACGTACTACAAGAAGGATGATTATGACAGAAGTAAACCCGAAGACCACCAAAATAAATTACCGAAAAACTGAGAGGCAGACATATAGAGTCTAGAAAAAAAACCCGACTATTTAAAAAAAATGCACCAAAAACGGCATAAAAGGCCTATACCTACTACAGGCGGAAATAAATTGCCCCGGTGGGAGACCTAAATTTTATCTGATCGGTACAAGATTTTACATGCATACTATTGAGACCATTTGGCCACTTTTGCGCGCTAGCTCAGTTTCAATTTCGAAAAAAGTGAAAAATGCTGATTTTCGACCCACTTTAGTGTATCTATATACACTAAAGTGGGTCGAAAATCAGTGTTTTCGGGCAGAAAGGACAGACGTGTATGAACTTGCTAGAACTCACCACCAAGTGAAGTGAGAGATGCGCGGTAGGCGGTGTTGGGTTCGTGAAGTCTGGGCATTTTTTTTTTGTTTTTTTTTTCAATTTCAGCCATAAAGCTGTGAACAATAGAATACCGCACTTTTTTGTACGACTCTGTCGTCAAAAGTAACGAGTCTATCACGGCAGTTCAGCGTAAGTTTCGTCATCATTTCAATGTCCATAGAAATCAGGCTTTTCCCGCTCTTAACATCATCCTACGTTGGGTTTCAGCACTTCGTGCACGAGGTACACTATTGAGCAAAAGACCGTCGGGGCTACACGAACGGTACTTACCCCTGAAAATGTGGAAAGCGTCAGACAAGCTTTGCAACTTCCAAAAACACTTTCAGAAATGCAGCAGACGCATAACGGACACCACATGGGAAATATTTGTTCGACACTTGATTTTGTCAAATGCTCTTTCAATACATGTCAATAAATTTCTTTTTAAGAAAAAATTAACGATTTCGTGATTTTTTAAAAACGTCTGTCCTTTCTGCCTCTCTCTATATATCTCAAATTGGGTTCAATAAATGCCATAATCATCATGATTATTTGTTTTCTCCAGTGCCTGTATTAAGAAAATGGATTCTTTTGTATTTTTGATACTTTGATTAAAAATATTTTATACCGGTTAAGGAATACAGTCTAACCCCGTAAAGAAGAATACCAAGGAGAACTGAAAATCTGTTCGTATTAAGAGTAATCCGTTTTATCTGGAGAGGATATTAGGCTAAACAATCTAACGGAACTTCAGAAAATTGTTCGTATTAAAAGTAATTCGTCTTAAGCGTGTTCGTTTTAATGAGGTTCGATTATATTATGCTGTTATCAATGGACAATAACTATTTAAAACATGCATGTCATTTTTTTCATGGAGCGACTAGAATTATCTCCGAAGGTTAACCTTGCGTAAAGTGATTCCTTCTGTCATTGCACCATTAAAATACAAACCGACAGACCCAGGGGTGGACTTGGCCGCCATGAGGGCCCACCGACCTCCTGGGCCGGTGGGCCCTCATGGGCGATAAGACTTGCGCCCTTTGAGAAGACCCAGTCCTCCCCTGGTCCTACCGGCCGTTGTCCCTTGAGCCACATTTCAATGTGAAAAATTTATTTCCACCTTTATACACTGGTATATGTTACTACCGCCTGAAAGGCGCTAGTAACATATGCCAGTGTATAATATTCACTATACGGAAAAAGGAGGAATTAGGCAGTGGTGATTTGGAATTAAAAGACAATTGCGTTTAGTAAAGGTAAAATAATTTTTTGTCGTTATAGTTATATAAAGATTAAATTTTGAGACAAGAAAAAAGATTTAATTTTGTCCATTTAGTAAAGAGTATTATTATCCCGTGTGTGTGTTTGTGTGTGTGTGATTCTTTAAAACCCATATTACATGTAAAACCAAGAAATATTCGACCTTTTTAATAAAATCCACCTGTGTAAAGATTTAATTAAAATTAGTAAGCATTAACTTCAAACAGCAAATAGGTTTTTAATAAAAACAAATGCTTTCAATAATGCTAATGCCACATTCTTGTGTGTTAATTTATTATAATCTTTAGTTCTCGAAAGACGATAGATAACAATTTGCCTCAAGGAAGATTTAAACAAAATGTTTAATTATTCATTCTGCAAGCTTTTGAATACGTTCTCGAGAAATATAAGCATCTGTTATCTAAAGCTTTGTGTCAAAAACTGGTAATTACACGGTAGGAAGTTGTATAGGACTAGGATTAATAGAGCAATTTAAATTTAATTATGTTACAGAAGTATTTCCGGGCAATCAGTGTCTCTTACATCCCATTAAAATAAATTTTAACTATATTTTATACAAATATTTTCAAAATAACTTATTTGGAATTCAATAATCGCAGAGAAATAGGGTGAGTGCGGATTTGATTAATGTAAATTTCGTTTATATACAGACAACGAAACTTTGATAACTGCAGAAGTATCTATCAAACACAAAACTTGAGGAAACGCAAAAAATCATGTATGTATAGTAATAGCATAAAGCTTTTCCGTAATGACAACAATTAGTCAGCGAAAATTTTCAAAACCTTCTGAAATATGGAGTTAGAATACTAATTTCTTTCAATTTATCAGAACCTAATGAATATTTCGATTTTAATTTATTATTTTTTTACGAGTTTTCTTGGAATGTCGATATAAATCTAAAAGTCTCTAATTGGAAGTTTATGTCATTTAATTGGAAGCCAAGTTGGCCGAGATTTAGAGTATATGGCATGGCGATTATTAAAAATGAACTTCATTGTTTCTTACAGAATTGGGGTACGTTTATTAAATGAAATTTATATTTCAAAGTTCGTTAAACTAAAAAGGAATTTAAAAGAAGGGTAGAAGAGATATTAAATTTAAATATACATGTATATTCATATAAGATACAATAAATGAATGAGGGTTTAATATAAATAATCATTTTTTAAAACATAGGGAGAATGCTGGTTCAAGAAATAAAAGCAATGTACTGTTTTATGTTTCCTTTAAAAGCACGGAAAAAATATTTTTTATCACAAATGTCACTTTTATAAATATAGCTTTGTTAAATTTCCAGTTTCTTCCTACAAATCGGTTCAGGAATTGTAAAATTTCTTCAGAAATTTGAAATGCTTTTCTCTATGTAATTTCAGTTTCTAAAAATTTTTGATTCTTCAAACAGAAAGCAGAAACTTGAATAAAGGGTAAATGCTTTTACTTGTGATTTTATTGGCTTGGTGCTTCAGGGAAAATGTAATGAATAGAGTTATTTTTATTCCCTCTCATCACGTTGCCAGTTAATTATCATTAGGATCACGTGAGCCAGAATTATTTCAAATGGATATAAGAAAACATTTTATTTTTTGCACTTCAACAAAATTTTTGTTATTTTAAAATTATCCTCCTTTTATATATTTTTCCATTTTTTAAATTTCCGTTTCTAAGTATCCCTTTCTTTATGCTTTTGTTTTCGTGTGAGTTGAATGTAATATTTTGTAAAGGTTTGTGGATTTACTGCTTGTAAATTTAAAGAGGCAATACTTCCTATTTATCTTTTATTAATTAAGAATATCAAACATGGCACTCACAGACGAAGTTTGGGAGTGGTTTGTACGTAGAAGAGAACGTCGTGAGCATCTTCCACTAACTATACAAATTTTTAACTAGTGATACGTCTAATTGTCTGGCATGGTAATGTCTACTTAAGAAGTCTCAGCAGATCGATCTTCGCACTAAAAATAATTTTTTTATTGTAGTCTAAACATGCCGATCTGTAACTTAAATACAGAAATTCGTCATTTCAAACGTACACCGTAAAGAAATATCTAAATGGGTGCAAATATATTATAACTTTACAAGGCTTTACTTCTTTATGTTGGAAAATTTATATCATATGCTGTAGAACCTGGTATAGTGACCACCTGAGTAAAGTGACCACCTGAGTAAAGTGACCACTTTTTATAAGGGTGGTAAAGAGTTCGTCATGCGTATATACCAAAAACTTGTAATATATATATTGACCACCTCTCTATGGTTGCTATTGCAGTCTAGTCCTAAGGGTTGTTATTTTATGCGGGTTCTACTCCATATTAAATATTAACTCACACACTCTCATATAGGCCTAAAAAATGAGTGTATTGGGGAACGTTAGTTCATATGAGTGTGTATTTGAGGGCATGCCTAAAAAGTAGTGTCAGGCGTTTGATTCTTCTGGTCCACAGTATATACATAAATGTATGAACACATATACTTCCGAAGAAGGGACACCTCTATTTAATGGACAAAATGTCCCTTTCCATGATTATCCCTTATTGAGAGGTAACAGCGTAGTATTTGTTTTGTATAAATAGATACCCATTTTACTTTAAATACATTGCAAAGGACGAATCAGTTTAATTATACAGTTACTTCTAAACACCAGAGTTTCAGTTTTAATTACTGTCAGACGTTATATCAGCAAATGATCTGTATTTTTTATCTGTATCTGTTAATTTTTATTTAAACTTTTCTGTTTCGTATAAAATTGAACATGACAATGGAAATCCTTCTTTAACACGAAAAGTATATTCAAAATAGATTTCTGCGATAGATTTTACCTATATTACCTTTACTATAAAGGTTTGGGTCTTCATCTCTTCTATCATAAGGGAAATTATAAATTTTAGTATATCTTTATAAGCTTTCAGTGCGAAGTTTATGTTAAAAAAGTTTTTCATTAATGTTAAATATGTTAATCTATTTCAATTCATCTATTTAGTATTTTTGAATACATTAATACAATACATTGAAACATTAAAAAAACAATTAAACACTTCTGTAGCTTTCGAACCCCTTGTAACTTTCAGAGCACTCCCCCGTTACAAGCGTTTGGCTACGGGCCTGATATCTGGACGTTACCACGGGTAAAGTCAAGAACATTTTTTCTTTAGTTTCCATAAACAAAGTATGAGAAAGGGAACTTAATTTCATAATTTTAATAGAAATTTATTTGGCCAGAAATTTCGCTAACAATAAAATGGCAGAATTTTTTTCAAGAAAAGGTACATCCTAATTTTGTATGTTCAAAAAAGTTCTTGAAGTAAAAAATCGTAATAAACGAGCTTACTAACTAGATAAATTACAAAATATTAAGATTAGAGCTAACTTTAATGTATACATTTTATAATAACTTGGCTTACGGCTATCGTACGGCATTTAGCTGACGGCATTAACATATTCCAACGTATATTGTGCACCCTAACTAAAAAGGAGGAATAAGAAAGTAGTGATTTGCGATTAAATGAGATAAGTTTTTATTGGAGGTAAAATATTTTTGTCTGTCGTTGGTCCGTTATTGTTCTAATAATTAATATAGGTCCAATTCTATCTCTTAGGTAAAGAGTGCTATTATCCCTTGATTCCTTGAAACCCCCATTATATGTAAAACCAAAAGATGTTCGATCTCTTCGATACAATACACCAGTGAGATTTAATGCAAATTAGCAAACATTAACTTCAAGGAAATTCTTAATAATAAAACGACAAATAGACTTTAATGATAACAAGCGCTTTCAGTAATGCTAATGACCTCATCTTTAGTTCTTGAAAGACGATAGATAACAATTTGCCTCAAGGAAGAATTAAACAAAATGATTAATTATTCATTCTGCGATCTTTTGCATACGTTTTCCAGAAATATAAGCATCTGATACCTAAAGCTTCGTGTTAAAAACTGGTAATTATATCATAGGAAGATATGTAAGACTAGGATAAATAGAGAAATTTTAATTTAATTATGTTACATCGATAACTCCGGGCAATCGATGCCTCCTAGATCCTGTTAAAATAAATTTTAACTATATTTTCTACAAATATTTTCGTAAATACTCGGAAGTCAATAATTGTAGAGAATAGTGGAGGTGTGGATTAAATTAATATAAATTTCGTTTATAAACAGATAACGAAACTTTGATAACAGCAGAAGCATATATCAAATACAAAACTTGAGGAAACTCAAAACGTCATGTACACATGGTAATTGCATAAACCTCTTTAGTAATGATAACAATTAATCACTGCGGATTTTCAGAACCTTCGGGAATATGGAGTTAGAATATTAATTTATTGCTCCCATTTGTTGGAACTTAATGAATATTTAGATTTTAATATTTATTATTGTTTCTTTAATAATTTAATATTTTTATATTAATTTTAATATTTATTATTGTTTCTGAGTTTTCTGGAAATGCCAAATGTAGAATCCTCTAATTTGGAGTTTGTTATTTAATTGGAAGGCAAGTTGACCGAGATTTAGAGTATATGGCATGACGATGACTAAAATCCAACTCTATTATCCCCGATGGAATGGGGGTAGGTTTATTCAATGAAAATAATATTTGGAAGCTCATTAAATTTAAAAAAAAATATTTAAAAAAGGACAGAAGGGTATTCTTAATTTAATTATATATGTAAATTCATACAAGATAGAATAAATGACTGAGGGTTCAATATAAAATATTATATTTCCAAAGATAAGGAGAATAACGGTTAAAAAAAGCAATTTACTCCTTTTTTATGTTCGTTAAAAGTATGAAAAAAAACATATTTTTATAGCAAATGCCCCTTTTATAAATATAGCTTTTTAAAAGTTCCAGTTTTTTCCTACAAATCGGTTCAGGAATTGTAAAATTTCTTCAGAAATAAGAAATGCTTTTCTCTGTGTAATTTCAGTTTCCAAAAGTTTTTGTCCTTCAAACAGAAAACAAAATCGTAAATAAAGCAGAATAACCGCATTTACTTTTGGTATTCTTGGCTTGGTGTTTAGGAGCAAATGTAATGAATGGAGTTATTTTTATTCCCTCTCATTACTGTTGACCTTTAATTATAATTAAGATTGTTTGAACCAAAAATAGCGCAATTAGATACAAGAAAACACTATATTTTTTGCATCACAACACAATTTTTGTTATTTTAGGATTATCTTCCTTTTATATATTTTTTTTCGTTCTTTAAATTTTCGTTTCGAAATATCCCTTTTTTATGCTTTTGTTTCCATATGGGTTAAAAATAGTATTTTTTAGAGGTTTGTGGATTCACGGCTTGTTAAATTTAAAGAAGCAACGCTTCCTATTTAACTTTGATTGATGAAGAATATCGAGCGTGGTCGTAATAGCCAAAGTTTGGAGTGGTTTGTACGTAGAAGAAAACGTTGTGAGCTTCTGCCACTAACTATACAAATTTGTACCTATTGCTACGTCTAATTGTCTTGTATAGTAATGTCTAATTAAAAAGTCTCATGCAAATCTGTCTTCGCAATCAAAATTGCTTTTTATTGTAGCCTAAACATGCTGATTCTTAAATACAGAAATTCAAGTCATTTCGAAGGTGCAAAGTAAAGCAATATCTAAATGGGTGGAAATATATATATTATAGCTTTACACGTTTTACTTCTCTACGTTAGAAAAGCTCTACAGTGGAACCTGGTATACCCTACTGGGTATACCTGGTATACCCTACTAGGTATACCTAAACTACCTGGTATACCTGGACTACCTAGGTAAATTGACCACTTAAGTAAAGTGACCACTTTTTATAAGAGAGAAATGGTAGAAAGTTGTCATTCCTATATACCAAAATTCATGTATATTGACCACCTCTCTATGGTAACCATTGCCGTCCAGTCCCAAGGGTTTTTACTTTATGCAGGTTCTACCTTATATTAAATATTAACTCACGCTCTCACATATAGGCATAAAAAATGAGTATATTGGTGAATGTATATTCATATGAGTGTATATTTGAGGGCATACCTCCAAAACAAAGTGTAAGGCGTTTGATTCTTCTGGTACCCAGTATGTGTATATATGAACAAATATACCCCACGAAGAAGGGGGAACCTATATTTAAGGGAAAAAATGTCCCGTCCTGTGAATGTCCTTTATTGGGAGGTAACACTGTAGTATTTGTTTTGAATAAATAGATAATCACTTTCTTTTAAATACATTGCAAAAGACCAATCAGTTTAATTATACAGTTACTTCTAAAATCCAGAGCTTCACTTTTAATTACTATCAGACGATATATCAGGAAATGATCTGTGCTAAGCTATCTCAGTTTGATTTGCCATTCCACTCCCGATTTTGTGACAGATATTGCCGCGAACACTTGGCTGTTCTTATGGGTTCAAAATATATATATATTACTATCTTTCTTTCTGACACGACCTTAATTTATTATGTTTGAAGTATCATTTCTGTAAATTAAGTGTTCTTGAACTTCATATTAAGGAACGGTATTCGGCTTGGAGTTCTGCATAGGCCTGTTTTTTAGGCCAG
>QLNU02003225.1:99351600-99385402 GCA_006491805.2 Dysdera silvatica | reverse complement strand
AACCACTTTTCTTATTTCATCCACCCATCTAGTTTGAGGACGTTTTCTAGGTCTTCGGTGGTCTCTTGGAATCCAGTTCAGAATTTCTGTTGTCCATCGTTGATCAGTTCTTCTTGCAATATGCCCAGCCCATCGCCATTTCAGTCCTTTTACTTTAACAATGATGTCCTCTACTCTAGTTTGCTCTCTCACCCAAGTGTTTCTTTTTCGATCTCTCCTAGTTATTCCAAGCATGCACCTCTCCATGCTCCTTTGCGTTGTCTGTAACTTTCGTATTGCTCCAACTGTTAGACTCCATGTCTCTGATCCATAAGAGAGGACTGGCAATACACACTGGTTGAAGACCTTTCTTTTTAGACACAAAGGCAATTTCCCCTTCAGGATAAAACTGTTTCTTCCAAATGCACTCCAGCCAAGTTTAATACGTCTGTTGAGTTCTTTCATAATGTTGCCATCCATTGAAATCAGCTGGCCAAGGTAAATATATGAATCAGCAATTTCTAGCTCAGTGTTGTCAACTTGTATTTTTGTTTCCTCTACAAAATTATTGAACATGATCTTAGTTTTTTGTAGGTTCATCTTGAGTCCAACTTCTTCACTTCTAGTTGAGAGCTCTTGTACCATGTCTTGGAGTTCTGATGGGTTCGTTGAAAAAATAACAATGTCATCAGCAAACCGCAGATGATTTAAATATTCACCATTTATTTTTATTCCAATTTATCTGCTGAAAAATCATCTGTAAAGCTGAAGTAAAAAGTTTTGGAGAAATGGTATCTCCCTGCCTCACACCTTTACCAATTTTGATAGCTTCGGTATCTTTATGTAACCGAAATTTTGCACTTGCATTTTTATACACACGTTTCACCATGTCAATGTACACATCCTCAATGTCTGTTGATCTTAAAGAGTTGATGACTGCTGATGTTTTAATAGAGTCAAAGGCCTTCTCATAGTCAATAAATGCAACACACAATGGAAGTTCATATTCATGTGTTCTTTCAATTAATTCTCTTAATACTTGAATATGGTCCACTATATATATATATATATATATATATATATATATATATATATATATATATATATATATATATATATATATATATATGTGTGTGTGTGTGTGTGTGTGTGATATGTGCCGCTTTTCTCCCAGATGCATTCTGGGACTTAGTTTTCTTGCCACCGGACGTGCAGATTCATAGAGTGGGGTAGGTCCTAGTTCAGTATTATCTCAATCGTACTGTCGCCATAAAAACAAAAATATTTTAAAATATTGAGTTCCGGAGTGTCAAACGATTACCTTAATTAAGTTGAATAATATTAAGTACACCCTTAAATACTTAGAATTTAAGTTGCTTGGGTTTTTTTGTGAATCTCCTTGAAATTTCATTATAAATACTGCTGAATATTTTTTTCATTTGAGCTTCGATTGGAAGTCAAGTCGGTCGGAGTTGCCTTCACAGGCAGTGTTTAACGCGTGCATGGATGAACAATTATCAAAATCGAGTCCTATTTCCTGTTTAGAGAAATGGGAGTATGTGCATTCAAAGGACACAATATTAGAAAATTAGTTAAATTGATAATCAACATGCAAAAAGTTTAGGAGAACAATATGCTTAATAATTTATGCATATTTATACAAGATAGAATGCATAATAGAGCACTAAATTAACTTCAACATAAATGATTTTGGTATTTTAGATCATAAGGGAAACGCATAATTTTCTCATTCTTTCTCCGTTTAAATATGGGAAACAGGCATTTTTTTCATAAATTCGACTTGTATCAACGTAGTTTTGATAAGACTTCTCACTTCTTCTTGTCGAAAATTTTAGAAATTGCAAGCAATTCTGCAAAAATAGCATTATTTTTTCTCTGGTCTCGTGTTGGTCTCAAAATCCTTTTCTCCTTCAAAAAAGTAAAAAAAACCCATAAATACATAAAAATAAAAATCAGAATAAAGCAGAGTATACATGTTTACACTGTTTTAATTTGTGCTCCGTTGCGGATGCAATGAAAAGGATTATTTTTATTTCCTCTCATTATATTTGTTCATTAATTACTATTAATATCACGTGAGATGAAGAACAATGTAAATAATTATAACAAAATGCTTCATTTTTAGGCCCAAATTTGTTTTTGTTTCTAATATTACCTTTGTTTCTTATTTTTAACGTTCTTTAGATATTCTTTTGAATTTAAATAAATCAATCAATCAAACAATTTTTATTTATTTGTCACAATGGTTGTAGCAACTTTCCATTTCACTTAGAAAATACATATGTATACAATAACACTGCAATTCAAAAAAAAAATACCAATAACTACAATCTATCGTTAGAATTCCCCCAGTAAAAATCATAGGATTTAACAGGCGCAAAATCACCTCTTAGCAAATACTCTAATAGTTTTTTTCTAAATAGATTAATATTATTTATGTCCTTAAGAGTGTTTGTATTTTATTCCAACTCCTTAAGCCCGAATATTCAATGTCCTTGTTATAAAATTCCGTTCTAATTTTTGGTAGTCTATATTGACCTTTTCTCTGGAAGCTCGATTGTTTCCATAATCTATTAATTCAATATTCTCTATATATTTATTTCCTTTTATTCTTTTGAACATTATTTTTAATATACTATAATCATATATCTTATCTATTGGTAGAATACCATATTTGCTAAACAATATAATTTGATTTAAACTTTTAGTTTTTTCAATTATTTTTATAAATTTAATCTGTAGCGATTTAATTACTCTGGTATTTTTCTTATTTAGATTTCCCCTATGGATTAGATAATTTCCCTGATATATTAGATATATTATTCTATTTTCATTAATATTTTTCTTTGTCCAACTATTATTTTAACAAGTATATATAATCTACTTCGTCATTACAGACATTTTCCTCATTATCACTTACATTTATTACCTCACATAAATCCGTATTCGAATTATTACTTATATTATCATACTTATTTCCCAATATTTCTTTATTATAACATAATTTCATTATCATAACATCATCTAAATATTCCAATTCAATATGTTTATTAGCTGTCTTATTGCTTTTTACCTTTCGAAATATGTCAACATCAATACTTTCTAAATTAGTATCATTTTTTACATACAAAATATCATTCATTATTTGAATATTACCACTTTTTATGAAGTCGATATGTTCCTTAAATACACAATTATTTTCATAATGACTATTAATATCATTGTTTATACTTTTACTAATTTTTCCTTGTTGATTATTTACATACTTACACTTAGCAATAGCATTATTTATGTTCTTGTTTCTCCCTATTCCAAGTCACTGAATCTCTTGTAAGTCGTTTTAATTATTAATTACAATCACTTCACTTCTCTCCTCTTTTCACATCTTAATTCTTGCATTTACGGTCCACAGAAATCGCCGTCCATTTTCTCTTTTCACTCTTAATAATTCATTAAACAATATTTTCCTAAAAGGATATAACTGTTCGTTGATGTAAATCACGTTATCTCTATCTCCCTTTCCTTAATACTTTTGCCCTCCTTCTTTTGTAATACTTAATTTTTAATTTTTACACTTCTAAACTTTATAACTATTTTGTCATTTCTACCTCTACCTTGTCCCAGTCTATTTTCCGTTCTAGGTAGTTTGGCTTTAACTTAATTTCCAGGTTTTTACATATTTTGGTTACCATTTCCTCGCAGTTTTCACCCTTCGAAAAGGATAATCCCGTTATTTCAATATTATTTCTTCTGTTATATTGCTCTAATACTATTACTTCGTCTGTTCATTTTCGCAGTTCCTCTTCGAGGTATTCAATCCTATAACTTGTTTACTCATCCCTCTTTTCATTTTCAGCTACCATTTGTTCACTTTCATTTTTCTATGATTTAGTTCCTTTTTTAAGGACTTATTCTCTCCCACCAGTCTTCCGAATTCTCTAGATATGTCTCTAAACGCCATTCTTGCTTCTTCATATTTACCCCCAGTTTTTCCATCTGTTCTTGTAATTGAACATCTCTCTTCATTTGACTTTCTTCGTTGTCACTTTTTTCATTATTTCTCCAAGTTTAATCATTATAGCATTATCCTTTTCTGTTGCCTCTTTCGGTAATACTTTAAATATATTTTCTGTTGCCCCTTCTTTTTCTTCCTTTTGAACGTTCTTCTCATGAAATTCGTCATTCTTATTCGTCTCCCTCTTCTTTTTCATTTTCTTTTCCATCTTACCTCTTATCATTATTTATGATAAGATTCCTTTGAGACACTTTATTTCCAAAACGTTAGTATAATCGTTTGCGTTCTAAAACAGGTATCTGTTTCCACTAATTATATAAGATTAACTCGTGTGGTCAGTAAACATATAAAACAATATTAAGTCAGGAGTACTGACACAAGTGACTTGTTATCATGCATTAACTAGCGTCTAGCGACCATCAATTTTTATCCCTCTGGCGACCTTTGTACCATTTAATGAAGTTTAGGTTTCAAATTCTAATTTTACATAAATCGATTGTTTGATCTCACGTTTAGCAAGAAAAGTTAACGTTTTTATATAAAGATGTATGTAGTTATTCGAAAAGTTAGAAAACAAACTTGAGGGTATTTCGAGGACTGAGGAACACAGGCCTGGTATCGCTGGAACCGGAAGACGGAGATACACTTAACGGTACAAAAATTTTGAAGGGATATAGAGAAAAACCGCGAAGAAAGTGTTTTCGAAAGGAGCAAAAAAAAGGTCGACGTTCACAACGACGATTTTTCGCTAAAATTGCGCTAAAAAATAAAATTTATTAATATTATTTTTATTTTTTATTAGTTTTAAAAATTTTTATTAGTTTTTCAAGTTTTTGTTTATTTCAAGTTTTCTAATATTCTTTTAATTTTCTATTATTCTCTGCAAGGGCATCCTTTTTCTCATTCTTTTTTTTCCCAAAAAATTAAAAAAAATAACTGTGTACATGTGTTTGTTAGTGTTTAATATAAGCTTGTGGATTCACGGCTTGTTACGCTTGAAGAGCCAATACGTTCTGTTTACCTTTGATTATTGAAAGAAATACAACAATAAATCGACAAATGAAATATTAGGGTGGCTATTTAAGACAGTCTGATGTACTATGTCAACTTGCGCAACCACAACTGTTTTATCATTATAGCCTGAGTTTGGTGTTTATTTATTTAATTTAATTTTATTATTTTTTTTATTAATTTTATTTACTACACGTTAAACGTATTTGCTATTATTAGTAAACACGTTTAACGCTACCTACTGTTAAAAAACACAATTTTATCATTCTATCAAATGTGATAAATATCTATGTTGATCAAACTTCGTCTATATAAGCCTTTCTCAATTTATTTTAAATTTGTTAATAAGAAAATAATAAGAGGATATGACGAAAAATGAAAGAATCTCAAACATTTCCTCTCGGCAGGAAAAGGACGATAGATATCGTAGAGACGAAAAAACATGGGGAGGGGGGAGTTGGGCATAATTGAAGAGAAATATTCTGTCCTTTGGCCTTGATGACATCGATATAAAATGATAGTGATATCAGACAGAGAATTCAGTTCCTCGTCTTTGGATATTCTGCCCAAATGTGGTTTCCGCTGATACCGACTCTTTGTAGCGATACTAAGGACACATAATCAGAAAACTGGCATTAAATCTGGTTTATGCAATTTCGGAAGGCGTTGACATTCCTCCTAAATTCGAAGTTTATCATCGACTATTGTCACACGCACTTATTAAAGCTTAATTCTATTGTCTGACATACCGAGTTTTCGGAAATATTGTCCTTATCAAATTCCTTCGGGAAAACGTTGAAGCTTTAATTTAGGGACCAATATATTAAATGACGTTTCCAATGCTGGATCGCACGTTCAAGTTCCGCTTATCTTCCGATAGAGTTGACATATAATTATTTTAGTTATATGTCATAAATGACTCGCATAAAAATAGCAATTGTGAAGACAGGGTCTGTCATCTTTATGGAAAGATTTTAGTTGCCTGTCCAAGAGATGATTAACGTCAATTAACGTTATATGAGAAAAGAAGGCAGTGGTACTCTTACAGCACAAAAGATTTATGAGAATTTCTATCGCTTCATATTCATAACAGTTTTCAAAAGACAATAGGATCATGAAAACAATTTTTTCTGCCTACGCATTAAACTTCGTTAGCCAACTTCCATCAGAGGACTGTTTGTAAGCATGTTAATTGACAAAGCTCAATATGCGTCCAACAGGTTAAAGTTTTATATTTCAGCACGTGCGCTTCTTCCAATACTGATTTTTTCATATTTCGCACACTGAAATTCAAGTGCTTACATCAGTGGCTAATTTTTAAATTGGCGCACAAGGCACCTGCCAAAGGGCAACGTGTGTTTGTGGGGTGGGGAGGGGCAGCTGGGTACCAAAAAATCCATTAATATTACATGAAGTTATTAGTGAACTTATTCTTTTGAATAATTAGGAAAAAGCACCGTCACCCACCACTAGCCTCCTAATAATCGTATTTTTTCAAAAACGTTTCTCCTTTTCTTTTTAAGGAAAAACGGGCGGTTGTACAGTTCACGCCTAGGGAGTGAATAATTACTTAATCCTCCACTAGGTTATATAATACGTCGCTCATTGTTTTAAACGAATTTAAAGCTGAATATTATTGTTTGCATCAGGCATGTAGCCAAGCCGGGGCCAGCAGGGGCGTAACCCCAGTTGCCCCATCTGGCTATTTATATATATATATATATAGAACAATCCTTGAATGCCCTGTGCCCCATATGCTCTTTGTCTTGCTCCAGTTATTCCCTCATTTTGACTACAGGCCTCGTATGCATGTTACAAGCGCATGCCTATACTGGTTTTATTTTCAAAGTTTGAAATTTTAAATTTTAAATAGAATTTTGCAAGTATCTGATATAACAAGCGTTGTCATTCACTCTACGATCTTCGTTATATGCGGGTCCTACTCAATATCTTGTAGAGATATTAGTGACATATCATGGTACTCCCAGTTCGAAACGATTGACCAATATCCGCTGTTACCTGGAAATTTGAACTTTCGGAAATCGAAATGGTTTGAGAAGCAAAAAATTGTAAACGCTAGAAAGAAAATACTCTCAGTTGCAAAGTAATTTTTATCGAGAATCGATCATTATTTTTATGCTTATTTTTCCCAATAAATGGTAAAGGTACTTTTCCTGTAAGTGGTTAATTAAAAAAGGTGTCTTTGTAATGGTTTGAAAACTAATATCTTTGAATTTATTGAAGTTAAAAGAATTTGAACGCATAATTATCATTTATCAAAACGATTTATAAGAAACATGATAAATGATTGACCAAGGCCTTGATTAAAGTGTAGAAAGCTGCGTTAGAAAAATATCGAAACGAATTCGCAAACGGGAATATGAAATTTCGATATAAGCTTTTAAATTTTTAGCTAAAGTGCATTATTTCCCACATTTAAGAATCGTTTAGCTAATGGGCGAAGAACACCTAAAAGGTGTTCCTTTTCCTTCCAGAACGCATTTACAATGAAATATGGAGGGTTCACGGCTTTTTACATTTTTTTAATTGCAATCATTATAAACTCGGCAATACAAACGAATAGGCCATTCTCACTCGGCAATACAAGCGAATTAGCTGTCTGATCTCCATCACAATTGGCCCCAGCAAATCACGAAACATGGAGAACTTAATCGATTAACCTTTGACATAAACAATTATCTACACCTGAATTTAAATTTCATTAAAATATCCAGTAAGGCTTGTAGATAACGCGCACCTGCGCAGTAGTTGCATAACGCATATATTAAATTAAATTTATTGAAGAAAACAACACCCACATATTGACACATGAACAGCACAACTCAATAATTTTTTACCTAGTTAGAATTTTCTCATTTACTTTTATATTACGTTCATCTCATTTACTTTTATATTACATTCATCTCATTTACTTTTATATTACATTCATCTCATTTACTTTTATATTACATTCATCTCATTTACTTTTATATTACATTCATCTCATTTACTTTTGTATTACATTCATCTCATTTACTTTACAATCGAATCTGAAAAACAAATTCAAAATTGGTAAGAGATATAGTATAAGATATATGATATAGGCTGGGGGAATAACAATCTAGACTTCTTTGTAAAATAGCAGACAGTTTCCTTCGTGAGAGGCATACAATACATCGATTTCGTTTAGCTAATTGCCACATAGCGCTTTTTTTTTCTTTCCTTTGGCCCTTGCTGAGTTTATTCAGTTCCACTTTACGAGGGAGAGTAATTGCTAGTTCTTCCTTGATTACACAGAGCAGCGGATTGACACGTAAGGATTCTACCGCGATGCTCCGCACTCATTTCAGTACCTACGAATGGTAATTTTTCTTGTGTTTGGCAATAAGCATCTTCGCAACAGGAATAGCATTCCGGTTCTTAGAGCGGCAGTTATTTCAGTATCTGAGTTGATTTATTTGCACTCAGTGGCCATTAATGCTAGCTGCGGAGACTCCAATGAAAACAGGAAATGCATTTCCTCAAACAAGAATACTTCTGCAACAGCCGTTAGGGAGAAACTAGATGACAAATATAGAACACCTTTGTTTTGAAAATGATAATGACGAAGTTATAACTTTCATTGGGTATAGTCTAACTCCTTGTCAACCTATTGTCAATTTTCTAATTTATAATTCCAAAATGTATTTATGTACATGTAAAATATGTTGAGTGTAGACTGTAGTTATAGCATCCTATCTGTAACAGAAATGTCCCAGGTTCGGGTCTCTCCTGCTCTTTTTATATATGTATATATATAATATAAAATTGTTAAGGACTGTGACATGTACTTACCATCTAAAAGGAAAAGAAGTATAATGGAAGAGGAGGAAATAATAGGTTTCAAATACCAAGAATTTTGTTCTTCATCAAGGACCGCACAAAATCCCTGTTATTGGTTTGCTTTTTCTGACTACAACAATTGAAATTTATGACTAACAATGACTAAAGCACCTACAATGAAATTTAGGTAAATATATATTTATGTCAAAATTTTTTTATGATTACAGATGTTCTTGTATTATTAGCGCTGAGGAATAATTATTTTGTTTTGATAATAATTACCTAGAATCTTCTAAGATTGTTTTTGCAAAAACAGTTTATTTTTTTAATTATATATATAAAATTAAAATATAGTTTATCCTGATTAATATAGTTTTATTCTGGGGGAAAAATTGCCTTTGTGTTTACAAAGAAAGGTCTCCAACCAGTGTGCGTATTGCCAGACCTCTGTTATGGATCGGAGACATGGAGTCAAACGATACGGAAGTTACAGACAACCCAAAGGAACATGGAGAGGTGCACGCTTGGAATAACTAGGAGAGATCGAAAAAGAAACACTTGGGTGAGAGAGAAAACTAGAGTAGAGGACGTCATTATTAAAGTAAAAATGCTGAAATGGCAATGGGCTGGGCATATTGCAAGAAGAACGGATCAACGGTGGACAACAGAAATTCGCAGCTGGATTCCAAGAGACCACCGAAGACCTGGAATACATCCTCAAATTATATGGGTGGATGAGATAAGAAAACAGTTTGGGGTGACCTGGAAGTAAATTGTTTAGGATAGACATGTATGGAAAGCACATATTTGGAGAGACCTCCATCTATCAGTGGATATATAATGATTGAATATGATGATGGTGATGATACACACACACACACACACTCCTGCTTATAAAAATTGCAGCACCATGAAGGAATCACCAGAATTGAATTAAATTTACTCCATATACGATCTGTATTGATATAAACAAGTGATTAAATTTACAGAATAAAAAATAAGATTACAAGTGACGAATCAGCATTTGGTGAAGTCACGATGTCTACAAGAAGTGCTTGTACACGTCGTGGCATCAAATTTAACAGGTTTTGAATGTGTATCTGAGGAAGTGCATTCCATATTGCTTCTATCCGAACCCAAAGTTCAGCTGAATTCGTTGCGGGAAGCATCACGAAGGATACGCCGACCTACGAAAGACATATTAAATAGGCGGCATATCCAGCGATGTGGCTGGCCAATAAATAAGCTGTACTGCCTAAGTTAAAACATTTGTGCAAATACTTTTCCCTAATTAAGGGATGGAAACTTTACGCTAATTTACAAGCAGCACATATTGGATTTCGAGGTTGCCCTAAAAAGCGTGTCATTTAGTTTGAATATCAGAAGTCATACACTTCAATTGTAATCATTTCATTTGTTCCTTTCGTGGCGGAAATATTTCATGCCAATTTTTACATTACGCCACCACTGAACTACAGAAAACAGTTGATATATCTTTGTATAATTGAAATACTATAATAACTATTTATGGAACAATAAGGCTTTCCATTCGATGCATTGAATTCCATAAGACTAATTCAATTTCAACTCTTTTCCTTGTTAAATAACGATTGAGAGTAGCCCATAATTCTTCTAAGATTTCATTATGGGTGCAAAACAAAGTTATAATGGTGCTCGTAATAAAATCCGTCAGAGTTTTAATTAAAATCTATAGACCACAACATCAAGAAAATGCTTGAGAAAACACATCCGACCTAATAACACAAAATTTATTCTTCGCTATTTAATATAGCGCTAATTAATTATTCTTCGGAGATATAATTCCAATCTTCCTTCCTTCCTTGAAATATGATAAATAGTAATTCGCCTCCAGAACCATTTAGACCATGTTGTTTTAATTGCACTCCCACCCCATGACTTCGTTTTGAATATATTCTCGCAATGAGTTTTCCTTCCAAAGCTGTATGTAAAATTCTAATGACATTTATAATATACACATTTTATTATTTAGCAACAAACAATATAATTTTATTTTTTGTCATATTTTGGAGAGAGTGACACATTTATCGTCGCCTGTACACTGGGGTGGGTCGAAAATCAGCATTTTTCACTTTTTTCGAAATTGAAACCATAATAGCACGCAAAAGTGGCCAAATGGTCTCTTGGTGCATTTTTATTAAATAGTCGTTTATTGAACAGGTTAAAATTCGGACTAGGCTCATCTTTGGAGTCTTTCTATCCTGCAGTATCCCTATTGTGCACTAGTACATAGAAAGCTTGCGTTTGCTCAGTTTAGGACCACATTTTGGCGCCAAAAATGTAATTTATTGTGAAAAAAAAATGTTTGATACAAAAATTTGCCCTTTTATGCTGCTCTTAGCTTATTTCAGATTCAAACTAAAATAACCCAGAACTCACCACGAGGAGATGGCTGCATTTCGAGTTCCACCCGTGCCCCCAACCCCAACAACCCATCCACGTGGGTGTGGGTTTTATTCTGAATCATCTGAAATTTTGGACATAAAATCTCTTTTTGTTTATACACGTGGAATTTTTTTCCGATCTTTAATTGTTGTTCGAATGATGCCACCTCTGTTCAAAGGAGCACACACGGTTGCTGATGCTTCGGTTAGAAGTTTCACAGTTCGCTCAACAGCTTGAGTGTGGTATGGTATGTTTATGATTTCCACTTTCAGCGGTATATCTCCTATTAACATACGTGAAATTTTCTTGGTTTCGATGTGCATCGTCAAAGGTTGTTCTATCACTTGACAATCTGATTCCGAACATATTCCCCAGTCAATCAGTTCATTGTAATGTGAGGTATCGGGATTAAAATGTGGTAGTCGGAAGGTGCGAACGTCATGGGAATTCTTATCAGCTTTTGCCTTGAGTATTCTTCTTAGTGCTAATTGTCTTATGTAGAGCCGTTCATCTCGGAGTATGAAAATTAGGACTTTCTCCAAATGACCGAAATACCCATATCTGTTGATGACTGGATCAACAATATTCCTTAAATCTTGACTAAGGTAGGGTGACCTTGCAAATGTTTTCCAAAGGTGTTTAGCCCCATGTTCATAGAGTGGTTCTAGTTTGATATCAAACCACATGGGCGAGTAAATTTGCATAATGAAAGTAACGAGGATTTCGAGATTTCGCGAAGGCTCAGTGGTGCTTATGTACAAACGCAGGATCCTCTTCGCAACTGTTAGCCATCTAGATTTATTAAGTATGCCAGGGGATTTTGTTTTCAAAGCCAGATCCTTGGATCAATTAATGGAAGGTCACGTTCCATTGTCTTAAACTTGACCAGAGCTAATTTCTCGCAGTCACCTAGTTGTTTGCCTATTGAGCCCGAAAATATGTTTGGTCCTTTAGTGTGTACTTCCAAGCTCTGTAATAGGTGGCGGAGAGGGAGTTCGTTTATTATGAAGCTGGCATATACACCACTGAAGCGGTTTATAAAGTTCCTTTTCTATCAGTCGAATAGCTCTTTTGAGGTGTCTTGTTTTTATCGCCGTTCCGTCACGGCCTTTAGCCACCAAATCATGCGTAAAAATGCCAACATCGGCCAAAGATTTTAGCAATCCAGTTTTCATAGCTGCTTCTGTATCAGAGCTCGTTGTAAAGTGCCAGATGTATTTGGAACCGGGCTCTTGCACTAACGAAACATTTTTCCGCTTTTCTTTTAGATCTGTGCTACTTCATTCCTCGTTTCTCTTGACTAATAGTCGTGCCTCGTTTTCCATTGAAATACATTGCTTTCAGGATATCAACCTACTCGATTTCTTGATTTCTTATTTCATTTCGCCTCTTCTATCATCTTTTCCTCCTACTCTACACTTACCAATCAATTTAGAGGTATCCTTCTCGGTAACTAAAAGCGTATCAATCATTAATGCATTTGCCAGTTGTGCGGCTTTTCTGTTCGATATATCCGTAATATCACATGCGCTGGCGAATGAGGGTAGTGATAGTGGTACGTTTTTTTTCCTCTCCTCTAGTTTTCACTTTCATCAATCGTGGCATTAAATTATATGTTGGAACAAAATGTTCATCTTTTTCCAAATGGCTTTCAGTTGAGGCTTCTACTTCGATCTTTGCAGAAACCAATACTAAATCTTTCATTTTCTTTCTATTTAAAGAAGAAGCTTCATATGCCTCCCTCTCAGCTTTTCGGTATTTTATTTTGCTATTGTGAACCGCTATTCACGATATGATAGTAACGCGGAAATTAATACAGGAATAAAATTTATATTAAAGGAAGTTTGGAAAAAAATAACCGTTGGAGGTTGGAAGATGAATTAGGCTTGAGTATAGGGAATAGGATGGTGGTGAAGGTCAGCTTGCGGTCCAGACAGAAGTTATTTCAAAAAAGGTGCCAGGGAAAAAAGTTATAGAACAATAACAAGCTATATAAATGAAAGCGCGCAGGAGTCATATATCGTTAGGCCGTAAAACTCGAAAAGGAAATCTAAGGAAGGCGGGACGAAGTAGGAGACTCCGTAGGGTCGAACGGGCAAATGAAACCGCAGATCGAGTGGTCGGTGAGATAGGAGGAAAGGACGTGATTGGAAGGGAGAATTGATCAAAGCTAAGATCGGCAAGAAATAGTTTGATGGACGTGTCGTTTTATGGAAGAGGAGAGTGGTGTGAGATTTTTTGAAGGACAGCAAGTCTGATCTCCGGAGAAATAAGGTCGAAGAGGATTTCGGATCGGATCTTCGAGGAAAAAAAATCGTCGATGAGAGAGAGTTGGTAAAGTAGGATTAAGTTTGTGTAAATGAGCGCGAACCTTAAAGTCGCCGGTAGAAGTTGGAAAACATTTTTCCAGACTCAAAGATTCTTACCTGTCTATCCTTTGTTGCGAGGGCATTGGAGTTGCATTGGAGCAGTAGGACTCAATTCGATATTTTTTCAGCGCATAGGAGGGAGCAGACGATTTCCTGGAGCCACATTTGCCGGACCAGTTCACGAGACTATTCCTGGAGCCACATTTTTCGGACCAGTTCACGAGACGATTTCTTGGAGCCAGATTTGCCGGACTAGTTCACAAGATGATTTCCTGGAGTCACATTTGCTGGACCAGTTCACGGCCGATTTCCTGGAGCCTCTTTTGCCGGACCAGTTCATGAGACGATTTCCTGCAGCCACTTTAACCGAACCCATTAACGAGACGATTCTGGTAGCCACGTTTTTTCTCGGACTGGTCAGCCGAGTGTTTTCACTGCGCGTAAGACGGACGTAGATGGATGGTGGAGGAGACCTGTGTAACGTGAGTTTTATATCTCTTTACCTTTAGTATGAGGTATATCGCGGTTTGGTAGTAAAGGGTAGTCTATAGAGTCAGACCTCGAGTAAGATAGGCGCGGAACCAGGGAAGATAAGGTTAAGGTTTTTATGTAGTGCAGTAAAAAAATTTTGTTGCATAAATATTTGCATTGCATTTAAATATTACAATATTGCATGCGTACATTAAGTGAAATGAGTGTTTTTCAGTATGTGTTTAAATTAATTGTATCGGTTTTTAAGGAATAATCACGGGCTCAGCCCATAAGCACTGTGCTGTCGTGCAATGAAGGTGAAAACCTTAGTATATTGCCATTATAGCTTCCTGCTACATTGAATATATCAGACTCAGTTTCTTATTGCCGTCCCAACGTTTATTTGTATACTATACGGATCATGGTGGTTTTTATTAAATCTTGGAAATACAATAAAGAATTGTTATTGTTTCAAATAGACATATGTCTATCTTAGCGCCTGGCTATTCACTAGCTATTTACAGGTAAAACCCCAGCTATAGATATAACAGTATCCTATTTACTAACATTGATCGCATTTGTTCAGTAACCGCTTTATTAATAATTCTTAATATTTAGTATATTAGAAATAGCCGAATTAAGCTATATTAGTATATCATTTTATACTACAGTCGTTTAATAACTAGTGGGAACTAGCCATTCGCGATATTGGTGGTCTTAGTGTCCACTCCTGTCATAACCATCCTTCTGGTAGCATGTTGATCGGATAAAAATTCCCGCTCTATTAGTGGAATTTTGTCACCACTTGTTCATTGCATTTGTTGAAATCTGTGCATTTGCACTTCGCTATATCAAAGGTGTTTCTCGCTTGATCAAGAAAGAATTTCCTGTTAGCTATTGCCGTATCTGTGGTTTTCTTAGAACTTTTAAACACATTTGAATATTTCTTGTGGTATGCAATAATCATATCTTTCACAATCTTATGACAAATGGTGTTAATGGGTGCTTTCTTCCAGACATGTTCGATACAACATGCAACTTTATTACCTATTTCTAACACAGAAATGGCTTCTTTTGATTCCTTTAATTTACAGTCGTGGTTTCTAACCCACAGGTAATACACTATCATATTTTTGTAAGTTGGTAATGTAATGCAGTGCAGATCTTGCGGTTGACCGAAGATTGGACACTATGTTTTTTCTCTCATTTTCTTAGCACGATTCATTCTCGAAACCGCATCAATTCAAACTAATTAGTATAACTTGATGTTTCACTAAAATATACGCTTCTTTCTTGCAAGACTGTCTGCAGACAAATGAAGTAGCAATAATCCTTCCCGAACAATATTGGCTCGCGATAGACCTGGTAGCCCACTAGCGCCGTACTGGCGATTAATGGAATAAATGCCAAAAATTTAAACAGTGATGTACTTATACACTAAAGCTACGACATTTAGGGACAATAAGCATTTAAGCAATTTAAAATCGACATTTTGAATGAATGATTATTTTTACATTAAAGTTTTTAGCACCAAAATGTGGTCCTAAACTGAGAAAACGCAAGTTTTCTATGTACTATTGTGCAATACGGATACTACAGGACGCAAAGACTCCAAAGATGAGCCTAGTCCGAATTTAGCCTGTTCAATTAATGACTATTTAATAAAAATACACAAAAAACTGCATAAAAGACCTATACCTACTATAGGCGGAAATAAATGGCCCGGCAGAAGACTTAAATATTATCTGATCGGTACAAAATTTTACATGCGTACAAACGAGACTATTTGGCCACTTTTGCGTGCTATCCTGGTTTCAATTCCGAAAAAAAGTGAAAAACGCTGATTCTCGACCCACCCTACTGTACACGTTATTAAAATACGTTATGATATACTATGAGTGTTTTAATATGCGTTGTATATATGTGTTGTTGTTATTATTATTGTTATTATTTTATATGGTTATTATTGCCTATACACGCTATTGAAATATGTTAAAATATACACTCTATGAATATTTTAAATATGTGTTATATAGTTACCATCGCCTATACACGCTATTGAAATGTGAAATATGCTACAATATGCATTCTATAAGTATTTTAATATGCATTACATATGTATTATTTTTATTATTCATTGTTATTATTTTACATGAGTTATTCATGTGATTATAAATAACGCATATGAAACTAAACGGTTTTAAAAACAACGATGGTGAATATGAAAAAAGCACTATAAATTTCTAGACAGTGAGTAGAAAATTTACTATTGTTATTTATGAAATTTAGATTTAAAAAGGAAAAAAAAATCACTGGACTAATAGCACGGAGCAGTGATTTTCCAATTACTTTATTTCGCGATACACCCAAACTAATTACTATAATTTTACGATACACTGAAAAAATGTCCTCTCCGACCTGACCAAAAACAAAATGAAGAAATAAAAAAAAAAAGAACAGATAAAAAACAATCCCAAATTGGTAAAATTTTGATTAATCTACAAAATATTAATAATGAGTAGCATCTCTTATGTAATATATAATAAACGCATCTCTGTTTTCCCGGATGTACCAGCTGGCAATCCATTGGACTACTAGTTCAGTTGGTTTGCTAATTTATTGTGTTATTCGGAATATTTGCCCAACTTTCAATTGGATGCTATGGTTGGGTTGGCCATTGTTATTCTTTTATTTAAAAATCTCTTGAAAGAAGGGATAGTGCTCGTGCCTAAATAGTTAGGTATTGAATATTTAAAATATTTTCATGAAGCACCTGTGGATTTCTCGCCCTACCCACCGGTTGAAAATCGCCGACATGGATCAACGTACTTTCTGCTTAATTGTCGCTGCATACGTGCTTGACGAATAATTTCAAAGTGCATTTTTAAAACCTTTATTCGGGATTCCCTAATTCTTTTGATTGAACTCAAAACTCACCTCAAAATTCCAATGAACACAGAATTTTTAGTGAACTCAAAATTCTGTAAATTTATAATTGCATGAAAACATTAAAGATTGATGAAACATAAAGGTCTAACAGGTAGACGTATTAATGTATGGCAGACAGTACAATGGAAGAGTTGTGGGTTTATTTCAATCAACGCTGGTGTTTTAAATCTTGAGAGGGGAAAAATTTTCCCCAAGAAAATAAATTTTCCCTTTTCTTTGCCGTTACAAATTTAGCAAATAGGTGACTTTAATCACGAATACTATTGGTATGAATAGAATTGTGTTGAATCTTCCCATTCATTCTGTTAAAGGCCATAGTATTTGAAAAATCTTGCAAAAATAACGTTTTTTTCTCGTGCAATTTTGGTTTCACAAGTATTCTTTTTTTTTCGAACAGAAAAAAAATTTGAACAAGACAGAAAGAAAGACAATTGCATTTGATTTTTCTTGATAATAATTCAAACCGAATGTGATAGGTTTTTTTTCCACTCGTTTCAGTCGTCCTCTTCGTTGTAATCGCGTGAACTGAAAAATGAAAAAAATTAACACAAGCAAACACATTATTATTATTTTTTGTGCGCCAAACGCACTTTTTATTTCGAAAAGTATTCCCTCGTTGTTCTCAGTTTTAAACTTTTCTTTTTGTGGTCATTCTCAATTTTTTGTTCTTTGGTTTCCACGAAATTCAAACAAATGGGTTTTTAACAGCAATTCATGGATTAGATGATTAAATACTCCAAAACAGAGAATGATTTTTGATGACAGAGAAAAATTATTATTTTCTTTGCAGGTATTTAATCATGCAATATAAGCTCGGCTAAGTGACAGGAGTAAATGCCCTTTTCGAGTAACATTTTATGCGGATCATGTCAATTCAAGATCCCCTTTCTCTCTACCTTTGCCAGGCATCCAGCACAGAATTACAAACGAATATCGCAGGATTATTACACAAATGTCCATATAGCATCCTCCTGATTTGTATCAATTATTGCTGATTCAGCTTCATATTCCTGAATTGGAAAATTATTGGTACTTGTTGAGCTGATCAGACATTATAATCTCACCTGATTATTAAATCTTCTTTAAATTTATATTTAACTATAAAAGATGTCTCTAATAGGAAAAAGATTTTGCAGTTTGTTTCAAATTTATGCAAATAGACTAAGAAAATTGAGAGCAGGATTTTCTCACATGCTTTAAATGGCTTTTGGCGCGTGAGTATTTTTCCAGCATATAACAGCATCCCTTCGCAAACGGCACATTCAGCTTATGTAACATTACTCATTCACAGACGCGTTCAATTAAATAAAAAAGTAATTCATCTTGTTCTCAATACTTCAACAAGGATCTTACTCGGAACTTTTTACATTCTGTTATAAGAAAGGGGATCGGGGATCCAAGAAAAAAAAAACACTCTCCGAATATTTTTCTCAGGAAAACAGCAGTTGAAGTGTATTGCGAAAGGAAGGTTACGGCGTAATTGGAAAGAAACACATCCTGTCATCTACCACGGTCACATCCATATAAAGCAGTAGTGATTTCCGATTTTCCGCAAAAGACTCTAAAGACAGAAATGATTTGTCATCATCTCTTTCGCGGTCTTCACTTCGATTCTAGGTCTCGTCTGTAACAATAGCAACTCTTGTTGTTCTCTCCGAAATCAGACACCTAGCAAAAGACATCAGGCCGATAATTCAGTTTCTCTTCTCCTTGCCTTCTGACAAAATACGATTTTCCATAATATTGACGGTGTCTGAAGATGCTGATGATGCCGAAAACAAATAGTTATATTGGACCTGACTTATTGAATTTCAGAAAGGCTGCCGATACCTTCATTCCAAGTTCGAAACGCATTTCTAAATTTATTGTCGAATGTTGTCAAATATACGTACCCAGTAAACTTGGCTTGGTGCAAAAGTATAGTCGAAATGATGACATGCTAAATTATTCTGTCTTGTTCTAAAAGACAGATAGCGTAATCCGGCAACCGAAAAACAAACTTACAAAGAAATTCAAGCCTTAAAAATCAACTCATGTTTGCAATAACGGAGAATATATAATACAAAGAGTTTGCAGAAATCTATTCGCACAACTCTCTGGAATATTGTGCTGGTTTTATTGATTTTAATGCGAGTTTTTTTATTTAGGACTTGCTTAAATTAAGAAAGCTTGAATTATTGATGATCTATTCGATGATTTTGTAAACATGCAGCAACTTTAATATCTAAAAGCCCTTGAATCATTTAAGGTACAATGTTTGTATATATTTTATACTATTTTTATATAGCACTTCTATGAATTTTGAGTAACAGAGTATTTTTGTTCTGCGAGTTTCATTATTTGGTTATCCAATGGATATTAACATATTAGATTATCCACAGTAGAATGTTTTACATTGTTAATTGATTACTATTACTTTTATTACAGTGCTAGGTGTACTCTATATTCTAAAGTGTGCTTTTTTGGAAGTAGAAGGTTATTTGTATGCAAGCCTTTCATAATAAATGGCAAGGACCCTTTCCCGATAAATGGACGATTAAGAAAATTGGCGTTTCGGTGGTTGGCGGACCATTATCTGTAAATATATTGCAATTAAAGGAATTCGAATCCGTATGCACGTGGAAAACCATGAATCATCAAAAGCCTTTATGAGACACGCTAATGGCTTGAATTATGGGAATGAAACTGATGAAAATCCCACATAAATGGGAATATAGAATTATTGTACAACTTTTTCTACCCGTTATTAAATTGCATTATTTTCTAGATTTACGAATTTCTTTTCCAATAAAAAAAAAGCAACCAAATGTGGTTTTCCTTTTAAAAAGCTTTTTAAAAGAATAAAAATGGAGTGGTTGTTTTTGCTTTTACAGCAAAAGGACAGAAAGCATTTTACTGCGCCAAACTTCGCATTTTTTTAACTATTGCACACACTACTCTAACGAAATCCCGAACTACTATGAGTAAAATCATGGCTTGTGTTCTACGTTACCCTTGGGGTGCCAATTCGTGTAAATGGGACTACAGATAAATGTTTTACCACTTGGGTAATGAATATGCCAAATTTCGCAAACACCTAATTTCGCAGAGATTTTAGAAAAGATTAAAAATAAAATAAAGCACTTCATTTGTTAAAATTTTGAAATATCAGTCCTTGCGATGCCAAAAATCCTTTTAAAAATCAAATTGCTGAAATATTAAGTTATGATAATTCATTTTTAAGTAAGGGTAGCACCTTGCCTAATTTGGCAGTAAGTGTGTCTGATTTCGCAGTAGATGTGCCTAATTTCTCAGTAGGCATTCCTAAATTCGCAGTATACTCTGAAAACAAATATAGAATCAAAACTGATAATACTATGATTTCTGCAAAGAAAGTTTTGTGAATTACACAGTAATTTAATGAAATAGAAAACAACTTGGTCAATCAAAAATTTTTTTAATTGCATATGAAATTAAAAAATTGACTAATTTGAATCTCTTTAAAATCAGGTTAGTGTCGCCCAAGTCCCTGACATCAGTTTATGGAACAACCATTCGCATAGAAGACACTGAAGTCTTGATTCAGCTTTTGAAACTCCCTTACAAATTTGGACGCAAGTGAAGCACCGATTTTCATTAACTTTTGGAAGTCGGACCATTCGCTTCAAATTGATGTCAGATATCAACGGCTGGTCCATTTCTTTTTCAGAAGTGCAATCGAAAAGTCTGGCATTTACTTTGCGCTTCCTGAAATTTATACCATGCTTCAGAACTTACAATATGTAGTTAGTTTCTAGGGTGGGTGCGGTTAGCTGCATTGATTACTATATTGGTGTGATTGGTGATTTTTGAGATATTGAAGACATATGAAATAGACTATTAAAGAAGGAACACCTCCATTTAAGAGACGAAATGGCCTGTTCCGTAGGTTTCCCTTATTTTAAGGTAACACTGTACATTTCTTAGGACTTTAAAGACCTAAGAAACAAATCTCGAGTCACAGTGAGTAGTTATTGGATAAATGCCCTGCTTTTCAGCAGTGGAAGCTGAACCCGGATTAAAGACACACGGTATGAACGCTTTAGTATTTAGCTAACGCAGAGATTTTCGTAGTTCTTTATATTTTTATAGTTGCCATCATTATGCGCATTACTCAACCATGCAAATGAAGTTTAATTAGTTATTTCATTTACCAATTAGCTATCATTAAACAATTGTGGATATGTTTTACGAATTAACCCACAGTATACATAATCGTCTACATTTGAATTTAATGTAAATTATAATATCCAATAGGAACGGCAGATAACGCAAAACACACGCGTAATAATTCGTAAATTATTTCTACAATCTTAACGAAAGATACCATTAAAAGTATGCAAAAAAATTCTCATATTCGGAACTGGATATAACTTCTAAAATATATATGAAGGAAAAAAAAGAGAAGTCTTAAATTTATATCAAATCCACTCGACATGCACACATATTGTTAACATTGCTTAATGAAACGAATTTGCTTTTGTTTTATGATACAAAGACAGTAAAAATCACGGTGAGACAAAACTTATAGTTTTTGAGGAGTTCCAATCTCTGTTCAGGTTTTTGGCTGTTTGGTTAGAAGAAACGCAGCAAGCATTCGCCATTTTCTGGATTTGAATCCAGACATTTTAGCTTGTAGGCAAAACCATTCTTACTACGCCACCCTTGGGTCCTAATGTAAAGATGGCATCGGATTAAGGGGTCACAGGACCATTGCAATTTTAAAAAATCGATTTATTTTAAACACTTTTAAAAATCGTGGGATGGTACCCCACAGAAAGCAAAAACATTCCGCTCCTCCGCGAATGTTTAACCACCTAGCCAGGCCATAGCATCGCCGTTAGTGTTACTACGCCTAAAAAAAATTGATAAAATCTCTTGCTTATGTTCCTTGACTTTTAAAAATCACGCCGGATTTTTATAAAATTGCACGAAACGTAGCCCATTAATGCATATATTTTAGCATCAATATATATTTTCACCGTCGATTTTCGCAAAATAAAGATTTTGCAGCTTGCTCGCACCATTTCTGGAGAAGCACTTGTTATCTGAGTTAGACATTTTGCACACGTATTAAACTTTGCATTACACATAACGTAAACCTAATATTTTGAAAATATATTGTGCATATTTTTTTAAAATTCATTTTTGATGACGAATATTTTCTTAAAATCAGTAATTCAAAAATAAAAATTTTAGTAATAATTTTGTTAACGTTCTGTGGGTTTTTTACATCATCCTAAGACATCTATTTCCTATATGTTTTTCTTTTCTTATTCATTTATGTTATTTTATTGATCTTAAATGTGCACACACTGTATACATGTTGTAATTTTTACGTTTAAACCTTGACTTGCATAATTAAATTTCTGGATTAATTAAATTACTGGATCCCTTTAATGTTATAAATTTTTAAAAATGGTGCAGTTTTGTGTTGACCAAATACATTCAAAGGTCCTGTGCCCCCTTAATCGTCGAGTGGCAAAGGATATTATCAAAGAAAACGCTCTCTTTCAGCTGACATAATTCTAAGCTCTTCCAAACAATTTTCATCCTATAAAAACTGCATTTTATCTGAGAACACAACATTTTGACAAATTTATATGTTTATGAAGAATACATTTTAAAAACTAACGCATATTATCCACAGATAGGGAAAACAGTATGCTATTTTCATTATCTAATTGTTGCCAACATTCAAAAAGTACCTTTATTCGTATTTGATAAACTCGTACTTTTACAATTTTTTTTTAAATTACGGACGTTGTTCTTTGTTCGAATTAGTTCAATAAATAATTTCTACTAAACATTTTGTACGAAATTTAGAACTAGGTGTTTATGCCCTCTATAATTTCACTTTACAGAAGACAGAAGGCCCCTTTAGAAAACAAAATGTTTAATGGTATATCTGTACCTGTTAGACGAAAATGGCTCTAAAATTATTATTATAGATCACGAAGAAAATATTCAAGAGTGGTCAAATGCAGAAGATAATACGCTAAATGTAAATTTTATCATAGTGACGTGATCACTATAAAATTATAATGACGGTGGTCGGGTTAATCATCAAGTTACGATTTAACTCTAAGAGCAATATAATTAACGAAAAACACTTTACTCAATAGCAAATAAAATAAAATCTGTGATTTCTTAAGGGGGTTAGCAACAAACCAAAAACCTGGAATTTTCCATTCCGACATAAAGGACATTTTCTCCAAAAATACTTTTTCTATGCACAAAAAACTTTTTTGTATAGTTAGCAAACATATTTACACTTTTTATGTGTGGCATTTTACGATATACAAAATATTTGTAACGCTTTTCATCTGCTGTTTTACCAGGGTTTAACCCTTTATATGTAACTTTCCTCCCCGGTACCTATATCTTATACCTGGTGTAAAATTAAAAATATTTATACGTAATGAAAAACTGACGTTTATTTTACGTTCAGGCCAGTAATTAAAAAACTGAACAAAAAAATAAAAAACTCTACACAGGACGTATGTAAAATACTTCTCTATATCTACCGAAGAAATTATAAGTCAATTGAAACTTAAGTTGTTGAGAAAATATTACTTATGTGACAGAAAATATCATTTTCAGAAAACCTCATTTTTGAAGAATGTTTGTAGTGCATTTTAATTCATTTGTTACATTAATAAATTTGTTTAAAAATAGTTCTAATTAACCCAGAGCCAAAAAATTTCTGCGATTTGAAAGGTGGGAATCCATACTTTTTTTTTTAAATAAAAAAAATTAAAGCATTTTCGTGAGTGACACCTTAATCAAGCGTTAATATTCAATATTTTATTGTGTGCAAATTTATAGTGCTTTTTAATTGAAATTATAAGTTATTTAAAAAAGAACAGAATATATAAATGCCCCTACAGGTAGCGAAATCCAATAATTCTCTGTTTAGTCATCATTTTCCAATTTGCGTAGCCACAAAACTTCTCCCGATTGTTACGAAATATCGTATAAAACTCCTGGCACAAGCTTGGAATACTAATTATGTCTTCTTTGTAAAATACTTGGGAGATTCCCTTCGTGCAAGGCATCGAACGCATTATTACCGTTCAGCTAATTGTAGTTAGTTTTTATTTTCATTTGCCATTGCTGAGTCCATTCAGTTCCACTTAATGGCAGAGAGTAATTGCTTGCTCTTCTCTGATTATATTGAATGGAGTATTGCCACGTAGGGATTCCACTAGGATGCTTTGCACTCCGTTTCGTGTCCCCGGATGGTAATTTTTTTCGTACTTGCAATAAGAATCTTCGCAATAGGAATAGTATTTCGGTTCCTGCTGAGACAGTTATTCCAGCATCTGATTTGATTTACTCGCACCCAATGGCCATTAATACTAGCTCTGAGAAGTAGGGAAGAAACGTACTTCTCGAAAAAGGAAAGAGCCTTCTACCAGATTTTACCAGATTAGAAAAATAGGAAGAGGTATATTTCTCTTCTTTCTAAAAAGGATAACGGAAACATTATTACTTTTATTGTTGTTTAGTGTGACCGCTTGTCAGAGAACTATTCATTCTCTTTAAATCGTAATCTGGAGTTGCCTTTTTTGGGTACTTTTGAGTGATATTTATGTTCTTATCTTTGCCTTAGTATATTTAACCTTTTCTGCTGTTGCGTTGATATCTATATGTCATTTCTTGCTCTATACATCAAATAAATGAGTATCGCGATAAAAAAAAAAAGGGATAAAGGGGAAGTTGTATTTCAAATCCTCTGTATTTTTCTTCAACTATGGCATTATCTTACATAGATTCTACATTACCACATCAGGCATGTATAAATTTGCCATATGTTATGTGCACAACACGAGTAAAATACCAAGTTTATTTTTCCTTCATTCCATATCACCTACCGAAACTATCAAAAACAGAAACTAATTAATTAATTTTCCAAGTTTATTAGAATATTACGCTGTTCGCATTAAAAGAATAGAATAATATTTTTCTTCTTTTCTAAAAGAGGTACGACCGAATTGAAAATCAGTGAATTTAGAGAATAAATTATTTTAGGAACTAATTACAAAAGTCAGTAATTGTAACCGTCTCAAGTTATGCTACAGTATTTATTTGGGACCCACATATATGGTGAAAAATTATAATTTGTAACTTCAGTTCTGTAAGATTCGGACGTATTTCATTCATTCATATATGTAAATAAGCTTCTGATTGATTGATTGAAAAGTTTCTTCAACTGACAAAATAGTTTAAGTGTTACTATAACCTGATTTTTTACGTTTATACCAAATCCAATGCTGATAACAATAATGTTCAAACGAAACTGAAAATCTTGGCTATTAAGGCTTGACTTCACAATCAATTTTGCGACATCTTATTCTATGGAAATATCAAATTATAAATTACATTAACTTAATAGCGAATACTTTATCCTTCAAAATAAAATTCTGTGAAAGTGAAATCCATTCGCAAATAAGTATTTTTGCTTTGCACCCCGAGTTTGCTTCGAATATAGGAGACGGGATTTGGGGCTCACAGTAACTATTTTATTGAAATTGGACAAATTCTCATTTCACACAGGTATGTTTCCAAAAATAAATATATGAAAATATGTCTCATTAGAGAAGTAAAGAGAGAATACCACCGCTCGATGAATTGATACCATAAAATGTGGAAGTCAAAGTAAAGCGGGTAAAATTCTTTTATTAAAAGCATAAGCTAGGCTTTCGGCTCTTCAATGAGACAGCCATTATCAAATGCAGAACATGAATACTATCTTAATAATATATTATTCATATTCTACATCTGATGATGGCTGCTCCACTGAAAAGCCGAAAGCCTGGCTCTTGGTTTTAATAAAAGTATCTTACCCGTTTTACATTGTCTTGCATATTTTATCGTAGTATGTCCCATTATTTCAGAAAATTTATCGACAGGAAGTAATTACATTGGATTTCTTCTTTGCTTTTAAAGGCAGCATGTAGATTTCATTCCAAGAGTTGTCACATGTCACTTTTGATTATTTTATTTAGTTCTTCTCTGGTGACAAGTTTGTGTAGTCAAAATTAGGTACATCCTTTTTTTTTCTTTGGCGTAGAGTGACCACTACTGTCCTTGCATCATGAAAATGTAACCAATACTATTGTGTAATATTTTTTATTGTACGTCACTCTTAAACAAGAGAGAGAGAGAGAGAGAAAAATAGTTCCAGAATTTGTATAATTAAAAGCTGACAGAAAGTATTTGAGGAAGAATAAGTTATTCTGGGCTCAGTGTATAAATTTCTACAAAATTTCATCAATTCCAATTTTTTTCTGTATTAAACAATGATTGCTAGTATCCTTTAATCCCTCCTAGACTTCATTATGAGGGAAATGGAAAGATATGTGTGTGTGCCTGTCTTCGTAATAAAAGTCATTGGAGAGTTTTAATGGAAAGATGTGGCCCATAAAGTCAAAAAATTCTTAAAGTACAAATGAAATTTAAAGATACAAAATTTATTTTATGAATCCAATCAATCATTTTTCGGGGATATAACTCCAATCGTTAATCCTTGAAAGAGGATAAATTGTAATTTGCCTCCAGAAAGATTAAAACGATGTCACTTTATTTACCCATCTCAGAACTTCATTTTGAATAAACTCCAGCAACATGGGTGCAGCTATTCTCCAAATTCTGAATGTAAATTTTAATCACGTTAAATATATGCCTATTTTTATTAAGCAATCAGAAAAATTTAATTTTTTAATACGCGAGGGAGGGCTTTATATTAAGCACCGCATATGCGCAATATGAATAATTTAAAACATATATCCGATGGCTGTTTTAATAGTGTAAATGTGGGAAGAACTTTAATAATTTCTATTGAAATTAATAATTGAATATTAATGTTTTAAAAATATTGGAAATATGGATTGAACGTCAGAATATTTTGAACTTATTTCTGTTTATTTTAAATATTTTACTGACGATTTCGCATAATTCTAATTTAGTAAAATTAATTTATCTGGAACAGTTAAAATTTAGTTGTATAGAAAAAATTTCATCCTTGGTTCGAATTATTCGTGTAATCGCTAGTTTTGGCCGGTGACTTGTAGATTCAATATAAATAATTACGTAGAAAATCTTATTAATGGAAAATTCATTTCCAATGGAATTCGAGTATGTCTGTGTAATACATATTTTTGATAAACACTTAGAGGGTTAGTACTTAAAAGGAGAGAACATAGATGAAAATAGACGAAAACTGAACATATCCCGAATTGAAATAGAAACTGAAAAACTCGTAAAAGCCATAATCATAGCACAAAATTTATAGTGACCTCTCGTTTAGTAATTAATTTTCAGGACTACACTAAAAGACCTTCAGAAACATAGCAGCTTTGGGAATTAAGATACGTATCTTCTAGAAATAAGATTCGTGTTGTTACCGTGTGTTTGTCTGTTTGTATATGAGGCCATGGGCGCCCATATAAGTGGTCGGGGGGCTCAAGCTCCCCTAGCCGTTCAACAACTTGATTTGCTCCCATTCTGCTATGCATTTACTTTAAAAAATTTGAAGTCACATTCCAAACTAAGGTACTTTTTAAGTCCATTACTAATTGTGAAGAATTATCATTTATTTTTGTAGCATTTTGTGTAATCACTAAAATGTTTGGCTAGCTTGAGAATGAGGTAATAATTTTTCTCAGCTCCCTCCTACAAATACTTACATGGGCGCCCATGTGTGACACACAAAGTCTAAGTTGCCGCTACTAAAATAATAGATATTCATAGTTGTACCAAATCCCGACAAAAGTTTATTTCATTCTCTTTCCGTTTGATAAGTATAGTTATTATCCTGTACTCTATCCTAATTTTTCTTATGTAAATAAAGTACAACCTCCATATAACGAACTCCCGTAGAGCGAAGTTTTGGTAAATCCCCATGGTCATTACATATGAAAGTGTTTCTATATAACGAAATTTTTAACGACCAAAACAGAAAATGGCTAGTCACTTCAGCGACATCGAGTTTCCTAATATATTGGGACTGCAATACGATTTTAAGATATTTCAAACAAGCAGAATGCGACACGCCTAAGGGATTTTAAAATCCCTAATAAAGAGTTTTCCTAAGCACACGCACACCTGTATCTGGTTGCCCCATATGGTGCGAAGCTGCTAGGCTTGGAACAGGTCCCAATTGTCCTTGAATACACAATATTGGTTTAATAGCAGTGCTTGTCGCGCTTTTTTTTTTTGCTCGGTTGATTACCAGAAATCCAGACCTTGCAAATTTCCCACAGGGGTGCTAACACTTGTATGATGAATCAACACCGCCATTTGTTGTGCAGCAGGATGTTAGAAATTTTTCTACAAAAGCATGAATGTGTATGGAAGAAGCATTAAGTACCTTATATAATATTTTTTCTTTGCCACCCATGTATATTTAGCTCAAGCTAGAGCTTTTTTGTTTTTGGAGAAAAAGAGGCGCCGTCCTCATTATGGTATAAGAGAGGTAAGGATCGTTCAACTCCATTTTTATATGCATGTATATTTCACACTTGAAAACTTCTATTTTTAAATGGTTGAATGTTATTTATGAGAAACAGTCGTTAACTGAAAAATGGGATTTTAATTGTGGTATCATATTGTAATACCCTGGTTCATGAATACATCGTTTCCACATAGCAAATTTTCTATATAACGAATTTTTTTTTATGGAACCGTCCATTTCATTATATGGAGGTTCTACTGTATTTTCAAAATTTCTTTTGTGTTTTAATGTGACTTTTTAAATATTTCTCCCACGTTGTTACTTGTTTTAAAGTATGTTTTACTCTATATATTTAGCATGAAGGTAATTGACATTTATATGCAGTAACTTGAAGTTTCAGAAAAACAATTTTTATCGGGCTAAAATTTAAAGTTTCCTCTAAATATTTTTTAACCAACAATGTGTTGCCTAATCTTTTCAAACAAATTGCTCTTTATAAATATTATTAAATCGATTTTAAATGTGAAAATATTGAAATTTGCCATATTTATTTTACAAATATTTTTAAGTGTCTTTTATTTTTGTCAATCTACCCAACTGCCGCTGCATGTGCAGTTTACGCAGTTTAAGATGATATTTTAGAACTTTTTTTTTTAAGCATTCGATCCTTTTAAATGAATTGCATGTTTTATTCAACATTTTGTGAACTTACGAGTAAATAAAAATGTAGAAGGTAAACGAAACAACGATCGAATAGATGTGGTTATTTATATTTGGAATACTGCATAACGAAAATATTTTAGCATTAATTATAATATTTCAAACCATAAGGAGAGAAACTCTTAAAATGATACTTTCCTATTTTTTTTTCATTCCCGCTGAAATTATGAAAAATGGATACTTATTTTACCTCAAATTCGATTTGTAAAAATAAAGTTTCGTTGGTACTTTCAATATTTTTCTGCAAAAGCTTTCATAACAAAAAAATCTACAAAAATAACAAATACTTTTCTCTAGCGTGATTTGGATTTGACAAGACCACTTTATGCTTTAGAAAGAAAAAAATACGGAATATGACAGGAAGCTATGCACTTGAAATTTTTTTTTTTGCCAATACTTCAGAACGAATATAATAAATAGTTTGTTTTGTTTTGTTTTCACTCTTTACTTTCATCCTATAATTATCATTAGAATTGCGTGAATTGAAAATAAATGGAAATGAATACAAGCAAATACTTTACTTTTTTATACAACAAACTCAGTTTTTATTTCTCAAACTCTTCTTCTGGTTTAATTTTTAAAATTTTTTCTTCGTTTTCAGTTTTAATTTTTTCCCTTTGCTTCCTTTTTTAAGGTTTTCTTTTCGTAAATTCCCTCTCTTCCATGTTGTTCAGTTTATTAGAGAGTAAAAGAAATCAACTTTAATAGCAGCTTAAGTTTCACGGTGAATTTAAAGAGCACTTCTTATTTCTCCGCCTTTCATTATTGCAGCAAGTCTGGAATATAATTTTCAAACGGAATATTGAAGTGAATAATCAAGAAATCCCAAGTTGTTCAATCGCTACATCCGTTTTTTTTTCTCATTGTAACATGATTGTGGGTAATCCTTTTGCTAATAGTAAATGAATGGTGAAAGATTTGTCGATGACAAGGCTTAAGAGCAAGGGGTCTGTAAACGGATATATGGATACATTGTTTGTTCCTAATTTCTTTCTTCCTTGACTCAGGCTACTTGGGTCGCTCAGAAATATTTTCTATTATCGTATATGATGAAACTGTATACAGTAGGCTATATGATAAACGTAGAAGTGCATTTTTGAAAGTTATGTTCTTTTAGAATATATGCTATCTTTTCATATTATCGTGCATTTTCGAGGGTATGTTTTCAAAAAATACTAAAATTTTATGCATGTTTTTATTAAAATTACTGAGTATTTAGGTTTGTGCATAATGTGCATAACGCTGATATTAAGTTGAATCAAAACTGTAATTTTATTTTTTAATATGAGTGCAAAACAGTTTATTCGGCAAGGTTGAAGTACAGATGTGGTATAATAGACCCATATAATTCATTTTTTCCCCGGCTCTACATCGCTTGGACGATACGAGGGAAACCGTGGACGTTGTCAGAGCTCGCATTACCCATGAATAAGAGAAATATGTGAGCAAATGAATGTATCTATTTATATCTATAACACATGGCTTCCAAGCTGACAAGATACAGCGAAACTTCTAGCCGCTTCATAGTATCTTAATATTTGGGGAGTTATGGTCTTCACAAATTATAGTTTCAGCTCTTAAAATTTTAATAGAAATTTTTGGTGTTTTCATTTGTTATGGCTCAATCTGAGAAGCTACCAACTGTGATTAATTTTGAAGTTTGAATTTGGAAAAGTATTCCCGGTACTTGAATGGATCAAACATTTTGATTTTTGTGTATATTTAATCCTTCTTTTTAATCCGCGATTCAAATGTTTTATTTATTTACTATTCATATTTTCAATTCTTTTACAATGAATTCATACATAATATAAAATCATTTGTATATATATAGCCAATTAATAATAAGGAAAATATGAAATAACATAAAAATAAATTTATATACATTGTTACATATTAAATAAATTAAAAAAATTAAATAAATTAAATGAAAAGAAATATAAGCAATTAATAAAATTAAATAAAAAGAAGCATAAGCAATTCATAAAAGGTGACTGCGCAAAAGCTGCAATTGCATTTTTTATGATAAAAACAGTATTTTTAAAAATGTAAGAAAGTTATGAAAAATTGAAATGACAAGAAATTGACAGAAATAGAGATAGCAGAAACACAGTAAAACATTAAAAGTAACAAATAAAAATCAACAGAATAACAGTAAATTCGCAAAAATTTTCACCACTAATATGTTTAACAACTTCATGGGGAACAAAACAATAGAGTAAATGATTAAAAACCAACAATTTGAGATAAGAAACGGAGAGAATTCGACAAACATAGCATAATAAATGGAAAATGAAAAAAGTGACACCACGTGTAGGAACTTTTTCAAGGGAGGCTCCAAGCACGTGGTCCTTCAGCAATGGAATGTTTCTGTATGGAAAGTAGCTTAAGCTAAAAAAAGTTCCACGCCTCCCGGGATTCCAAGAGTGAAAACTGAGCCGAATTAAAACGAATAAAATTCATGAAAATGATAAAAATTGGGGGACTTATATTGGGATCCAGGCGGAATAAGGATGCAGTGAATAAGGTGTGAACAAAGTTAGGCTTAAACGGAAAACAGCGGAGGGGAGGGCAACAGGGCAGCAGATTTGCCAGCCTAAAGCTTTATTGGGATTTTATTTGGGAGCCAAAAGCGTTAGGAAAGCCTCCAAAATGGACAGATTTCAGAGCAATCTTTTTGTATTTTTAAACCTATTAAAAAAACAAGCGATAAAACGTTCCGGTACTAGATTATCTTTTAGTCTGCATTCGAGCAATTTAATAGCTTCTAAAAGGCTTAAGTCTTCAAGGCAAATTCTGTGGATTCTTTTTAATTGAGAAATAATAATATTGCGTTGAACTTTGATGCTTATATTAGATTCGAAACTTAACAACGTAATCACTTTGAACGGGAAATCCATTATTTTGTCATAGGTGCAAGTCCTTGCACCGGAATCTTTAACCAGTTCTATATGGAGATCTAAAAAATTGATGTAATTTCCATTGTTGTTAAGGTATTATTACCCTCCGCAGGGATAACACAATTGCCAACACAAGAAAGCCTCCGGGGCGAGAATTTTGTGAGTTTTCGTGGGGGAAATTTATTATACAATAATTTTTGCCACCCACGTATTAATTACAGCTCAAACTAGAGCTTATGTAATTTTGGAGAAAAAGAGACGCTTTCCCCATCCTGGATTCGAACCAGGGTCCCTCCGTTTAGCCCGGAGTGTCTTGGACCGCTAGACGAATGAGGACAGGTAATAACGCCTTTCTCCAGCGAAGGTGTTAAGCAGTATTTTATTACCCCGCAGGATAGCCAACACAATTGCCAAATATGGTCAATCACTGCTGAAAAGCCCGGGCGAGAATTTTGTTTTTAAAACTGGATCCCCGAGTAGGAGCTTCATCCTGCAGTAGATTAACGAAGGCTGAAATGATGATATATATATAATATCGAACTCCTTTTATAAGGGCAATTAAATGACTACCAACACTTTTAGGCTATTAAATGTAATAATTCTTTAAAATGTTCGCACATGAAATTATTAATGTGCATGCATGTAATTTTAACACCTCTATTTTGAGGGAAACTGCACAGTAATACAACAAAAATATCATCATTTAAAAATATACACAGTGAAACTGAACGACGAAATATTAAAATCATATGCACATGAGGAGAAACCAGTACTTTTATTTGAGGATAATAAAACAATAAAGAATAATAAATATAAATAAATATTAAAAAATAAATAAAAAATAACTAAGATAAAAAAAAATAGGAAAAAGGCCGAGAAATATATACAGAAAATATAAAATAATACCGTGTGCTTTTATATGTGTATATTTGAATATATAGTAATGATAAAATCTATGGTATAAAATTCCGATTTTCCTGGAATTGTTTGACGTCATATTTAAGGAAACAGAACGTCATTTTTATCCCAAAACATTTGCAAAAAACTTTAGTATTTTGGCGTATTAGCAAATTTGTTATGACGACAGTGGCTATTATATTTGATTTAAATAGTATGTACAGGGTTTATTTGATCTACTCTTCCAAATGAAAGGGGGTGATAGAAGAGTCCATGTGAAGCACAAAAACTCATAGCAACCTTGCCCTATCTCTAACGGTTTCGAAATTATGGTGGAAAGAAAAATGCTCCGCCAAATCAGAAACAAATTTCTGAGGTTTTTGTAAGACGTAAACGCAAAAGAAAGACACATTTGTAAAAAACAGAAAAAGTCCTATAAAGTGACATCATTTCCATCAGAATATCTAAATTTAACAGTGAGCTACAAGCGCTTAAACATTGATAAAGTGAAAATTGAGTTCTCGCCAAAATACGTAGCTTGTAATTTCACAAACACACTTCTAGCTAAAATCCGCCAAATTGAAATTTAGCCTTTTGTCTGTAATACATACCTGAAATTGGCCTTCGTCGAAAAAGGTCTGCTGTTTTTTAGGTGCAAGAATGCACGTTTTAAAGCTAACCAATAAAAGTAACATTTGTTTTGAAGTGCACAAACACGGTGGAAACAAAATGAGTGTGACGTTTTCCA
>QLNU02003225.1:99284989-99351500 GCA_006491805.2 Dysdera silvatica | reverse complement strand
GCCAATCACCACTTGGGCGGTTCTGCTAGCCTGGGCCGTGGCAGTGCATCAACTGCCGCGATAAGTCAAATCCCCCCTTCCATGAGGCCCAGTCCTCCAATGGCTCCTTCAGCCATGATGGCCAACCACTCTTCACCTTCTCCACACGCTGGTCAAGCCAGCGCCCAGGTATCCAAAGATGTGGTACCTTCTTCCCCTTCCGCCCACCAGTTGCAACAACAACACCAGATGCATCATCACCAACAACATTTGCAGCAACAACAAGCTCAGCAGCAGCAACAACAGCATCAACAACACCACCAGTCACAACTCACTACTCAACAACAGCAGCAGCAACAGCAGCAAGTTGCTGCGGCCCAACAGCAACAAGCTGCAGCGGCAGCCGCGGCTGCGGCTCACAGTCAGTTGCAGCAAATGTATTCGCAGGCTTTACCACCGGTAAGAATTGTTGTGATATTCCTTATTTCTTATCTTCCCAATAATCTCTTCAAGCATATTCCTTATTTCTTATCTTCCCTATGATCTCTTTAAGCATATTATAAAGATTTTGCAAAAAAAGGGAAAAAAGCAGCTATTTGCCTTTAACCGAAGAAGAATTCGTTTTTAAAACCTGCTAAAAATATATCTGCTTATTTATACCTTCACTATCATTGAGGCACATTTATTTCGAAAGTTCATTTCCCTTACCATGGTTTGTGGAAGCAGTACTTCCGGAAGGGTAACCGTTCTCTCCCCACCTCCTTGTGCAGCTGTGTGTGGGGAAACTAAAGGCTCTGGTTTCTTAGAAAAGATCTGGCTTATATATTATATTAAATCATGGAAAAATTCGTCACCGGGAATGTTTCAATTTTATTTCATTTGCTTTTTATGAAGTAATGCAGCTTTAAGAAAGAGATTACTGTTAACCCCTTAAACTCTGACATTCTCATTAAATAAATTGATTTCTAGAGTGATTGTGTAAAATGAACAGTATAAGACATTGTTTCGTAAAGATTTTCTAACTTTATATTCAGAAACGTATATTTATAAACGAAACTTGATTTTATGAACGGCATATATATAACTACGGAAAACATTAGCATATATTAATAGTTACATAAATTGACGCAATTCCGGCAACAGTTTCTGAAGTATTTACATCGTTTTTTCTATAGCAACTAGCTAGCTATCTTCGTCAAAATAATATGCTTCTAGCCAGCGATGGCAAGCGTCTTAGCAATTTTGAAAAAAAATGGCCATCAGTTCGTGAAATTATATATTTTAAAATATAACTAGATAGCAAGTTTTCCGATTTTAAATGTGAAAGAATTGCTTCTGAAGTATCTGCTACTCACTTTTTTTTAAAGCTGAAGTGCCTTGAAAATGGAGGAAATAGTTTTTTCTTTCCATTATTATTACACTTAATAATTCTGACACTAACGTATCATCATTATTATTTTTTTAATTTTATTTTAAATCCCGTATTCAGCCAGCACACACTAACCCAGTTCATATTAAATCGAAATTGCGATCTGTTGGTTTTATACGCAATCCCACGGGCGGATCCAGGGGGGGGGGGGATTGCCCCCTATCCCCCTTGAGTCGGGAATATATCATGAAAAATGAAACGAAAAGTACCGGACACTTGGTTAAATCGGGCACAAATCGCGCCCCCACTCCACTGGAAAGATTTCTCGATCCACCATTGCCCAGTCCTTTTATTTTAATTATTTGTTCTAGAAATACAATTTTCTCCCGCGTGTTGTCATCGAATAAATACAGTAGCAACGGTGATTGATTCTAATTGGCAAGTTTAAAGTAAAAATTTGTTATGTCATTTTCCTCACTTGGTGGCGCTGGGGAACAGCCCGAGGCGTTACCCTTCGGTGGGAGGTGGTGCTTCCTCATTATTCGTGGATCATAATTCGATATCCTGCCTTTTAAGGTAAAAGAGGAGGTTCCTTTAACAAGGGACGAATCCCGCCATCCGTAGACCCCTTAAAAAGTTTCCCCCTCTGTCGGAGGACTTTGAATGGATTGTATATACCCTTAGAATGAAGAGTCTTGCGCTCTAGTGTAGCTGTTACTCACGTGTGATAGTTGCGTGTGTACGGAGCAGATGTGTATGGCCAAAAATATACCGTGGGTGATTGGTATTTAATCTTGAGGTAGGTGGTATGAACAAACTATGTATATACATATATATATATTCTTTATTCCTAATACTCTATGCGTATCTAAAGCTGAAAATGTTTAAAATCCGTTTAATATGTTCCACTGATTTGGGAAATATCGTGTTTTTATCTACAACTCTCCTTTGATCGGAGAAAATAATCGTGCCATTCAATTGGAAACTCTAAATCTATTTAAATTAGACCAAATTTAATATTATTTTTATTTATTTATGCAATACTACATGGCCCATTATATCTATTTATATCTATAACACATGGCTTCCAAGCTGACAAGATACAGCGAAACTTCTAGCCGCTTCATAGTATCTTAATATTTGCTGTAATAGTATAATAATAGTAACTGAATAACAGTAAATTATAAATTAGCAAAAATTTGCACTACCAATAAGTTTAACAACTTCATAAGAAACACAAAAATACGGTAAGTAATTAAAATCCAACAACTTGAGAGAAAAAGTTGAGTATTTGACAAAAATAGCATAATAAATGGAAAAAAAAAAGGAACACTACGTGTAGGAACTTTTTCAAGGGAGGCTCCAAACACATGGTCCCTACCAAGAGCGAAAAACGAGCCGAATAAAAAAGGAATAAATTTCATGAAAATGATAAAAATTGGGGGACTTACATTGTTATGCAGACGGAATAACGATACAGCGAACAAGGTGTGAACAAAGTTCGGCTTAAAAACGGAAAAGAGCGGAGGGAAGGGCAGCCCGACAAGAGTAAGTTTATCATCTCTACCATCGACAAAGCCAGCAACAACTTTAATGTCGTATGCAAAAAATTCTACAAAGAAACACTTATTACTGAATATCATTCCAACTTCACTTTCTAAGAACTCTCCGGCGATATTAATATATTTAAAAAACGTGTTATTTCCCAGCACAAAGGGTTAAATTTACTTACACTGTTAAAAATAACAGTTCAGGGTTGAACCAAAATGTGGTGATTTTCCAGCTTCATCCATTGTTAAGAACTACGTTTCACCACATTTTTGCTCCAGCTATGTTACCAATACTTGGCCGGAGGTTGAACCAATGTATGGATATACTTTCAATAACGAATAAGGCAACATTGAACCAAATATATGGTTCCAGCTTGAACCAAATATATTGTTGTAGGTTGAACCAAATATGATCAAAATACCCAGGTACTGTATAGCAATATAAAAACCTTTCACATGCTACCTATCAGAGGCGTATCGGGGAGTTCCGGATCCCCAATTACTTCTCTCGGCTGCTATTGAAGCCACATCTACCAAATTTTACATACAGAGAGTCGCATACAATTACAGAACGATAGCAACCAAGTGAAATTGCAAAGGTTTTGTATTATGCCTAATATAAGCGTGTTAGCTATTAGTGAGATAAAACATCAACAAGTCATAGATGCAGAAATTATTATATAAATCATTGTAATTTATCAAAAACAAAGCATAAACCAATAAATTGGAATGATCTTAGCTTGTTGAACGATTGGAGAGATATTGCCACATAAAAAAACTGGTGAATATCAGTAAAGAATCGCAACGGATAAAGCTGTTTGCCACACGTGACTTCTCTCGCCTCAAGTGATTGGCTAGGAGGTGGAACGAAAATGTGGTTCGGTGTTTAACCATCTTTTAAAAAATACCATACTTTCACCAATAAGTGGTACTTTTGAATTTTCAAGTGTACCAAATTTTGGTGAAATTCCGGCATTTTCACCATATTTTGGCAAAAACTAATGCGGAAAATTTTAACAGTGTATTGAACATTCCAATTTTCCGTACCTTTGCATCAATGTAAAATTCCATAAAAAGCCCGTTGGTTTTAGATTTATTACTTGCAGATCTTCGGCTTATAATAAATCTACTGTCGGTGCATTTCAATGTATCCTCAAGCGCATTCTACCTAAGAGAAAATCGGAAAAGGATTCCTTCAATATCTACAATCGCTGAGAAGTTTTAAATTAGAATTAACTCCTGTAATATACAAGATATAGATATATTTGATTTTGAGCATTTGTTTACAAGTTTGCCGCTAGACCATATGGGTGAACTGCGCTACTTTTTATTTTTGAATTATAGTGATGTAATTAATCTTGACAAAGGTCGTTGGACTACTCTATTTAACTACTGTCAGCACGACAACGTGCTTTTTAATGGTTCTTGAAAAAGATTAAAGAAATCCCTGTGGATTGCTCCTTCTCTACCTCCCTCTCTAATATTTTTTTGCACTTTCATCAGCAAAAACAGAAGCATTTGGATGTTACAGCCTTTAGGTATATGGATGACATTATTTTTTTCGACCGTCCAGATTTCCATGAATTGACCAATGTCATCTATCCTAAAGATCTGAACTGAAGAAGACAAACAATGGAAATTACGTTAATTTTTTAGATCTCCATATAGAACTGGTTAAAGATTCCGGTGCAAGGACTTTTATCTATGACAAAAGAATGGATTTCCCGTTCAAAGTGATTACGTTGTTTAGCTTCGAATCTAATGTAAGCATCAAAGTTCAAGGCAATAGTATTATTTCTCAATTAAAAAGAACCCACAGAATTTGAAGACTCAAGCGTTTTAGAAGCTATTAAATTGCTTGAATGCAGACTGAAAGGCAATCTAATACCGGAACGTTTTATTGCTTATTTTTTTAATAGGTTCAAACACACAAAAGGATTGCTCTGAAATCTCTCCATTTTGGAGGCTTTTCTAACGGTTTTGGTTCATTTAACTCTTAGGTTGGCATCTCTGCTGTCCCCTCCCCTCCTCTCTTTTCCGTTTAAGCCTAACTTCGTTCACACCTTGTTCGCTGTATCGTTATTCCGTCTGCATCCCAATGTATATCCCCCAATTTTTTATCATTTTCATAAATTTTATTCGTTTTAATTCGGCTCGTTTTTTGCTCCTGAAATGTCGTGAGGCGTGGAATTTTTTAACTTGAGATACTTTCCATACAGAAACATTCCATTCCTTTCCTTAGGGCCCACGTATTTGGAGCCTCCCTTGAAAACGTTCCTACACGTGGTGTCCCTTTTTTCATTTTCCATTTATTATGCTGTTTTCGTCAAATTCTCTCCGTTTTTTATCTGAAATTGTTGGTTTTTAATCACTTAACGGTAATTTTGTGTTTCTCATGAAGTTGTTAAACTTATTGGCAGTGAAAATATTTTTGCTAATTTATTGTTATTCTGTTTTTATTTTTTATTTTTAATGTTTTTACTGTGTTTCTGCTATCTCTATTTCTGTCAATTTCCTGTCATTTCAATTTTACATAACTTTCTTACATTTTTAAAAATAATATATATATATATATGCATGAATGTGCAATGCCTATTATGAAATATATTTCGCAGATAGAAATGTATTTTACAATTTGAACCTTACAATTTGAATTTTGTGTGTGTACGAATAAATTATAAAAACTGTATCTAGGCTTATACCGCGTATTTGCAATAACGTTGGTATGGCTTGTATTTTTCAATCAGATGTAAGCACCTCTTTGCAAGGAGTATTTTCAGTCCACGTAAACTGAGTAACATAAGCTTCTAATTCTATTAAATAAAAGGGAGGTGAATCTTAACCAGGGCTTAAATTGGGTTGGAGCCCACCGAAACCCGGCTCCGGCCCGTCTTCATTTTTGGCGATTATTTAAATATTAGCCGGAGCTCCTAAATACTCACTGTTATGAAAAAGTAATGAATTTTTAATTAAGGTCATGACCTTTGTTGTCCAGAAAAATGAAGATGAACGATTGATATGATTTCTCGAAGCTATTGTAGTCATTCGATTTCTTAATCGATTTATTATGATACGAGGTCTCCTGCAGATTTTTGTTAGAAATTAAGCCCCTATCTCGACCACAGTATGCCAGTATAAACCTTGCAAAATGGTATACAAACGTGCTTATAAGTTAGCATATGGGAAATCCACGAGAAACAGAAAACTCCCCAAATACTTCTTTTCGGAAGAAAATGGAGAATGGAAATCGATGCGCCTTGAGAAAGGAAAGTTACCGCGTAATTGAAAAGAAATATTTCGTCATCTGCTTCGGTGGCATTCATATAAAAATGGTAGTGATTTCCGATTTTCCCCCAAAACACCGAGAAGGGTTCAACACTTTTATCATTGCCTCCTCTGAGTCCCCCCACTTCGATCTCTTGCATCGTCTGTAACAAGAACAACTCTCGTTTTTCACTCCGTATCAAGCACCTAGAAAACGGTAAGTAACATTTGGCAGACAATTTAGTTTCTCGTCCCTGATATTCTGCGAAAAAGAGGTTTCCGGTGATACTGAATGTTTGTGAAGAAACTGAGGATACCCTATAACGACGATTTTATTAATCATAACTTGGGATTTTGGGAAAGCTGCCGCGATTCATTCTGAATTCGAAAAGAATGTCGAAGTTTATCTTAAATTAATGTCAAGCGGACTCGCTAAATTTATTTTTAATTGCGGAAAAATTCAGTTTCCTGTAATTAAAATTTTAACAAATTTCTTTGAGAAAATATGGCTTATATTTCCGCACATATACATTTAGTTGAATATCTAACTAAATCTAATGTCCGATACATACACACATATATATATATATAATAGCAAAGAAGATTTACCAGGCATCGAACTCGAAGACGGGAGACTACTGAAGACCTTGGACGAGGGCGAAACCTACAAATACCTAGGGATAATGCAAAAACGGCAGCAGGAGCACAAGAAAGTCAAAGTCCAGCTCACGCAAGCATTCCAAGAAAGACTTAGAAGCATTGTGAAGACGAAACTGAGCGGGAAGAACACCACGCAAGCAATTAACGCATATGCGGTACCAGTGCTCACCTACTCCTTCGGGATCATCAAATGGTCCAACACTGAACTAGAACAACTCCAGCGGAAAATGAGAACCATCCAGAGAAGAGCCGGACAACTACACCCTGCAACGGCAATTGAACGGCAAACACTACCCCGGGAAGAAGGAGGACGCGGACAAGCGGACCTCAAAGACTTACATGACAAGCAGATCCAGAGCATGAGGCAATACTTCCAGTTGAAGAGTCCCCGATCGCCACTCATCCAAGCCATAATACAAGCAGATGCAAATTACACGCCACTAAACCTGTGTAGTACCGAAGAGCGTGTCCTGGAAACAGCCAACGAACAGAAACTGAGAACTTGGGCCGGAAAACCATTACATGGCAGGCACTACAATGACCTGCAACAACCACACGTTGACAAAAAGGCATCAAATTCTTGGCTGGCCAAAGGCACTCTCCAGCCAGAGACAGAAGGATTCATGCTAGCCATCCAAGACCAAGTGATCGCAACAAGGAACAATCAGAAATTCATCCAGAGAAAAGACATAGAAAGCGACAAATGCAGACACTGTCATGCGGCATCGGAGACAATCCAACACGTGATGGCAGGATGCAAGATCCTTGCGCAGTCAGACTACAAACATAGACACGATCAAGTAGCGAAAATAGTCCACCAGAAATTGGCAGCGAATGCTGGCTTTCTGACAGAAAAATGCCCGTACTACAAATATGAGCCAGAGACCGTGCATGAGAACGAAACACACAAGCTTTACTGGGATAGAGCAATCATAACAGACAAGACAGTCCCACATAACCGTCCTGACATAACCCTCGTCGATAAATCGAATAAGACCACGTACTTAATCGACATAGCAGTACCCAACACCAATAACATACAGACAACCTACACAACGAAAATCACCAAGTACCAAGATCTCAGACATGAAGTACGAGATATATGGGGTATGGAAAAGATCCTCATCATCCCGTTAGTCATCTCAGCAACAGGGATAGTACCAAAAACGCTTGCGACGAATTTGGAGATACTCAACATTGACCCAAACACCTACATTGAAATACAAAAAGCCACAATCCTAAACACGTGTCACATTGTCAGGAAGTTTCTAGACATGGCACATTAAGAAGTGATGTAAAAAGAGGCTTGGGAACATGGCGCTCTGCCCGTCCCAAAGCCTGTTTCCGCCAAGAATGGGCGAGGAAAACTTTTATATATATATATATATATATATATAAGGGGATAACAATAAATGGTGAATATTTAAATCATCTGCGGTTTGCTGATGACATTGTTATATTTCCAACGAGCCCATCAGGACTCCAAGAATGGTACAGGAGCTCTCAACTAGAAGTAGAGAAGTTGGACTCAAGATGAACCTACAACAAACTAAAATCGTGTTCAATAATTTCGCAGAGAAAACAAAAATACAGGTTGAAAACATTGAGCTAGAAATTTCTGATTCATATATTTACCTTGGCCAACTGATTTCAATGGAAGGCAACATTGTAAAAGAACTCAACAGACATATTAAACTTGGCTGGAGTGTATTCGGACCAAACAGTTTTATCCTGAAGGGAAAATTGCCTTTGTGTCTAAAAAGAAAGGTCTTCAACCAGTGTGTATTGCCAGTCCTCTCTTATGGATCAGAAAAATTTAGTCTAACCGTTGGAGCAATATCGAAGTTTCAGACAACCCAAAAGAGCATGAAATGGTGCATATTAGGAAAAACTAGCAGCGATCGAAAAAATTCCACTTGGATGAGAGAGTGAACTAGAGTAGAGGACACATTTGTTAAAGTAAAAAGGCTGAAAAGGCGATGGGCTGGACATATTGCAAGAAGAATTGATTAATGATGGACAAATGAAATTCTCACCTGGATTCCAAGAGACCACCGAAGACCTAGAAAACGTCCACGAACTAGATGGGTGGATGAAATAAGAAAACAGGTTAGGGTGACATGGAAGCCAATTGCTCAGGATAGACGTGTGGAAAGCATTTGGAGAGACTTTCATCCAGCAGTGGATAGATAATGGTTGATGATAATTATATATATATATATATATATATCATCATCATCATCATCATATTCAACCATTATCTATCCACTGCTGGATGAAGGTCTCTCCAAATGCTTTCCACACAAGTCTATCCTGAGCAATTCGCTTCCACGTCACCCCAACCTGTTTTCTTATTTCATCCACCCATCTAGTTTGAGGACGTTTTCTAGGTCTTCGGTGGTCTCTTGGAATCCAGTTCAGAATTTCTGTTGTCCATCGTTGATCAGTTCTTCTTGCAATATGCCCAGCCCATCGCCATTTCAGCCCTTTTACTTTAACAATGATGTCCTCTACTCTAGTTTGCTCTCTCACCCAAGTGTTTCTTTTTCGATCTCTCCTAGTTATTCCAAGCATGCACCTCTCCATGCTCCTTTGCGTTGTCTGTAACTTTCGTATTGCTCCAACTGTTAGACTCCATGTCTCTGATCCATAAGAGAGGACTGGCAATACACACTGGTTGAAGACCTTTCTTTTTAGACACAAAGGCAATTTCCCCTTCAGGATAAAACTGTTTCTTCCAAATGCACTCCAGCCAAGTTTAATACGTCTGTTGAGTTCTTTCATAATGTTGCCATCCATTGAAATCAGCTGGCCAAGGTAAATATATGAATCAGCAATTTCTAGCTCAATGTTGTCAACTTGTATTTTTGTTTCCTCTACGAAATTATTGAACATGATCTTAGTTTTTTGTAGGTTCATCTTGAGTCCAACTTCTTTACTTCTAGTTGAGAGCTCCTGTACCATGTCTTGGAGTTCTAATGGGTTCGTTGAAAAAATAACAATGTCATCAGCAAACCGCAAATGATTTAAATATTCACCATTTATTTTTATTCCCTTGTTATTCCAATTTATCAGCTGAAAAATCATCTGTAAAGCTGAAGTAAAAAGTTTTGGAGAAATGGTATCTCCCTGCCTCACCCCTTTGCCAAGTTTGATAGTTTTGGTATCTTTATGTAACCGAAATTTTGCACTTGCATTTTTATACACACGTTTCACCATGTCAATGTACACATCCTCAATGTCTGTTGATCTTAAAGAGTTGATGACTGCTGATGTTTTAATAGAGTCAAAGGCCTTCTCATAGTCAATAAATGCCACACACAATGGAAGTTCATATTCATGTGTTCTTTCAATTAATTCTCTTAATACTTGAATATGGTCCACTGTACTGAATCCACTTCGAAATCCAGCTTGTTCTCTTGGTTGAGCTGCATCTAATTTTTTCTGCAGGCGATGTGTTAGCACTTTTGTGAAGATTTTATAAATAGCAGGTAACAAGCTAATTGGTCGGTAATTTTTCAAATCCTCTTTATCACCTTTTTTATGCAAAAGAATTACTGTTGCAGAATCCCATTGGTTTGGTATGTTACCGCTGTTAAGACATTTGGTAAAGAATTTTGCAAGTATGTCTTCTACATATTCTCCAGCTTCTTTTAGGATATCTAATGTAATACCATCATCACCAGGGGCTCTTCCTTTCTTCATACTTTTTATTGCAAATGAAACTTCTTCTTTTAAGATTTTAGGAGCTGTTCCTTCGACTATTTCAATGTCTTCGTTTAATCCACTGTTACTTTCGTATAGATTTTTGTAGAATTCTTCAACTCTTCTAAGTATTTCTTCCCTATTTCTTGTTACGGTGCCATCCTCTCCTTTTAATGCAATGATGTGTTTCTTCCCAACAGATAAACTTCCTTTAACAACCCTAAGGCTCTTGTTATTTTCAATGGCTTTCCTTACTAGCTCACAGTTGAATTTTCTTATGTCTTCTTTCATGCTTTTGCGCAGAGTTTTACAAAGTTCTATGTACTCAATCCTGGAACTGGTATTTTGATTGTCCACCTTCATATCTCTTCGCCTTTTCATGAGCTGTTTCGTCTTCTCAGATAATTTGCTATTGTGCTTTTTACAGGTTACACCACCAATTTCCCCAGCAGTTTCAACTATTGTCTTAACAATGTTTTCATTTGCTTCTGAGATGTCAACTTCTTCAATAAGTCCTTCCAGTGCAGAAAAGCGATTTTTTAATTCCAACTTGAATGCCTCGGTATTTTCTTTTAATTTCTTTAAATCCACCCTCTTACATACTTGTTTCCTAATGAGCTTCTGCCTTTCTAGTTTAGTATTTAAGTGCATTTTACATCTCACCATTCGATGATCACTTCCAGTATTAAATCTGTTCAGTACGCTGCAATCTTCAATAATTGATTTCTTGTTTGCCAGGATATAGTCAATTTCACTAGTTCCCCCATTTGGGTGTTTCCATGTCCATTTTCTTTGCGGTTTCTTCTTAAAAAATGAATTCATGATGCTAAGATTTTCAGCTTCTGCAAATTCGATGAGTTGATCGCCACGTTCATTCCTTTCCCCGTATCCGTATTTACCAACCGATGTCTCTCCTTGTTCCTGTTGTCCAATTCTTGCATTAAAATCTCCCATGATGAGCTTGATGTGTTGTTTCCCCTTGGTATGTAGCTGTTTGATTTCTTCATAGAATTCCTCAACCTCCTCGTCGGTATGGCTTGATGTTGGTGCATATGCCTGTACTATCTGAAGTTGGTATCGCTGGGTTAGTTGAACAACGAGCCTCGCTGCTCGATCTGACGTGCTTTCGACTTCAAGAAGGTAGTCTTTAATTCTTTTGTTGATTAAGAAGCCAACACCACTTGTTCTTCCAGTTTCCGTTCCTCTATAATAAAACAAATGTCCACTTTTAAGTTCCACCAACTCTTCACCTTTTCTTCTAACTTCACTGAGTCCTACAATGTCCCATTTGATCTTGTCAAGTTCTTCTTCTAATTCTTGAAGTTTTGCTTCAGAAGCAAGGGATCGTATATATAAAAATTCATGAGATAAATGATAACGAACTGATATTGTAATTGTTAAAATTATTAACAGCAAGAAATTTATATAAAAAGAATGATTTATGTTACATAGGAAAAAAGCCTTTTGTATATTCGAATGTGTGTGTGTATGTGTGGGGTGGATTTTAAAGGATCTATTGTTTTTATAGATGTTACTTTTTTCTGGTTTACTTAAATAATTAATAATATATTCTATGAGTTTATAAATTGTCAAGAACTTTAATGTTTAAAAACAATATACTTATTTTATGTCAAATATATATAAACATATTGTTTAGTTTTATATTTCAGTATTACGGATTTTGAATTGTAAATTTGCTTACCAAGGGTCTTGCAATTCATTTCTCGTTTTCCATAATGGAAGGCAAAGGTATATTTCCCATAAATGGTCGATTAACAAAATTGTCTTTTTAAGTGTTGTGGAACCATTATCTCTAATTTTATTGCCATTAAAGGAATCGGATTCAGCAAGCGTGATTAACTACCATTCGTCAAAGGACTTTTATGGGACGTGCGTGCAATTTGAATACTGAGGAAAACAACAGGATAATGTGCGTATATCAGGATATAGTATTTCTATATAAGTGGTTTCGTTTGTTGATATAGGTGCATTGTTTTGCATTTTTTTTGTTGCTTTTCATATAAAAATGTATTTAAAAAGTTGTTTTCATTAACACGCTTTTATATAATAATGAAAATTGAAGGGTTTTCCCGACATTTCTCCTTCTTCAGTTGTAGCCATTGTTAAATCAGTATCTGCCCCGTGCTGTATACGGTGATTATGAGAATGCTAATTATAGATATTCAATATAAAAACCACCTTATTTACTTTTAAACGCATCTCTCTTTTCATTAGAAATCTTATTTCCTCCATCAATATTACCATTCAGACCTAAGTAAATCGTGTCGGGACTTGACGATTTTTTAACTGACACTAAAGGATTTATCTATATCTGAGTTTAAAGGTTAATTAGATTATACGGAAGGAACAACCGCGATAACATTCAAAACCTTTCAACTTCCTACTTCCAGGCACTCAAAATATTATGAATTAACTTTGTAAGTTTGATTAAATGGACCATTCATATTCTCCAAGATATTTCTCAACTTAAAAACTAGTTATATCCACAGTAATATATAATGTTAAAAGGACGGGAAATAATACTAAAGTTACTTATTGATGCACATGCATTTTCGATATTGCTAAACATGGCATGACAAATCTTCAAAACAGCAGTGCTTGATAATTCCACCCTTTATTCATTTTAAGCAATTATGTTAACTTGCTCTCTTCTATAATTCTTCTAATTCTCTAGTTTTGCTCTATCTCTATTTCCGTACGGATGGTTTTAAATCACAATAATATGAACTTTTGAAGGAAAATGAATTCAGTGGATAATTTTTCACCAGATAATTTATAAGCTCTGAGAGCATAGTAATGAGTGAAAAACATGCCTCTCTGAAATGAGTCCTAAAGTCTAGAACATTTAAATTGTTTAAATAGTACGCACATTTTAAATTCAACTTCGTGCAGTTTATTAATACAACTGTCTTTTGAAATTAACTTTCAACCCCACTATATATTTAGTTTTATTATCCCATTGTAAAGAGGTTTCAGACAATTAGAATTTACTACAAATTAACTATCATGGAACTTAGGAATAGTTTGTGAAAAACTCTTAAACAAAATATATATGCCCACATTGATAGCGAAATCTAATAATTCTTAGTTTTGCTCGTATTTGCTGATTTACGGGACTACATGCTTATTCACTCCAATAAATAACATTAAGTAATATATATGACAAAGACTTGGAACATCAACTAAAAATCTTCTTTGTAGAATGCTGGAGAATAACCTTCATGAGATACATATAATTCATCGATTCCGTTCATCTAATTGCTGGTAACTTTTCTTTTCATCTGCACTTGCCGGGTCCATTTATTTCCACTTAATGGTGGAGCGCTGTTGTTGGCCCTTCCTTAATTACACAAAGCAGTACAACGCGTAGATTCCACCAGAGATACTCTGCACTTATTTATGCATCCATAAGCGTAACTTGGGAGTTTAAACTGGGGGTGGAGACAAAACCTGAGCGTATACACACTGTTACAATAAAATATATGTACCCAGAAGGAATTGGGCCACAACTACGAAACTCAGCAAGCAAATGTGGTTTGGCAGGTTTTGCAAATGATCAAACGTACAGCACCAATGAGCATTGTGGAGGTATGTAACGCGTGTATGAACTGCGATGCGAGTAGAATTTAAAAGGGCCGGTGCGCTCAGTAATTGACATTTGCAACTGGATTGGCAGCTCCGATACACCACATTGACATAAAAGATACCTTACAAATATACCCGACGGCAATACAAACAGTTGTCCGACTTTGAGAGGTGGGGGGGGGGATAATAGGCCCCAGAGAGAGCGGTTGGTCGAACAGACAGATCGGCATATTGGACGAAGCGGTATTGTAGTCACCAGGTGTTGGAACTAGTGACTCAGAGAAGGTACAGTCAGCCGTCGCAATGGCTCTGGACGTCTCCGGGCCACTAATGCGCGAGAGGATGGCGCAATCAGGAGAGCAGCCATGTCAGCACCAACACTGACGCTATCAATAATTCGACTCCATTTGCCAACTCGTAGGGGTCCATTGATATCAAGGGATACCATTCGGCGATGATTAGCTGACGCTGGGCTCAGGTCTCGACGACCATTATGGCGCTTACCTCTGACACCCCACCATATTCGGCGTTGTCTGGAGTGTTGTCGCTCACTATCAAGCTGGATAGTGTCCGATTGGAGAAATATCATCTTTAATGACGAATACCGCTTTTCACTCGATGCTGATGACCGCCGTACACGTGTGTGGAGACAAGGAGGTCAACGGTAGAATCCAATATTCGTTACTAAGCGGTACACAGCCATTACACCTGGTGTGACAGTCTGGAGAGCGATCTCCTGAGACACTGGTCACCTTTAGTCGTGAAACGAGGTACTCTCACCGCTCGCAGGTACGTCGATAATATATTGCAGCTGCTGTACTTCCTATTGTGTCTGGCCGGCCAGGTTCCGTTTAGCAACAGGACGACGCTAGGCTACATATTTTTCGGCTATAGCAACAATGTCTTCGAGGTATTAATGTCCTCGAGAGACCTGCCAGGTTTCCAGACCTTTCGCCTATCGAACTTGTTTGGGACATGTTATGTAGGCAACTTCAGCAGTCTCGGAATACTTCCGAATTCGTTCAGCAGTTACTGCATTTGTGGCAGGATAAACCACAGCGCGACATCGGCCACTTAATTAAAATCATGCCCCACCGAGTATTGGCTTGCAAAAGTTGGTTTTACCACGTTTGAAGAGCACCTTCTTTGTATTACAACACGTCAATAAAACTGTGTTTTGTTTCGATGTTTTGGTCATTTGTTCATTTACTTGAACACTATACACATGCTGAGAGGGTCCGATCATGCCTTTGCGGGGGCCTTAGACCAGGCACATATTTGAGGCCTTCGTCCACACGAAAATTGGGAAATGCCCTCAGTAGAGAGCTGAGCCCATTTGGGGGTTACATTGCAGAATTGGTCCCATCGTAAGTTGGATAGGTAAATCTAGTGTTACCTATTGTAAGGGATTCCTCCAAATAAGGGATGATTACTCTGATCCGTAGTATATGTATCAACGCATGTACCTCCGAAGAAGAGACACCTCTATTTAAGGGACAAAATTTCTTGTTTCATAGGTGTCCCCTATTGGGAGGTAACACTATAATAACAAATTCGCAATGCTACTGCTCGGCAATTTTTTTTATTTTTTAGGAAAAGATTTGATAAAAGTAAAAAATTTGTACATACAAATGAAGTAACATTTTGGCTTTTCTGTGGCCCATAAAATTGCGAGGCCAAAAGCCCGGGCTTTGGACGCCTTTGTGGTGATCAAGCCCTGCATGCAGAGTTTCGTAGTCGTGACTCAATTCTTTCTGGGTGCATATATTTTATTGCAACAGAGTGTATATAAAGCTTCAAGACTTGGGGGCAAAAATATAATTTTACCCATGCTCTAAAAGAATTGGAGGGCACGTGCCCCCCCCAAAAAAATTAGCCTATGCTTGCACTATCTTTCTTACATAAACTTGGGGTACACTTTGGGGTGGTAAGCTCTTTTCGCCATCTTGAGAAAAATAGTTCGTTTTAAGACTGCCAGAACCTTATAAATCGCCAATGGTCAGCTACAACTCGCCATTTTGCTTTAACTCAATGATTTGCGACGTAGATTATATTCCGAATTTTCTTTCAAAGGATTATTCTAGATGACGTTGTGCTGACTAATTGCCTCGTGATTTTTCTGCTCTGTCCAAGCATCAACCTTTTGCTGGTCTTTGAGTTGCTAAGAAACATAACCTCTACATAACGCGGAGCTTTCTAGTTGTAAACGGTATAGCAAAGGGATAAAATGGAAGTGTATACTGTTGTAGGATCGCAAGTGTTGCACTTTTTCTTTTAAAGAGTCATAAGAAAGTTAATATTATCACACAGCGATAATACTGAATGTGAGTAAAAACAAAAAAAAAAGAAGCCCTAAAACTGAGTGGGCAAAAATATACTTTTACCCCGGCTCCACAAAAACGGGATGGGTGGTACTTTCCCCTTGGCCCCACAAATTACGCCTATGTCTGCATCCACACATGAAAATTTGTCTTGCATTTGGCGATATGGGCCATAGCGACACGAATGATATCCCGTTCGTAATGTGGTAGTTATTTCATCATTTGATTAGATTTACTCACATCCAATGGCTATTAATACTAGCTGCAGAGACTGAGAGCGAAACGAGAAACACTTTTCCCTAAACATAAATGGCTATTGCAGCAAACCGGAATAAAACCGGCTAAGAAAAATGGCGAAATATAGCATCTTATATTCTGAAAATGATAAAAGGGAGCTATTACATTTATTGGCGCATAGTCTGGTTGCTTGTGAAACGTCTGTCAATTCTTTTTAAATCATAATCCCAAGACACTCTGCTATATGCTTTGGTGATGTCCTTACTTTCTTTGTTTTCTCCTTATTCTTATTTAACCACCTTATTTTTGCTTTGATGTCCATTTACAAATAATTTATTGCTCCATACGTCAAATAAATGAGTTTCCAGCTAACAAAGAAAAAGACATAGTGGACACTGCAATTCAATTCTTCTGTGTTTATCTTCTGTGTGTGTTTCCAGTCGACCTTCTCTGCTAAAGGTAGTGTATAAACAATAAATGAATTTTTTAAGCACACCATTTGTTAGTTTCATAAGGCGCCTGAAACTTCGAACATTTCTTTTAGTTTACATAAACTACGGGGAAGCATCATTAATTATCAAATTAAAATAAAATATTGAATTGCACGATCGTTAGAAACTATAAGAATTAAATGAAAATTATTTATCTTTCCGAAAGGTATATCCTAGATGATTAATTACTCGCCAAACAAAGAAATGATTTAACAACCTCTGGTGGGACACGAGCCCGCGATCTCTTCGTAACCGGTCAAGTGCTTTACCATTAAGCTACAGGCGTCAGGCATTTCTTCCTTGCGAGAAGATTGAAAATCAGTACACATATAATAAAAATAGTGTGTTTTGTAAAATAGAGAAAACAAGCTATTCCCACAAAAGATTTAAATTATCGATTATAGTAACATTTATTCTTTTACTATAAATATAAATGTAATATCAATAACGAATAGTCAATTAAAAATACAATCTAAGTAATAATTTTTAATATCTGCTGTATTTTATTAAAAGAGAATTTAAGTATTACATAAGCAATATTTTGGCCATTTTATACCCCTCTCCCTCCGTAAGCAAAAATTAACATGGGCTAACAGGAAAATAAGCACAACAGCAATGCCCTCTCTCCCCAAAGGTGCTTACGTAATACTTGAAAACTCCTTAAATTTGTAACTTCCAATGCGAAAAAATATTAAACAAATAAAATATATATTTTATTTTAGTTATCAGAAATTATCTTGTTCTTTTAAATGATGATTTTCTGCGAGTCGAAGGAGTTTATATTATCAGATAAGTATTTTCGTTTCAGACCCCGAGTCGGCTTCGGTCTTGTGAGATGGGCCCTACGACTCAGCTCAATCTAACCCCTCTTCATCGTCCTCCTCATATTTGCCGCAGTAAAGTTCCCGAAGAAACTCAGCTTTCTTAACGGTTGCTGGTCATTCTCCTCTGTAGAAATTTTTACTTCTCCATATTCTTTTAATTTCTTCCTCCGTTCCATCCAGCCACGTTTACATGTGGCGTCTCTTTTTTACTTCTTGGTCGATTCTTATCATCTGCTAAATTCGCCGAACAACTTACCTCATCCTTGATGGTCTCTGCGGTGGTGCAATGGTAACTTGTTTCGCCTAATTTGCGGTTATCCCAGGTGCGACCCTCAACTGTGAAAAGAAAAAAAAAGAACCCTTACCGACTAACTCTTCACTGTAGTCCAGGGGTTGGTTTCAGGGCTTAATTTCTAACAAAAAAAAAGTGAAGGAGCCCTAATATTATGATAAATCGATTAAAAAATCAAATGGCTGCAAAAGAATCGATAAATCATATCAATTGTTTATGTCCATTTTTCTGGACAACAAAATTCATGACCTTAATCTCAAATTTATTACTTTTTCATGAAAGTGTCTATTTAGGGGTTCCGGCTAATATTTAAATAATCGCCAAAAATGAAGAAGTACCGGAGCCGGGCTCCCGCCCAATTTAAGCCCTGGTTGGTTCCTTAAACTCTAAGTAATTAGGATTTCTCGGAGAACTATGTCCCTGCGCAGCATCCTTATTGTCCTTGCGCCTTAAAAATTACATAAATAGATAAACAATTCTTGTTACATTTCCTAACCCTCCGAGTCTCCTCTTCTTTACTTCTGACACACGATCAATATTTTAACCTAAAAATATGATGAAATGTGGCATCCCCTAGACACTGAATGTGACTGTGAGTCCTTAAGAAAGCTATTGGTGAAATACTGAAGTAAAAACGGCAATTTAATATCTCTATCTACTTGTGGAGTTTAATAGTATCCAGCGTTTGATAACAGAGTGCACTAAGAATATGCGAAACAAAATTTGACCAGAAAGAAGTTATATATGCAAGAAATTGAGATTTTATAAATAAAAGGAGCCCTATACGAGGTTTCTTTACCTGATTAGGTTCGTTTCATTCTGTAATCTGGGTATAAAAGCATAAAAAATGCCATCTTTGTGATCCATGAATACCTTTGCTACTTGCAAGCAACGAACCATGTCGCACAGAACGATTTATTGTAACTCTGTTTTACAAGAAATTTTAATGGTGATCAAGGCTAAATTTAAGAAGCTACAAGCTTTCACTCGTCGTATAATTTTAGTTTCCGTGAAGTGTTAGATTACTGTTTTAAAATATCGTAGACGCTCTTCCTGTTTTATAGCAAACGTCTTCAATGTTGTAAAAAATTTTATCGCGAATGTTTCAAGTGTAAAAATTATCGTTAGTAATTCATTTTTCCATTTCATTTTCATCATTTTCACATATATCAGCGTCTACAAGCGAAACGTAGTTGGACATAGGGCAAGTATAGTACTGCATTTATTTTAATCGTATATTTTATATTGGCGGCCGCGGACGTATTATACTAAAAAACTGTTAAATACTGTACTATTTATGAATGAAACAAACCCCATGTGTTGCAATACCGTAGTAGCATTGAACATACACTGGTTTCCATAAATTAAGCAACAAATGGAAAAAACGTGATAACTCATAAAATATACAACCAATTTGGATGAAATTTGGTGAAAATCTTTATCATACCATATGTAACTAAAAAATGTAAGAACATGTGATACAAAGCATTTACATTTTGTATAAGCTATACAAATAAAAAAAAGTCAGAAATACAGGTGTCACAATGAAATAGTAAAAAGTATCTCAATACAAAATGTGGTTACCTCAAACAGTAATACAGGCCCGACAGCGTTGTTCCATGCTGCTAATGATGTTATCAATGAGTTCCGTGGGTAGTAAGTAGTGCTCATTGTTCGCGCAAAGCAATTCTAAGCCCTTGCCGGGTTCAGGGAGGGGGTGGAGGCTTTGGACTATAATCTCCTCTTCAATTTACAGCTGCACGAGACAAGCTGTGTGAGGGCGGGCATTATCTGCCTGCAGTACAAATGTATCGCCAATAGCAGCCGCATACCGTTGAACAACGGGGTCCATGATCTCGTCTCTATACCTCTGAGCATTAAGGTTGCCATGAGACAACACATAGAGGTCAGTATGTCCACCTAAAGATATGCCTCCCCATACAAGCACACTGCCTCCACCATATGTGTCCCTTTCCTGCATAAGAGAGGGCTGATATCGAGTACCAGCCTCTGTCCAGATGAAAACTCATCGAGAATCACTCTGCAAAGCAAATTTCGACTCATCCGTGAAAAGTACGGACCTCCACTGATTTCGAGTCCAGTTCTCATGCGTACATGCCCAATTCATACCTCCCCCTCCTGTGGCGAGAAGTTAAGAGCATGTATAATACTGGTCGCCTAGCGTACAGTCCTTCTTCATGTAGTCTTCTGCCTACAGTCAAGGCTGATACAGTCCTTCCTGTAGCTGCAGCAAGTGATACAGGGTGATTATAAATATATATTTTATTTCTTCGATTTGTTGTTGGTCCTCTAAATGCATTCTCGTCTGAATCTTTACTGAAAAGTGTGAGTCCAGCATGATCTGTATATAAATGAAGTTAAAGAATAATTCGTTTATTATTTCTAGAGAAATTCGAAAAAATGTCTAAAATCGAAAGTGTCCGGTGACTGTTGGGTATATAGTGTATATGCATTCAAGTCTCTTCTCATGTAAATCTTTTTTATGCTGTTTTAAAGTTATGCGGTTTATATTTTTATATTTTATCCGAATTTTATTTTTTCTTATACATATGTAGTTTAATTCGAACGTTTTGATACATTCTCATGGGCAGCATGAGACGACGATAGGATATTTACATGCGTCACGTTTTTACTTTTCTAAAATAAACCCACCTGTGGCCACGCCATTCATTTGAACCTAAGCAGGAAAACCGTATAACCAGATATCGTAAAAGATTAGTAGAAACATCATCCAGAATTTAATTACTGATAACGTTGTTAGAAAAAAATGGGCTGAACGAAATTTGCAAAAATCACTGGTACACTAGTATTCTGTGCTGATCTGTACTTCCTAGTGGTGAAAGTGTTTGACACTAGTTCGCAAACGGTGCAGAACAATATCAGATATCGAAAATAATTCTGATAGAAAAATGTAAAGATTTTTGATACTTTCTAATAAAATAAGAGTAATAAACATAGAAAACTAATTTATCTTCAATTATCTATCCATTTCTCTTAAATTTTCGATGGAAGTTAATGAGAATTACTATAAATTTTTTATTGGATTTTAGGTTAATTTAATTTATTGCTTTGGTATCATGCAATTTTAGAAAATTATGGAAAGTATTTCTGATGTTTCAACGTAAGAGAAATTTTTATACGATTTTTTATGCGATTTTTTATATGTGATCTTTTGAGAAACTTAATTACAGAAAACGACACAATTGCATAAACTTTTTTTTTAGGATCATCCCAATTTTGTGTGAAAATACAGGCTGAGACGAAAAATCAATGTAGAAATATGACAACGTAAAATTGACATGAAATATATTAAAAAATATAAGCAGCAAATGATATGAGAAGAAAGAAATAATTTTCTCTTGAAATTGCGAGTATCTTAATGAAATACACGAGCTTCTTAAAATTTCATGACATTATAACCAATCCAGAATAATTTATATGAAGCTGATCAGGGGCGGATTAGAATTTCACTACGTGCTGGCCACTAATTTACTACGCGATGGACAAATTTAAGCTATTATTATAACCGAATTCGCGATTGTAATATTTAATAAAAAGTCAGCCCATAAAACCAACTACAATTCAAAGAACGTTTCTAGAGGATTTTCGTTAACTGCAGTAATAGTAAAAAGAATAGGGAACGTAAATAAAAGGTTAAATTTCAACTAAAAACAATTTTAATATAGAAGTTAAAATTCAATACTTTCGTATATTTCATTCTAAGTTAAAGGCAGAACACTATTCTTATTATAATTATTTAATTATAGTTTAAAATTTACTGTATTGTCGAACATATTCAGCGTTTATGCTATGAGAGAAAGTGTTTCCTTATTAAAACAAATCATTTTTTACTTCATTTTGTTCTAGGACCTTATGTTATCTTCTCACAAGTTCGTCAGATTGAAAAAGTTTTGTTAAAGCCATTTTATCTCCGACCTTTGGAAAGGTCTTTTAAATAGAAAAATGGCGAAACTGTCTTTTCTAATGAATTATCTCACGAATAAAAATAAACGTTACAATTTATTCCTCGCCTTCTTTTCGGAAAATCACACTTACTTTGCAGCATGCAATTTATCTCTTCTCTTAAAGTAAAAAATTGAAAATTATTTTTCCTTTTCGAGCAGTTGTTTCTGCTTACACAACCATCACGCAAGAGCTATCTCTGAAGAACAAAAAATCTTCCAATATATTTGGAGATTTTCATTTCCTCTTGACTTTGCCTTTATGCTTATCTTTTATGTGTTTTAACCTCATTTAAGTTTAAAACAAAATTAAATGGTTATTATTTCTATGTTCAATAACCATTTCACCTGATTTTATTTTGTGCTAAAGTTTACTGCACAAAATTAGATTTATTCATTTATTTGGAGCCAAGGTATAGACATTGATCACCAGAGACGAAGAACTACTGAAAACCTCTGAGTAAAATGAATTCAGAGCAGTTAATGAAAAGGAAGAATGGGGCATTAGAAAAGCAATGAAACGTATAAAATTTATGAAGACTCCATGCGCATGACGAAAATAAATAAAAAGAGAGTTAGATGGTTTAGACATGAGTAACAATAAGAAAAGAAGGATAGTTTGGACATGAGCAAAAGTAAGAGAAGAGGCATGGTTAAGCAAGTTATGAAAACTGACCCAAAACGGAGAAGAAAATTGGGTCATGACAAGAGAAAATGATAAGTGGATGGTGTGGAATTAGATTTCAGAAGGAATGGAAGTAAGGGAATAGCGAAAGAAAAATTTTGGCAAAAAGAGAGTGGGCGACGATTTTTGAGGAGGCCTAGATTCTTCAGAGCCTATAGAGACAGAATAATAAGAGGAAAAAAAAGTTTATCTTATGAAATTTTCCTAGAAATCAAATATACTGCTTTTATAAAATATCAAATTCATTTTTGATGTCGGTTTTGCGTGGAAGGACCTTCCACGCACGCGTAACAGTCAAAGTTTTGTTCAATGATTACATTTAAAACGACAAATATTGTCATAATCTTATGAGATGTACGGACTGTATATGTTATTTCGTATGTAATGCAAATAAATATCTTGATAGCCTATAACTTGATTATAAATGTGTTTATCTATATAAGTCAAAACCTGCGCAGATTAAATTAAGAAACAATTTTTATCAACGTTTTTTAGGCGTAGTAATAGTAACGCCGATGTTATGGCATAGTTAGATGGTGAAACGTTCGCAAAGAAAAGAAATGTTTTCTGCGTCCGATGGGGCGGCACGGTCCCACGAGTTTCTACAATCCGGGCAGGGGCTCTATCATCTAAGCTACGGACGACGGATATTCAATCCCTTACAAACGTATTTAAAGCGTATATTCTCCGACATTGTTCCTTAATTTAGTAAGTATTTTACTTGAATACTGAATTAGACGTTATGTTTCATTTCATCTGATAAGATAAATTTTCATACTATCTAAAGGCAAAAAAATAGTGAAACCTCACTAATTTGAAAATTTGGATAACATGAACTAGCTAAACCATAATTACATAGAATGTACATTTAAAAAGGATTCGTTAATTCGAGTAAGTAATTCTCAGTAATCGAAATGGCCGAAAAAATGATAGGTTCTATAATATACATCTAGGAAGTTATACCAAAATGATGGAAATAATAAAATAAGTATAGTGATCTGATAATGTGGTAGTTTAGTTTCCTGCAGAATTTGTATTGTAAATAATCACGCCCCAGGAGAAAGTAAAACCTATTGTAAAAATAGAATGCTTGTGACAAATCTGAAAAAACATTACCTGTGTAAAACTATTCACTTACTTAGCTTACTGTAAATATTAAATTATTATAATGTAATATTGCTGAAAAAAGCAGAGAACGTCACAGAAAGAAAGAAAAGGAAAAGTGACGATGGAATGTTCTTTGAACCTTATATCTATCGACAATATCCCAGACTACTACTTTTCTTAGCAGACTACTGCTTTTCTTAGCTTTTCTTAGCAGACTACTGCTTTTCTTCATGTTGCAAATCCTTGAAAATCCAACCATACTTTCCTGGTTACTTTCTTGTGATGAAACTTTATAAATATATGCTTCAAATAACAGTTTTTAAATTTTTCTCAAACCCCTTTATCCCCTCTATCCATTGATTGTAGTGGAGAGGTTGCATTTTGCGCAAAAATATTTAGATGCCTTCTTTAAGACCTGACAAAAATTCAAGTTTGAAAATTTATCCATTCACATTTATCTTCCTTAAAAAGGAAGATAAATGTGAATGGATAAAATTTGTTTGATGGTTTAAAAAACAAAATTCGCCTATCGCACCATTTTATTTCTTATTTGTTTAAATGCTACCTTATGACCCATGGGCGATGATTCGAAATTTCCCATGTCTACCAGATTTCGTCCACAATTATATCAATTGTCATAAACTTTTCTTTCCTAGAAATGTAATATTTAGAAGAATAATACAAGCTCCTTTATATACACTAGTTTTTTACGTATGTAACATGTACATGTAGTTTGTAGTATGTGCACGATATACACTAATATATCATACAAAATACATTATCGTGTAATAATTTGACGACGACACCGCGTGTTATTAAATTGATTGAAAAAGGACAACAAATTAACACAGTTTAATAAAGTTTAATCGTTTACAGACTGTTTCAATAGCCCTGGGCTATTTTCGTCAGAATGGTCAACGATATACACACAACGATATTGCATGTTGTGTGCATATCGTCGACCGTTTTGACGAAAATAGCCCAGGGCTATTGAAACAGTCTGTAAACGATTAAACTTAATTAAACTGTGTTAATTTGTTGTCCTTTTTCAGTTAATACAATATCGTATTTAGTATTTAATTATTTAATATTAAATATCATACAATAGTATATTGTTTGCAATAAAAGCTCAATAATTTTCCAACGGGAAACCTACTTACTCCGTGAAAGTCGTCATCTTTCTTCGGATCCGTCTGCTTCCATAGTTGACAAAATAATTAAACTTTCTTTTATTCATCGCCCACACAAATACTATTCGGAAGAAACCGCCATTGCAGGAGAGTGAACATGTTTAAGAGAAAGCTAAATAGCTACGTGGATGTCGATAACGACGTGTCAGTATTTTTACAAATGACCATAAAGTATTTAAGTATCGAATTTTCAGAATTTGAGTCACAAAATGCGACAAATGTAAGTGACAAAAAAGAAATACTTTCATCACATAATAAAATACAAGTTTATGAAGCCTTGGCATCAATTGGATGTGCCCTAATCGTCGTTCCATAAACTACGGATAAAGGATATAAAGAAATAAATTTTTTAGGAAAAAAAATAATTCTTCCGCCAGGGTTTCCATTCAGCCCAAATTAGACAATTACATAGTACCATTCTAAGTATGTACAGTAAATAGGAGTTATCCCGACTGTTCAAATAAACCTAGAAGTTATAAAAGTTTATTCTTTTTTTTATCATGTGAGTACTGTATTGGTACGTTTAACGATTAATTTGTTATTGCAATGAATGACTTCGTAAATTATAAATTTACATGATCAGTCACACGATTTTGTTCCAATTTAGTCATATGATTCAGTTCCGATTCAGTTATACGATTCGGTAATTCATATTAAGTACTTCCAATAGTTACTCCGCTTAAGGTGTTAGCCCGTTTTTGTTATCGAAATTTCTTGATTTTTGAGTGAAGATTTATCGAGATTTTAGTGAGTAGGAATAAATGGTGAAAATTGACAGTTATTGAAATTTGAGACAGTATGCATTATTGATTTTCGGCTAAGAAGTCCAGTGAAAATTCTTGAAACTAAAATGTTAAGAGAAGCTGAATTCCTAACTATAGCAATACATAGCTTAATTTCACATTACTGTGTTAAAAGCTTTTATAACATGTCCCATAATTAAATCAATTATTTTGAAGGTGATGTTTAAAATACGACAACTGTTTAAATATGTATAACAAATAAATTGTTTATATATTTTTTTTTTGTTTTGAGTTTCTCATTTAGTTCAGAATCAAGTTTGACATTTTCTTTTAGATGGCTATTTACTCATGGATTTTCCCTTAACTAGAAGCAAATTTTTAGTAATTAGATTAAGAACAAATGAAGCTAGTTAACGATGCAATTGCAAAAAGTTTAATTAGCAATACTATTCGAACAAATGTTGTCCAAATTGGACATTTTAAAGCTAAGATAAATTAATTAACTCCGTAGAACAATTTATCCATGATCTAACTTTGAGCTGTTAACAGGAATTGATTTAATTTGCATAATTTCAAAGGAAATTATCTTTACTGTTTAGGTTTCTATCGCCCTCCCTGCGGCCACTTTTATTCCTTGAAAGCTAATAGTTTGTAAATAGCTTTTTTATGATAGAAAGAATAGCTATTAATGGGTTTAGATAACCTCCAGGCCCGAATCGATTGAATTTTCACATTTATTTTTTATTTGCATATTCTAAATTCCCCTTCATTATCCGATTTGTCATTTATTTCTCTTTTCTTGGGAATTTCTTTTTGTTTTCATAAACATCATGATTGATATTCAAGAGAATTTGGATTTATTATTAATAATTACTCGTGTTAATTGTTGATTATTTAAATATTAAATACACACCATTCATATTTTATCAAAGTAAAATCTGTTTTTGAAAATCGTTAGATTATTAATTAGACGTAACATAATCTGAATAATTATCACTAAAATTGTTGTCAATTGCCCCTGGCTCAATACACGCTGTCTCAACCGGCAGTTTTATGATGAAAATCATCATGAGGAAAATCCCTCCTCTGAGTCTGGGCTTGAACTAACGGCTACTTGGTTAGAACTTATATATCTTGCCAACTAAAACCATTGAGGTACAATTGAAGCCTTAACTTCGTGCTTTTATGCGTTTATGCATAAATAAATTCTGATTGATTGATTTATTGTTGATTGATTGGTTGATTGATTGATTATGCTTTTTACAGCACAGATTCCAGTCCTTTGTCAATTGAGAAGTCTGTTTTTTGTAGTCGTCTATGAACGACTCTGTTTCGATCGTCGTAGAAATATAGTTCGGTACTGACGTCTCTGTGTCCTAACAATGTCTTAATGACGTCACTTATAAGACAATTTTTAGAAAGGTGTGCAAACATTCACCTATATAGTTCAAGCCAAAATTTTATTAGGTTCAGTCCATCATCGCAATGATTATCATCATCGTTGATGGGCTGTAAAGGAGGAAATGAACATCGCTCTTGTATGAATCGAGGAACTCGAGTGATTACAGTGTTGTTGTGAGTTCGACTCTGTCTTAGAACTACGCTCGTTCCTTTCCTTTACCGTCCACCAAATCCTGGGATGGTAAGTTGTATTTAAAAACCCAGTTTGAGTTATATACGGAGGTAGTTGAATATCTTTCTAAATAAATATTTCACACGAATTAAAATTACTTCTCTGAGTACTATTTTGTGTTAAGTATTTGTTTAGTAATTATCGCATTCAAAATGAAGACATCATCTACAACACAGTGACAACTTACCTTTACAGCTTGGTAAATAATGTAAGTTATAATTAACTTACTAGTAAGTTATAATTAATTTAGTCTTGGTAAATAAGAATGCCTGATGACCAAAATTACCATAGAGTAAAAAAAATTCTTTTATTCAAATTCCATTTGTCTAATGAAATAAACAAAAGCAAGATTTTTCTACTTTTTAATGTAGTTCATTTATTTTCGTAAAATAATATTTCTTCTAGAAGCCAGCAAACTCTCGGTTGTAATCTTTTTGATCGTAATTAGGTTTGACATAATGCAATGTTTTTAAAATTTATTTATTTATTCTTGAAAAACATCATTTCATATTCATGTATTCATATCTGTATGAAAGTCTCGTAATTTTCGAAAGGGAGAAATTGTCCATTACACAAATCTAATTTTTCTGTTAGCGCTGTTTCCACAAATTTTTTCACTTGCTTTGCAAATTAATGTCATTGTTCTTTTTCGTATTTTTTGGTATTTAAAGCCTAGTTTTTTTAAATTTAAATTTTTCTCGTCAAAGTCGTGCGAATATTTTCACAAACATTTCTGAACCATTTATATCCGAATGGACATTCATTAAAATCTAACGTCAAATTGCTTAGAATATGAGCATAAACATTTATTACAAATTACGTACATATAATAAACTTAAACGTACATTTTGGTGCATATCATTTTGTAAATTTGTATCCAAATATGTTAGAATCAGATAATTCACATTTATATAAAGAGTAGGCCTGAATTCTACTGACAAAATAAGAGGAATTGTTGGGGACATCAAATAAGGCATATTTGCTAATGTTCCCGTGTCCTCAAAAGGGCAGGTTTGCCTATAGAGCACAACTACCGTTTACGTTGATATCGTTGCTACGTAGCCAATTACGGCAAAGTAGGGAAAAGTGGATCATTTAATTTATTCTTAATAATAAAGTATGATAGCAAATATATGAATTCTGAAACTTCATTGTTTACTGCTGTGGACATCAAAGAAACATAGTACGTATCATTAACGACATTATTTATTACTGAATTTAAAACAAAAATGTTTGAAGGAGAAAGGTCAAATCACCCACTTTGCCCCAAACCTGGGCCAAAGTAGAGAGGTTATTTTTGAAATAGAAAACTCTGTCGTAAAAAAATTGTAACGTGCACATAAAATGCATTCGGCAGAAAAAAAAATTACCAGAAACGTTTTCACATAGTGCATTTAGGACATGTATATTCTCTTATTCCTTCATAAGGTGTACAGTTCTCATGAGCTCACCCAGGAAGGAACACTTTATCGGGTGCTCTGTTTGTGGATCAGCATATGGCTGATCACATATTAAGCAAATTAAGACGGCGGAGTAGGGTTTGTCCTTGTGCTGAGATGCTTGATGATATTCTTAAGCTTGCTTGTAATTTGTGCACACCGGCTTTTCTTTTCGCGTTGTGCTCGAGCAATGTTCCTGAACGGGCTGTTTGTTAAAATTTCTGCACATTTTGACTGCAACCAACCAGCACAACAAACGCATGTACTTAAACTTACTCCCTCAATTGAGTGAAGTACTTTGCAATCAGGATTGCCAGATCATCAACTATAAAAGAAAACCGTTCTCTAGTGAAAACTGTGTGGCCCATGTGGCTAGAAGTTCATGTCATCAATTCCATGCCAATTTGTCAAAATGAAATCAGAGTGAATTTAAATTATATTCAAAATTGCGCTGAAATATGACAAAAAAATTAAAATTAAATTAAAAGTAATAAAAAATATTTAAAAGTAAATTCCATGATTTTATCATCACTGCGACAATTTTGAGGTCACTAACTTGTGGGGTCCGGGTCCGGGGCCCAGTAGGATTACTCCACTTTGCCCCCCACCCCAAAAATGATTCGCTTTGCTCTCAACGCCATTTTGAAAAACAAAGTACTACCTGTGTTGAATCCTTAACAATAATGACACAAAATATTATCTAAACTAACAGACTTACTACCTGTTTCAGGTATGTAGTTCACAGAATTCAGCGCGAAATTGCTGTTACTATATTGACACTTAACAAACTCACAAAAATTTTTGTGAATAATCAAAAAAAGTTTTCTTACTTCATTCGCTACGCATGTATTTAATTGATGCTGAAATAAGTGCAACTTTTATACTTCCAACACTTTTTGCACTGACCACTGCCACCTCCTAAGATTGGATTATTAAATACTAAACTGATCCCCTTTGCTCCTCTATCCACTTTGACCTACTTCCACCTACATCAATTAAATACAATTTGTGATGCATAATTTAGGTAATTGAGCTGATAATGAAGTTGAGAGGAAGAAGTCCATAATTGTGTTTCGTGATCCTGATCTGTGTTACTATGTAGTGAAAATAAGCCTAAAACTGCCTTTTTTAACACACTAGAAAAGAGTTGGGAACTCCCAAGTATGTGTAACAGGTGAAGAACATCAAAATAAAATTTTTTTATTGACTTAGTATTAAGTATTATGATCGCGAACGCGGTTATAAGGTTAAAATTTTACTAGTTATTAGTATAATTAATAAGTAAAATTTTCACTAATTGGTCAGTTGCGAAGCAAATATTTCGTTTGATTTTCTAATAACCATGTATAATATTTTGATCTGAAGGCATGAAACACTATTTTATATGAAAGGGCAAACATGTATAAAGTTTCATTTTATATGAAGGGTACACGTACATGAAGTATTCACGTTATATGTAGAATATTAATACGTCGAGTACCATTTTCTTAAAGTTATAAGCAGTTCAATTTAAGTTCTTTCTCAATATTCTATATAAGGTACCTACGTTCCATGGAGTTCCCGTTCAAAATTTAGCTTTACATGTATTCACAAAATAATGGACTAGGAAAAATTGAAATTGACAAAATGATGGTCTCATATCAAGTAATCGAATACTTGTATCAATTAATTTTAAAAAATATCCTGCGTTTAAAAATTCCTACGTTTAAGGTGGAAAGTTCAATCAGGTGAAAAATTCAATCAAAAATATAAAGACAACACAATAATGTAAAATTTTATTTAGTAGTTTTATTTAGTTCCTCCAATGCAAAAATACATTCTGTTAACAATGCAAACTTGAAAATTTTTCAGACGATACTCAGTTTATCGTTTATTAATCGTTCGTATTATTAATTGTTAAATGAGGAAGATACTCGTGCAAGAGATAGTAATGAAAATGAAGTAATCTTTGGTTTGTTTTTGTAAACTATAGCTTTCTGTGATTTTTACTACAAAATAGCACATGATGTTAGGGTACAAACAATTAATTCATGACTAAGGTAATAATGCAAGTCATCAAAACAGACGAATCTTTAACATCTTGAAATTTTTGACTTCTACAAACTTGGTTTCACAGACATTTAAAGAATTAGCGAAAAAAATATCGTGTTCATGAGCGACAAGATCCAAAATACGGAGAACAGTCTTCTAAAAAGGTAAGTTTTTTAAAATTACGTTTTTTAAAATGTATTCGTATGTGTAAATAAGATAAGGTTATGCCATTAAAAGGTAACATATAATATTATATGCATTGATGACCAAAATTTAAAGATAAAGTATAAAACGGAAAACATAATTGACAGCCCTGTTAATTACATATAATATTATAAGTAAAAAGAAGTCTGTTATTTCAAAATATTAGAAATTTTGACGGTACTGCACGAGACGTTCCACCCTAAATTTAGTCTGTGTTTCCGAAAACTGCCAATTTGGCAATCGACACAAGGTTTTTTGGGATTTTCGTCCTCCTTTCCCTCCTACAAATCGTAAAAAGTTGTTTATGGCGAATTTCCTCCTCCTCTTTCCTTTCTTTTTCCCTTCTTAAATTCACACATATCTTACCTTGCATACCTAATCTATAAAAAAAATCAAATGCTCATACATTTTCACTACAACGAATTCAAACAGACGAGAAAGCAACGTGAAGCATTCACTAAATGGCAGCTCAAACCAGTTACTACTCCATTATACGCATGATATGTGACACCAGACTTTGTTCCAGTAATACTGAAACAATATAAATTAGCTAGATCTGTTAAAAAAGCTAGATTTTCTAAAATATTAGCTAGATCTAATAAAATACCTACTTTAAAATACCTTTTCTAAATTACCCCCTGTAAGTTACCTCTTATAAAATACCTCCTAAAATATTACTTTTAAAGTACCTTTTCTAAAATATCTCCTCCAAAGTACCTTCTCTAAAGTACCTCTTCCAAAATACCTTTTCCGAAATACCTCCTCTAAAATACCTCCTTTAACATACCTTCTCTACAATACCTCTTCTAACATACCTTTCCACAAATTTGTCCTCTACAATACCGTCTCTAAAATACCTTTTCTAAAATACTTTCTCTAAAATACCTCCTCTACAATACCTCTTGCCGAAAACCTCCTCCAAAATACCTTTCCTACAAATCGTCCTCTAAAATACCTTTTCTCAAATACTATCTCCAAAATACCTTCTCTAAACATTTCTTCTAAAATACCCCCCACTCGAGCTATTTTCTCTTCTGGTCAGATGTTAGTTTTCTAGCCAAGTACATATTAATGTGGGGAAACACTAATACCAATTTTGGCGAAGTCTACAAACATGCGCAGGAGGATTACTCTTCGGCCGATCTGCTTTCCCGCTACGGGCTAGTAACTCTGTTGCGTTACAAATCCATCTAGTGCAATTTTTAGCGGTTTCTAACGTAAAGTGATTTACGTCAAAAATTCATCTAGTGCAATTTTTAGTGATTTCTAGTGAAAAGTGAAGTAAGTGGGTGATGTCTCGTGCAGTGACCCCGAAATTCTAAATGGATTGCAACTATTGGTATAAAAACTGCATTCTCGCACAAATTTTAGATGAAAGAAACAATGTGTCCCATGCAGGATATCTAAGATATTATGGAGGCGCGCGGTCAACTCTGGTCTGTGAATAAATTTTAAAGATTAGTAATACTATTTATAAGTCAGCTTCTCCAAATGCTTATCACACAAGTCTATCCTGAGCAAATCGTTTCCATGCCACCCCACCCTATATTCTAATTTCATCCACACATCCAGTTTGAGGACGTTACCTAGGTCTGCAGTGGTCTTTTAGAATCCAGTAGAGAATTTCATTTATTCATCGTTGATCAATTCTTCTTACGCTAGGCCCAGCTCATCGCTATTTCAGCCTTTTTACTTTAACAACGATGTCCTCTACTTCTATTTATTCTCTCACCCAAGTGTTTCCTTTTCGATCTCTCTTTGTTATTCCAACAATGCACCTCTCCCTGCTCCTGTGCGTTGTCTGTAACTTTCGTATTACTGCAATTGTCAGACTCCACGTCGCTGAAAACTAAGAGAGGAATGACAGTGCACATCGATTGGAGACTTTTCTTTTTAGACATTAAGGCAATTTTCCATTCAGGATAAAACTGTTTCTTCTGAATGCACACCAGCCAAGTTTAATACGTCTGTTGAGTTCTTTAATAATGTTGCCTTCCATTGAAATTAGTTGGTCAAGGTAAATATAGGAATCAACAATTTCTAGCTCAATGTTGTCAACCTGTATTTTACTACGAAATCAGTGAACATGGTTTTAGTTTTTGTAGCATCATCTTGAATTTAACTTCTCTACTTTTAGCTGAAAGCTCCTATACCATGTCTTGGGGTTGTGATGGGTCCATCGCAAAAATATCAGTGTCATCAACAAACTGCAGACGATTCAAATGTGCACTATTTATTTTTATTCCAGTTTGTTAGCTGAAAAACCATCTGTAAATCTGAAGTAAAAAGTCTTGGAGAACTGGTATCTCCCTGCCTCACACTTTACCAATTTACACAGTCTTGGTATCTTTATGTAACCAAAATTTTGCACTGCCATTTTGATAAACAAGCTTCACCATGTCAATGTACACATCATCGACGTCTGTTGATTTTAAAGATTTGATTACCGCTGATGTTTCAATAAAGACAAAGGCCTTCTTATCGTCAATAATGCCATACACAATGGAATTTCATATTCTTGTGTTCCTTCAGTTAGTTCTTTTCAAATATATATATGCACTCTTTTGCAAAACAAAACCCCTAAAAATAATTCGATCACCACGAAATTTCACATGCAAATTCCTTCCATTAAGTGATGATCTCCTTTAATGATTAAATTTTCAAAGCCAATGAGTGTTAACTTCGATCATAGCGCGCATTTCTACTGCGCAACTATCATCGTATAAGAGGTAAAAATTGCGGACGGTTTATTTTTCTCGTTGTCGGCGTTGCAGTTCCCTGGAGACGTAATCAGTAATGCCGTTAAGACGTTGTCAAAGACCTTATAGCCAATTTTACGATTTCAAACGTGGTCGCATAGTCGGGATGCTTGAAGCTGGCTGGTCCTACTGAGCAATAGGCTGCCACCTGCACCGTACGGACACTGCTGTGCAAAGGTGTTGGCAGCAATGGTTTCTGCGAGGAACTCATCGGCGAAATGATGGCTCTGGATGGCCAAGGCGCACTAATGCAAGGGAAGATTGGTTGGTTGTGCAACAAGCCCGAGCTAACCAAAAGCATCATTGTCCGTTATCCAACGTGCTATTGTCTCTTCTATACCAGGTGTGACACCTTTCACCATCTCACGACGCTTGACTAGGATGTGGTGACGCTCACAGTGACCTTTAAAACGTTTGCCTTTAACTCCACACAATCGGCAAAGACGTCTGGAGTGGTGTCGTAGCCGATCATCATGGCTGCCAGCAGTTTGGCATCGCATTGTGTTCAGCGATGAATTCTGCTTCAGTCTTGGAGCAGATGATCATCAGATCCATGTGTGTAGGCGCCAGGGCCAGCGGTCCCAACCACCCTTTGTTTTACAAAGGCACACAGCCATTACCCCTAGTGTGATGGTGTAAGGTGCTATCTCATACGCCAGCAGGATGCCCCTAGTCGTCCTGCGTACAAATTTAACAGCTCAATGATATGCTGATTATATCCTACGGCCGTTTGTGTTACTCTTCATGATACCAGAGCTTGGGGCTATTTTACAACGCCTGGCAACAGCAAGTCAAAATGGCAGGATTGTTTACTTAACTTTTAGCTCCGATTTTTAATCGTCCTTCTTAATGAGAAATAATATTATTTGCTGACCGTAGGCTGTGTGATTGAAATTACGGCAAAATCTCGTTTAAATCGTGTGTTAATTATAAAATTTTATTAACAATTGGACGTATAGCACCACTGCGAAATGTCGACAGCGTGGAAGTGATTGCGATACTCGTTGGATGGAATATTCATCTTTTTCAAAAAGAAGGGAAAATTTTTCCTTTATAGCTATCAAAAGCTATCTGAACTTGTGAAGAAATTTACTTGGGAGTTGACCTTTGCCAGAAGAATTTTTATCGTCGGACAAGTGAATACCAGCCAAGTTTGATTTTCAGCTAAACCATTTACAAAAATAATTCGCCCAATATGTCGCCATTTTTCATGCGCAGAAGAAAAAATGGCTACTGTGAAACAGTTATATTTTGCGTACAGTAGATAAAATCAGCAAAAGGGAAAAATAATCCCGATTCCCAATATTTTGAAAAACTACTCACGAGTTAATCATAATGATCTTCGTATTAAGTGCAGAGTGAAATTGATTGCTAAAATTTAATATCGTCATTGAGAGACTATTGATTTGTGATAATTTTCTTTTCCAAATTAAACTCAGTGTAAAATTGACTGAATATATTAGATATCGCCAACGAGAAATCACCGATTTAGAAAAACAAACAATAATCAGCAATATAACTAAAAACTAAAATTATTTGAAAAGTGGTTTGACGATAACAAGTTTATGATTGGTGCAGACAAAACAAAATATTTAATCTTCCATCCAAAAAAAAAGAATTAAATAAGCCAAACCTAATAAAATTCAATGATACTACTATAGAAAGAGTAAACTTAATTAAATTTCTGGAAATAACTTGGGTAGGAATACTTAGAATAACAAGGAGAGATCAAAAAGGAAACACTTGAGTGAGAGAGCAAAATAGAGTAAAGGACATCATTGTTAAAGTAAAAAGGCTGAAATGGCTATAAGCTGGGCATATCGCAAGAAAAACTGATCAACGATGGACAGCAAAAATTCTCGGATTCCAAGAGACCACTGAAGACATACAAAACCTCCTAAAACTAGATGGGTGGATGATATAAGAAAAAAGGTTGGGTTGACGTGGAAGCGAATTGCTCAGGATAGACCTGTGTGAAAAGCATTTGGGGAGATATTCATCCAGCAATAGATAGATAATGGTTGAATATGATGATATATATATATATAAAATTAAAGCCATAATAATTTTTGTCTAGTTTATTTTAAAGGTACCGTTTATGTATGTGTGATTTATTAAAATCCAAATTGTGTCATATAGTTAAATTACCGTGTTGTGTAAATAACGCTCATTAATTAATATAGCACTGTTGTTTCTATAAAAATGAGTTCTGTGCCCACGAGATAGACATTAATTAAGTTCTTGTTCCCGTACATTCATTAATAATTAATCTTGTGTAAAATGTCAATATTCTATTCTTTATGACCTAAACCCATATTATTATCTGGCGACAAAACCCTTGTTCACTTTAATACTCATTAATCTACAGCTCTGAAAAATAGATTATATATGTGTATCATTACCATTCAGCCAAATTGCAAATTCCGTCACCATTTTCCTTTCTTATGCCCGTCGGCAAGTTTTTAATATTCCAAAACGTATAACGGATGTCACGATACTTAATGCTTCTTCTGAACTCATGCTAGAAAAATTCAATTTCGCTCCACCATTCCATGTATCTAGTAAAAGTTATTTCCGTGCTTGGCTTATGAATATTAATAGCCTGCGTCGGGTTTTACACTAATGGAAATTCTGAATTCTGGTGTCCTTTCACACTTTCTTATTCATTGCTTTTATTGAATTCCTGTCTTGCTTTGCGACGCGGAATATATATTAAGAGATACGCAGTTCTTTCCTAAGAACTTCTAAGAGAAGTCAAGATGGAATTAAGAAGGTAGCGGAAGCACATTTGAAAACTGCGGGCATAAGGAAAGCTCACCTTATTCAAAGGGCTTCTTGAGTATTAGATTTATAATTAATTTCTTTTAGAGACAAAATGGTGAAGTTACCTTAGGGTGATACTTTGATCAAAGCGCCATTTGTGTTCTTTACAGAATAACAATCCGTTATTTTAGTGTAAATATCAAGGTACCATTAAAAGAAGTTTTAGAAATGATATTTTAACTGAAATTTAACTGTTTTTAACCAGTGAGACATTTAGTTTTTCTTTAGGCTTTCCTCAAAGGGGGCACTTTTAAATTGGAACAGACGAGTGTTATATAATTTTGTGTAGGTTTTTTGCGCAATTCGATGAATTTTAAGCATTGTTAGTTATGGTATAAATGGACAAGCTTGTTTGTTTGTTTGTAGTGTTACGGCTCAAAGACTACGATGGTCACACTGCGCCGTTACCGAGGAATTCGAACCTCTGAAGACCTAGGGAACGAAACAAAGGACTACAGTGAGCAGTAAGATCATACTGAGATCTCCGAGTAAGCGTTCTTTGCACCGTTGGGAGTCAAACCCGATTGACGGCGCACTATGGACAAGCTTGTCCAGTTATCGATGTGTAAATTAACTTAAATTGCCAGTTAAAAATTGACTACCTAATTAAACTACAACATGAGTTTAATTGACTTTTTGAGCTGATTTTGCCTGCATTCCGCTGTACATATACCAGATATGGTTTCATATCTGATTTAGATGATACCAGATATGGTTTCATATGTGGTTTAGACGATACCAGATATGGTTTCATATCTGATTTAGATGGTACCAGATATGGTTTCATATCTGATTTAGATGATACCAGATTAAATTTTCAAAGCCAATGAGTGTTAACTTCGATCATAGCAAACACTTCTACTGCGCAACTGGCATCGTATGAAAAAGGTAAAAATTGCAGATGGTTTATTTTTTCTCGTTGTCGTTGTTGCAGTTCCCTGGAAACGGAACAAGTAATGCCGTTACGACTTTGTCGAAGACCTTATAGCCAAGTGGACGACTTTGAACGTGGTCGCGTAGTCGGGATTCGTAAATCTGCATGGTTTTGCAAAGCAATAGGCCGCTACCTGCACCATACGGACACTGCTGTGCAAAGGTGTTGGCAGCAATGGTTGCTGCGAGGAACTTATCGGCAGAATGAAGGCTCTGGAAGGCCAAGGTGCACGAATTCGAGGCAAGGTCGGTTGGTTGTGCGGCAAGCCCGAGCTAACCAAAAGCATCATTGTCCGTTATCCAACGTGCTATTGTCTCTTCTATACCAGGTGTGACACCTTTCACCATCTCACGACGCTTGACTAGGATGTGGTGACGCTCACAGCGGCTTTTAAGACGTTTGCCTTTAACTCCGCACCATCAACAGAGTCGTCTGGAGTGGTGTCGTAGCCGGTCATCGTGGCTGCCAGCAGATTAGTATCGCATAGTGTTCAACGATGAATCCCGCTTCAGTCTTGGAGCAGATGACCATCGGATCTATGTGAAGAGGCGCAAGGGCCAGCGTTCCCAACTACCCTTTGTTTTATAGAGGCACACAGCCTTTACCCCTTTTGTAATGGTGTGGGGTGCTATCTCGTACGACAGCAGGACGCTCCTAGTCATCCTACGTCCAACTTTAACAACTCAACGATATGTTAATGATATCCTGCCGCCATTTGCGTTACTCTTCATGATACCAGAGCTTGGGGCTATTTTACAACGCCTGGCAACAGCAAGTCAAAATGGCAGGATTGTTTACTTAACTTTTAGCTCCGATTTTTAATCGTCCTTCTTAATGAGAAATAATATTATTTGCTGACCGTAGGCTGTGTGATTGAAATTACGGCAAAATCTCGTTTAAATCGTGTGTTAATTATAAAATTTTATTAACAATTGGACGTATAGCACCACTGCGAAATGTCGACAGCGTGGAAGTGATTGCGATACTCGTTGGATGGAATATTCATCTTTTTCAAAAAGAAGGGAAAATTTTTCCTTTATAGCTATCAAAAGCTATCTGAACTTGTGAAGAAATTTACGTGGGAGTTGACCTTTGCCAGAAGAATTTTTATCGTCGGACAAGTGAATACCAGCCAAGTTTGATTTTCAGCTAAACCATTTACAAAAATAATTCGCCCAATATGTCGCCATTTTTCATGCGCAGAAGAAAAAATGGCTACTGTGAAACAGTTATATTTTGCGTACAGTAGATAAAATCAGCAAAAGGGAAAAATAATCCCGATTCCCAACATTTTGAAAAACTGCTCACGAGTTAGTCATAATGATCTTCGTATTAAGTGCAGAGTGAAATTGATTGCTATAATTAAATATCGTCATCGAGAGACTATTGATTTGTGATAATTTTCTTTTCCAAATTAAACTCAGTGTAAAATTGACTGAATATATTAGATATCGCCAACGAGAAATCACCGATTTAGAAAAACAAACAATAATCGGCAATATAACTAAAAAACTAAAATTATTTGAAAAGTGGTTTGACGATAACAAGTTTATGATTGATGAAGACAAAACAAAATATTTAATCTTCCATCCAAAAAGAAAAATTAAATAAGCCAAACCTAATAAAATTCAATGATACTACTATAGAAAGTGTAAACTTAATTAAATTTCTGGAAATAACCTGGGTAGGAATACTTAGAATAAAAAGGAGAGATCAAAAAGGAAACACTTGAGTGAGAGAGCAAAATAGAGTAAAGGACATCATTGTTAAAGTAAAAAGGCTGAAATGGCTATAAGCTGGGCATATCGCAAGAAGAACTGATCAACGATGGACAGCAAAAATTCTCGGATTCCAAGAGACCACTGAAGACATACAAAACCTCCTAAAACTAGATGGGTGGATGATATAAGAAAAAAGGTTGGGTTGACGTGGAAGCGAATTGCTCAGGATAGACCTGTGTGAAAAGCATTTGGGGAGATATTCATCCAGCAATAGATAGATAATGGTCGAATATGATGATATATATATATATAATTAAAGCCATAATGGTACATCTAGTTTATTTTAAAGGTACCGTTTATGTATGTGTGATTTATTAAAATCCAAATTGTGTCATATAGTTAAATTACCGTGTTGTGTAAATAACGCTCATTAATTAATATAGCACTGTTGTTTCTATAAAAATGAGTTCTGTGCCCACGAGATAGACATTAATTAAGTTCTTGTTCCCGTACATTCATTAATAATTAATCTTGTGTAAAATGTCAATATTCTATTCTTTATGACCTAAACCCATATTATTATTTGGCGACAAAACCCTTGTTCACTTTAATACTCATTAATCTACAGCTCTGAAAAATAGATTATATATATATATGTATCATTACCATTCAGCCAAATTGCAAATTCCGTCACCATTTTCCTTTCTTATGCCCGTCGGCAAGTTTTTAATATTCCAAAACGTATAACGGATGTCACGATACTTAATGCTTCTTCTGAACTCATGCTAGAAAAATTCAATTTCGCTCCACCATTCCATGTATCTAGTAAAAGTTATTTCCGTGCTTGGCTTATGAATATTAATAGCCTGCGTCGGGTTTTACACTAATGGAAATTCTGAATTCTGGTGTCCTTTCACACTTTCTTATTCATTGCTTTTATTGAATTCCTGTCTTGCTTTGCGACGCGGAATATATATTAAGAGATACGCAGTTCTTTCCTAAGAACTTCTAAGAGAAGTCAAGATGGAATTAAGAAGGTAGCGGAAGCACATTTGAAAACTGCGGGCATAAGGAAAGCTCACCTTATTCAAAAGGCTTCTCGAGTATTAGATTTATAATTAATTTCTTTTAGAGACAAAATGGTGAAGTTACCTTAGGGTGATACTTTGATCAAAGCGCCATTTGTGTTCTTTACAGAATAACAATCCGTTATTTTAGTGTAAATATCAAGGTACCATTAAAAGAAGTTTTAGAAATGATATTTTAACTGAAATTTAACTGTTTTTAACCAGTGAGACATTTAGTTTTTCTTTAGGCTTTCCTCAAAGGGGGCACTTTTAAATTGGAACAGACGAGTGTTATATAATTTTGTGTAGGCTTCTTGCGCAATTCGATGAATTTTAAGCATTGTTAGTTATGGTAAAAATGGATAAGCTTGTTTGTTTGTTTGTAGTGTTACGGCTCAAAGACTACGATGGTCACAGTGCGCCGTTACCGAGGAATTCGAACCTCTGAAGACCTAGGGAACGAAACAAAGGATTACAGTGAGCAGTAAGATCATACTGAGATCTCTGAGTAAGCGTTCTTTGCACCATTGGGAGTCAAACCCGATTGACGGCGCACTATGGACAAGCTTGTCCAGTTATCGATGTGTAAATTAACTTAAATTGCCAGTTAAAAATTGACTACCTAATTAAACTACAACATGAGTTTAATTGACTTTTTGAGCTGATTTTGCCTGCATTCCGCTGTACATATACCAGATATGGTTTCATATCTGATTTAGATGATACCAGATATGGTTTCATATGTGGTTTAGACGATACCAGATATGGTTTCATATCTGATTTAGATGGTACCAGATATGGTTTCATATCTGATTTAGATGATACCAGATATGGTCCCAGAACTATACCTGCGGCACTAGGGCTATTCAAAAAAATTATTGAATATCTTGTCCCAAGTCCTTAACGTAGTGTTTTTCCTAAATTATAGGCTGATATTTTTTACCCAGCAAGTAATTTTATAATCCTCTTGCTTGTAGTAGTAATATAGAAACAAAAATTGTAAAATTAGCTTCAACTAAATTAAAATACGAAGGAAGGTAATTTTAATTGTACTGAGGTATAAAAGTAACTGCAATGGTATTATATATCCGCAGCTTACAACTTCAAAAGTGGGATTTCTTCAATGTTCTACATTCCCACCTTGAATTAAAATTGCCAATTCTGGCCTATATCACCATCATTATCACCGTCATGATGTTGTATATATACAACTTGGATTATCAAATGACAGCTGGTCATAATTTTCTCTTCATGATGAAATTAAAGATTTAGATTATTATGGATAATTTAAGTTTTGTGTTATTTGGTTTTTTTTCGTTATTTCTCGGAATATTGCTTCAGGTCAGCATGAAAAACATACACTGCTTAGAAAATATTTGAAAAATATAATTTTGATAAGAATAAAATTCTAATTTTTAATCTGAAATATTCTGTTATTGCTGTTGTCAAATTCCAATCCTTTCGATTTTCTTAACATTTAGTGTGTGACAGTTTCTAAATTGCCAGATATAGGCAGATAATTGTTAGTCGTTTCGGCCTCGGGGCACCAATGGCTGACGTCATCATATGATACGTTTATAACCAAGCTTAATTAAGAGTAGAATCTAAGTCTAACGGATCCGAAGGCGGAGTCCATAACCACGAACCACTGGAGAGCAATATTAAAGATCATGAAATATTCAAATATCCTTTAGCTATAAAAAAAATCAAAAATTTTCTACCCAGATTCTTGACAAAGGGCAGCTATATCTGGTCGAAACGTATCGATGTACTAAATTCAATATCTAATTAAGTTTGATTGCTATAAGAATGTTATGACCCTTCATGTACTTTGCATACTGTGACACGTTTACATTTTCAATACTTTCTCCTCATATTTAGCACTTATTAATTTATTATTTTTAAATAAAATCGATTTAAAATCTAACAAATTCAAACTAGAAAACCAAATTATAATCAAGTGTAATATTCAAAGTATATGTAATCTAGTATCTCAAACTTTTAAAAACATAGTCAAACATATATAGAGACAAACTACGACTTTCATCCTTATTAATAAATACAAAAAGTAAAACGCTTGATAATGCACATGCGTTGATTAATATCTTATTAGCTGAAAAGGATGAGCGGAACCGATGTTGCAACCAAAGAATATAATCAAGTCAATCATGATATTTAAGTAATCGTGAGAGATAGAGAGAGAGACAGTTTGGATCCACAAAAATGTATATTGTTAATATGTTTTCCTTACACTATTAATTTTGATTTTCTTTGTATTTTTCTCAACAAATTAAAATGCGTTCAAAGGCCTTTAGTACGAAGTACCAATTGCACAAGGTATTTCGTTACTCGAATATTTACTACACGAATGTGGAAATTGAACTTTGTTTTAGAAGCTGGAAAGGAACGTAATTATTATAAGATATTTTTCTCATGATCAATGATTTTTATTATTTTAAACTTTATTAGCTTCTTTTTCATGAAAAATTACATATTCTGACAAATTCAAACCTAGCAAATGAATACGCGGAATACCTTAAACATTAACGTTTCGTAGAGCAAAATCCCAAGAAAACGTACATACTTTAAAAGAAGCGAAATACAAAATATTCCTAGCAAATGTGATCCTGAAACGTTTGTCTTCCCAATCTTCAATTGTATTATAGTTTCCGTGATAATGGTTTAAAAATATTGCGCAAATCTTCCCCTGCTTATCGCTTGCAGTCAATGCTGCAACCAAATTTCTTGGCCGTCATTTTGTTTGTCGAATAACTGAGCGCGCTCTTACAGCACGCGATAAAACAAGCGAAACAACGAGGTGTTTTGAGCCAGAAGGATTTAGTTGACGTCCCTGTCAATGACGAAATATAAGAAATAAATCCATGCGGCCTTTAACAAATAGACTGCATAACAGAAAATGCTGCCTTCGCTTTTCGTGAAAATAGATCGCTTCTTTTTCACTGAAATGCCTCCACTTTTATAGACAATGCACGAAATACCTGACGTATCATTTTTCCCAAGTTTGGACTCGAGGGTCATATCATATGCGTGTTACGTAGGTATTGTGGAACCCCTAAGCGTACTCTCGGGAATTCCAGCCATGGCAGTTCCCGCTGCTAGGATTTATTTTTCGGTTCGTATGGGCATTCTTCGGCACTTGACATAAATTTAAGGATTTTTCTACCCCTCCGTTGGTGGAATGGGTACGTGATTCCCAGAGAAGACCGAAAAGGAATGTTGGCGCCAATAATTAATGGTTATAGCTATTCACACAAAATCCACCGCTTTTTCTATTTACAGCGGTATTTCATATTAGAATAGGATGTTCCTCCTTTATGTTCACGTGAACTCTATTGCCGGAATGGGGAGAAACTCTCTCAAGTTGACAACAATTTTCTTTACCAAATTTGTTTGTGATTACATGCAAGAGACAATGTTTAGAATTTTGCATTTTATTCTTTGCCTTATTTATATGCAGTCTAATTTGTATGTTTTCTTGATCATTGTAAACGGATTTTATTAGTTGCAGCAGCGGGAATTGAACGTGTCCTATACTATGAAACCCAATTCGTGAAAATATCCAGCAAATCGGTATAATTATATTACAGTAGGTTAATTTTATCATAAAAAATCGTTTCTGTTTACCGTTTTTTGTATTACACTGTTATTTGATGAATTTGTACATGTATATTCGTTTATATGAAGGTGAATCAGTAAGTTCTAGGAAAGAGTTAGCAAAAAACAATTTAGGCGGAGTGTAAACTTACTTTTTATATAATTACCATTCTTTTCAATACACTTATCTCAACTTTTTATAAGGTTGACAAATCTATGAGAAAACAAGATATGTAGTTTTCCCCGACTCCAATTTTGGGTAAAATTTTCCACCTCCAAAGTCGAAGGGATCTGTGTCCACGTGAAGTATCTTTAAATTCGTAAACAGACAAGGGTCTCATGGAGCTAGGTAAAAACAATAAGCAGGATGTGCTAGTAGTTCTTAACAAAGTTTTCTTAATGCTTCTATAGTATTTTTGGCTGTGTGAAGACAACCATTGTCATGGTGGAAAACAACACTAGGTTTCAGCTTCCGTGGTCTTTTACGACGTATAGCTTCACATATTGAATCTTTAAGCAGGATAGAGTAGTACTCTGTATTGTACGTTTTTCTTACAAAAAATTAATGTTTATCTTTCCTTTTGAGTCCCAAATAAAATTTGATAAAACCGAAGTTGAAGGTCTCGCATGGCACTTTGCGTCGCAAACATTCACATTTTCTGATTTAAATTTATCATATACAATAACTAAAGTGTAGATTTACTCATGTGTTCATTATCATATTGTACTTGTAATATTAACGAAATTTCGTTAGATTTTACACATCCTTCGGTTAGAAAGTTCACAATAGAACGTTGCTCATTGTTTGACAGGCCTCTTATAGTCGCCGCCATTTGTTTTTATTTATTGTGCATACGCCATAAGTTCCAGGAAGGCACAAGTTTTCCACAGTGTTGCTAAATGTTTACTCTATAAGCTTTTTCAATGATTTGAGTTTATTTTTTACATAACTATCTTTGTAATTTTTTTCCTAGAACTATTTGACTCACCTGCTTATGTAAGTGTAAACACTTCCTATTATTTTTACATAATGATAAGCATTATATATTCCCGATGCATTTCTGCTAGGAAAGTTGGTCAGATTTACTACTTGTGCAACACATGCATCAGCTACCCAAGCACCTGTTGTCTTCTCTCTTCACAATCACTTAAACCACTCGCGTTTTCCATGTTATAGTCATAGAATATTTTGACACATGCTACTCCTTTCTGGCAAGCTCTTTACAAAACTTTGCTTTACGCCATATTTGTGTGCATATTCGTGACGTCAGCATGTATTCTCGATTGCTTCTGAGGCTTCTTAATAATTTGCAGTTTTATTGTTTGTCTATCGCATATGAACTTTTTCTCCACAATATTCGTTTACAACACGAATTATACTTTGTAGCAATCTCTATTATTATTCAACGTTTCTTATATTTTTTCATTACATTACTCTTACTTCCGTAACTTGATTGTCGTCTTCCGTAAACGTTTTCCGGGAGACATTATCATACGTGAAAACTGATTGAAATCCGAGAATGCCTCGTCTTTTCTGGAAAAACTGCCTGGGTTCAGTGTATTCAGATTGAATTTAATTTTAATACAAAAATCTAACTATATGTACAAACTTTCCAGAAGTTTGTTTTTAAAGCTAATTGTTATAAACCACCAAGTCTTTTAAATTCGATAAAAAATGTCTCTCTATTTTTATGTAGTGACAAAACGTTATGAAATTTTAAAATCGATATTAAGGAATCGTTTTAACGAAAAAAAATTATTCAATACCAATAAAATTTGATGATAAATGTAACGTGAAAATTTTAATTTGTTGTATTTAAATTATGAAAAATATGTTTGAAAATTAATTAATAAATAGAGAAAGAAGTACAGAAGTTAATTACTTTTCATAATGCTCTCCACAATGTAGATAATGTACTACCAAGATAATAGAATAAAATCTAGGCTTTAAAGATTCACTAGTCGTCTGTATAAAGTTGGAGTTCCGCATTATTTTATGCATTTTGGAATGACCAGTATCTTAATTTAGGTTTTATTTACCGTTATAAATTTTTAAGTAATTATAAGTTTTTGGCCTTATTTAGAAAATGAGGTAGGTAACATAATTAAGACAGAAAGTTAAGATGTGTAATTTTAGTTTATGAAGGGAAAAAGAATATACAGGCTTTATAATTGAATAATGAGCTAAGATAATTTTGGTTTATTACTCAAATCCAATTCTGTATTTAGGCGAATGGAATTTAAAGATATGTGAAAAATTAGTCAAAGTTTCGATTATTTGATGATGTTCAGTATGGCGGAATAGCCTGTTACCATTAACGGTGGTACCGAATGGAAAAGTATGTTTTTACCCAATAAATATAGCTATTTCACCTAGAGAAATAACGCGTTTGTAACCGATTTTTCAAATGGCTGTTTGTGATTAAACAAAAGTATATTTATTACAAAGCTTCCAGAATTATGTTAATTATTAGACCTGTACCTTAGCCATTCAAAGGTAATTAATGACTGTTACCATTTGCTTTTAAAATACTGGTCATTTTATATCCGTATAAGTTATGAAAACTAAAAAGATTATCTGTACAGAATTTCAGTTAAGATTTAAATGGTCCTCTTTATTGCTTTAGTAGGAAACGGAGTGTCTATTTAACTGATCTCTGCTGTTTGGTTGTATGTGCTGTTCGGGTTGGTACTCCACCTGAGGAGGGGGAGAGAGAGAGAGAGAGGATTTAAAAGAAAAGAAAATGCACATCCCAGACTCCTCCCCAGAAGGAAACTGGTGTGAGGAGGGCAGTGAGGGTAACAATGCTGTGCTCTGAGTCTGCAGAGTTAATCCTTTCAGCAGTTTTGTGATCGTAAAAGACGGGAAACAGATTAGAAATAGACAATGAAGAGGGAAGCTACATGGTAATTTAGAATTTTTTCATTTCCATTTAGAAAATATTTGACTGAGTGGGCCTTTGTGCAAGGTCGGGAACATGGGTGCAAAATGGGCAGATGTCCAGGGGCCCTGTGCCAATCTTTAGTAATATAATATAATTTGTCACTAATTATAATTGGCTGTAGTAGCGCGAACTGGTAAATTACACAAGGGTCCGTAAATCATGTCTCAGGCCTTGCTCTGCTATGGAGATTTTGTGAGAGATACGTAAAAATAATGAGCAAGCGATTGTAATGTTCAGTTACGAAAACACGCGTATTATAGACGTATTTTGGACATGGTTTAATCCTTCCGCTGTCAGAACTTTAAAACTTAAGACCAGAGTTTTCCGAACTTTGGTCTTTCACGAACTACTTCACGTACTTTTTACTTCCCGCGGAGAAGCGGAGTGTGAAGGAGGATATACTGGAAATTTTCTCCGAAGGAGGATTTTTTTTAAACGGAGGTTGCCAAAATCTAATTGCTAACATTAAGTTTTACTAACCACTTCCCCGCTTGCAAGCTAAATGATTTTGTTCTATGTATCATTGATAAAACATTTAAAGCATCCAGTTTCAACTTTTTACATTCCGGTATAACTTTCCTGGATATTCCCGGAGATGTCATTTTGGAAATGTAATTGTCCGCATAGAATCTTTACTGGTCACGGAGAAATAATATTTCGAGGTGTGATGTTAAATATATTATTTTTACGCCTGAAAATTTTGAGGAAAACTTAACAGGCCGCCACGGATCACACTTTAAGAAACACTGGTTTGACCCTGACTATTTGAATTGTTAATATAAGTTATTGCCAAATATTTCCCAGTCAATAACAGATAGAACATAATTTTCTTAAAAATGTTGTTTCTTCCTTTCAATAACTTATTAATATTTTAAACAAACAGAAAAAAAAATTAAAGGGAATAAAGCAAGATTTCATGAAATAAGCCAATAGCTTCTTTTCAACTTCCAGCAATTTGTTTCCATTTTCCTAACCGTTCACGCATACATCCGTCTCATAGCTAAGCAATAAAAAAAAAAATAAAAACCTCACAAAAATCTCGCCCCGGAGGCTTTCTTGTGTTGACCATATTTGGCAATTGTGTTATCCCTGCGGAGGGTAATAATACCTTAACATCTTTACATACGGAGAAAGAGAGCGTTGTTTCCTGTCCTCATTCGTCTAGCGGTCCAAGACACTCCGGGCTAAACGGAGGGACCCTGGTTCGAATCCAGGATGGGGAAAGCGTCTCTTTTTCTCCAAAACGAATAAAGCTCTAGTTTGAGCTGTAATTAATACGTGGGTGGCAGAAATTATTTTGTAAAAAATGTTCCCTTTCTAATTGGAGTATCAGATAATTTGTCAGATGCTTTCCTTTTTGTGAATATTTTCCACAGATAGGAAGAACGGTATGCATTTTACAAAAATCAAACGTGGTGATTCATTTATTTATTTATACTGGTTACACGAATAAATATAAAGTTTTTACAAAAAAATTTATTCACGCATCAAATTAGTATGTGGAGTTAGAAATAACATTAATTTTAATATTAAATTAGTAATAACATCGATATTAGTTTATATCTATATTATTGATATTGGAATAAACATACAATCTTTTATATTTTTTAATTAATTCCTTGTCGCATAAATTTTGTCATATTTTATTATGAGCTGAATTTTTTCTTAACGTATTTATTTAAAATTTTAATAAAGCAACAATGTATTTTCCATATAAGCTAACACTGTCCTTAAATAAACCGTCAAAAGAACATGGAAATTGCATGTTGCTTTTAGTAAAAGTAGTGAATTGCAACCAATCTTTTTTGGGCGCTGACAACAGCTTTCAGATCCTAACATACCATACTGACGTGGATGTCAATAACAAAAGTTTTAGACAATTTTAAAATAGTTTTGACAACTTTAGTATAGGATTCCAAACACAATAGAACTTATAGTCATATTTTGAAGTTTGAAATGTTGCAGACATTGTAGTCGGCCGTTGTTCTCAGATATCGGTTGAAAATACTTCAAGCTTGAGCTAAAACTGTCATCTGAACTGTCAGCAAGTCAATCATAGCCCCCCATATATGACCTGCCCTAGATAATACAAGTCCTTCGAGATTTGTGCAAATCTTAACATACATGTTATGGATATTACAATGCGAAGAGTGTAAGAAGCTGAAGATATTGAAATGTCTGTTTGGACCTAAAAATTTTTACAGAGTTTTAAGTCTTAAGAAAATTTCTCAATTGCAAAAAAATTATATATTTGTAATTCACATTGTGGGGCTTTTTATTTATATGCTGTTATTGGTTGTGCAAGTGTTTGGGAAAGCTGTCCACTCCTGAGGAGCTGTTTTCCCAGAAGAGGGTTGTTACAATGTCAGATAATGAAAACAGAGTGATCACTTAAAAATTACATGGACAGTTGACACGATTGAAGAACCGGGTATGAGGTTTTAGTGACGAGGCATTAAAAAAACTCCTCTTCCTGGAAAAAAACCAACGTAGCGCAGACAGGAGATTCCGCTAGATCATATGTGTAAGACATCCAAAAACAAAATACTAGAGTAGTGATTGTTTACTAAATTTGGCCGTACCTATAAAAATATAATAATAATATAATAATAATTATATATATATTATTCTGGCTTTTCATTCTCATACTCCGTTGTATATAATCGTTGATTAATTACGACATTGCTTTACACCTCTTTCTTTATTGAAGAATTATTAGTTCTTTATGTAGCTGCTGCTTGAAAAACGCTAAATGCAAAGTAATTGCACCCTCTCACATACATAATATTTTAAGAACAATTGTCAGAGAAAAATACATATAACAATAATAATACTTTTTATTTCAAAATCTGAAAATTCATTCGAGGAGACACTTGGCACCGATGAATTGTTAATAAAATAATTCTTTGCTAATACATGAGAATGAATCAGTAATTAGAAATTTGTTATAACGTGGCTAGGTTTAAAAAAAGCGGAAGTCGAGACTTGTTAAAGGAATTCTAGTCTCTAATCGTATTTGAAGGAATTAACGCCATATAGTAGTGATTACTTGTATATTACTTTATATTGACTCATCCATTATAATATTGATTCGATAAAAACGGACCGTATTTTAAGACAATGTATTTATCAATTGCTAACACAACGAACTCCATGCATTATAGTATTACAGATCGCCTCACTTGAGAAGGCTACCACATCCACACTGTTAAAATTAGGGAAAAACCTAACCATCTAGACAAATTTTAGTATGAGATAATAATAATTTATTTGAAGTTACAAGATCTACATATATATAAGGAAACAAAATATTTTTTTGTATATAACAGTTTCTAAAATTGTGACGTTTGTATCAAACAAAGGCAGTGGACTTTGAACAATGAGTTTCTGTTTGGGTATATCAGTTAAAACTTAAAGATCAGGAAAAAATAGTGTCTTTCTAAAACAAAAACGAGTGAAGAGCAATCAATAAAATGAATCCAACAAAACGTGAAGGAATGTTTTATCTGCTTCTATAATAACCCGTTAAATAATATTTGGAAAAAAATAAAGAAAATATTGTCGTTTTTGGGAAAAAAAAGTGAATCCATAACAAGCAAATAACTTGACATTTTCTTGGTAATGTTCCCAGATGTGACTTCAAATAATAGTTGTTTTTGGTTCAAGTTATGCACCGACACAAATGAACCTGGCAATAGGAATTATTTTATCTCGCGCCAGAGTGTTTGGGTTTCAATGCTTCTTGGAACGTTATCATCCCCTTTATATAATGATAAGACTTTCGATAAAGTTCAATCCAGTATACTTCAGTGACTGATGAGAAATCGAATGCAATCGATGATATCGATTCGATCTATATTTATATCGTTTTTCCCTAAGTTTATGTACCTAATGTTAGCATAAATTTATTTTTGGTTGTTAAATAAATTGTGTTTATTTCTATTTTCTTCCGTGTTCCTCATCGAAATTCAAATTATAAATAAAGGCGAAAACGGAAAAAGGCCATAAAACTGATAAAATTCCAATTAAAAGAAGAAAATACTCTTATTTTCTAGTTTAAATTTTCAAACAAGATCAAAATGATACGTGCAAAATGAAATCGGAAATCATGATGAGCCATTACAAATTCTTTAGATAGAAAAACATGTGCACGGATGTTTTTGCCTCCGTTTAAGTATAATTTAACTTACATTTTCGTATTAAATAGTGTTATGTTTTGTTATATATAATTTAATAATTTTAATAGATAATACTGATGAAAGTCTTTCGAAGTATGACGATATTTACCCACATCCATGCTACCTCACGCTTGATGAGAATTTATTAATGGGATCATTCAACTAAAGAGGAAAGTGGAAGATAGAAGGAATGTTGAATAGAAAGAGGCTTCAAGAGCGAAACAGATTTCCGTTCGATTCAGAGAAGCGTGGCTGGGTAGCGTCGATGAAATTCAGGGAAAATTAGTGTTACGGAGGCAAGCATCATTTTTGCGTGCAGAAGAAATATCTGTGTCAGCATTAAACGCATATTCATATCTCTAATAATTGACGAGGCATCCCACTTGCTGTATATCGTTTGTGACAAGCATCGGTGGTTTATTTGGGAGCCAAACTTTTTATCTGCAGATTGAATAGGACCCTTACTGATATTATATTGTCGAGCGTATTCTGTTTACTGTGGTTCATTGGAGAGTCCTTTGAGCATAAGGGAGTACACGTATCCAAGATTGCATACGTTTCATGAATGCTGTCAGCTATCCAAATATAGAATAATCCGAATATCGGAATTTTCTATATACCGACGTCTTGATGAACGCGTGATTTGTAGCCCACCTGATTAGTACATAGGACATGGGTTAAATTGGACGTTGAGGGTTTCGGTCAAGGAGCCTCGTGACGTTGACTAACATATGCAAATACTTATAACATGCGTTTCGTAAACTTTTGTATACTTGAGAGTCGTTGATAATTTACGAGAGGCGATATGGAGCCGCGAGGCAAAAATGTTTTGTAGAGAATATCTGTTCCAATATACAGTCGGAATTCATTAAATGAGTATTTTAAGCATGGGCAACTTCCTGAATTTCACAGAAATTCCCGTGCTTCTAATTTTTTACACAAACGCAGGTAGTGCAGAATACCGTTTAACATAAAGTGATAATCAGTAGCCCTTAGAAAATACTAAACTCTTCGACACGAAAAAAATACTCTTCTGTAGAAGGATAACCAAGTTCTTTAATTTGATGAGCTAGTCAAAGCTACGATCGTTAACAGACAAGAAAATATTTCTCAAAAATTAATTTTTAAATTTTGGTACCTATTTATTTTGGGGCAGTTACACGCCATCTTAAATCGAAAGTTAACTTCCATCTTGGGCAGGGGTCGGCAACCTTTTAAAAGTTGTCATGCCAAATTAATAATGCATTCTCCTGCTACGTGCCAGGCTACACCCGCCAAAATTGTGAGAGTTTATTTTACTACCTAACTACTAATGACAATTAAGTGGTTGTTTATTTAAGAGAATAAAATTTAATAGTTATTAAGTTAAGAAGATACAGATTAATAATTTCAGAATGTGCACACAAATTAATAATTAGTAATTTCAGAAGATATAATTTAATAATTAGTAACTATAGAAAAATAATAATAATTAGTAATTTAAGAAGATATAATTTAATAATTAGTAATTTCAGAAGATATAATTTAATAATTAGTAATTTCAGAAGATATAATTTAATAATTAGTAATTTCAGATACACCTCGAATACTAGTAATTTAAGATATAATTTTAATAATTAGTAATTAGGAAAAAATAATAACTAGTAATTATAGAAAAATAATAACTAGTAATTATAGAAAAATAAGAATTAGTAATTATAGAAAAAATAATAATTAATAATGTAAGAAGATCCAAATTAATAATTTAGGAACATAGAAATATAAAATGTATAAAAAAAACTCGCACGCTGGCTGTGTGTATTTGTGTGCATATGTTGGAAAAGTCAGCTGAGCCAGCGGTAATGTATTTCAAGATAAGGTTATATCGATGTGCAATGATTGAGAATGAAAGTTAGATTTTCTAAGGAAGATACTCTTTCTCTTAGGGAAGGGGTTATAGAACCCGGTCTAGGTTCAATTTTAGCCAATCTTCTTAGGAGAGTAAGTTTGTAAAGCAGTTTGACAATCAATTTGAACAGGAGATAATTGAAATTGTCAAAACTAATTGTTGACAAAGTCATTTTTAGTAATTGGTTGATATTGATTATTGGGCAATTGGAGAATACTAGACGGTTCATAAGAACCAGCTGTTCACCTCGTAAATATTAATCAGAGTCATCTGACCCGTAGACTGATGATGATGAATGACTCGCAAAGAAAAGAAATGATTTGTCGACCTCTCGTGAAAAACGGACCCGCGATCCCTTGGTTTTCTGTCAAGTACTTTACTCTTGAGTTACAGGTATCAGACAAGCCAGTAAGACCTTATATTCTCTTTTTCATGGGAAAATATGTCTGATGCTTCTAGCTTAATGGTAAAGCAGTTGACCGCAACCCAAGAGAATGTGGGCTCGTGTCCTACTAGGATTTGATAAATCTTTTTTTTTTTTTGAAAGATTCATCATCTAATACTACCATATAATCGGCTAAGATGATAACTGCTTTACTTTAATAGATATCGTTGTTTGATGTTCAACAATATTTAGTAATCTCTGAGGAATTCTTTACATGCCAGTAAACGATATTTAATAAAGACTGTTAGTTGTTTAGCAACAGTTTTCTTTAAGTAATTGTCAGATGTCGTTTCTGCAATTAAATATTCTCAGAGGGAAATTGGCAAGATCTACTTGCGACTTTTGTCTAGTAGACCAATTTGGAATATTATACTGAAAGCAGTGAACAATTTCTAGAAACAATTACCTCGCCAATGCGCATATGTCACTACGTGAATTAGAGAATAATGAAGACGGCAAAGTAATTAAATCAACTTAATTTGAACGGAACAGAATAAAGCGAAAAAATATGATCGGTAGCCGTAAAATGCCCATTTTGAAATTATCTAGCATATCGTTTCTTTGATAATTTTAATGGCAAAATAATTAAATGCATTATAAATACTTGAAATTGAATTATAAGGAGACAATAATGTTAGAGTGTAATTAATGGTGATTTTATACATTTGTCACAGAGAATTGAAAAATTATTCCATGCCAACGATTAAAACTGTTGATAAAATATAAGATACTGATTTTCGTTACTAATCTAGCTGAAGTAAAACACAATTTTTTTTTATTCTTGGTTAATTATATTCATACAACTTATATACATACTTATATACATAACTACAAATACATACACGGACATCCTTTTACATATGACTTATATATACATATATACTTTTATATTCATACTTTCTGAATATATTCTTTAGAAAAAGATAATTTTTTTGCTCACTTTCGTACTTGGCAGTTCGCAATTGTGATAATATATATTATGTATATGTATCACACATTTCCATTTAGCGAAATTACAATTTCCAAAATCATTTTCCGTTTTTGTGTACGTCGGCAAGTTTTTCATATTCCCAAACGTATAACGAATGAAATGAAATTCTTAATGCTTTTTTGAACTCTGCTGGAAAATTGCAGTTTTGCTCCACCTTTCCATGGATTTACCAGAAGTTGTTTCCGTGTTTGACTTATGAATATTAGCCGTTTCGTTGGGTCTTCCTCTAATGGAACTTTTCAATTCTGGTGTCATTCCACTCTTTCTTTGTCATGCTTTTACTGAATCCTTATGTCTCGGTTGCCACGCGGAGTATACACATTAAGAGATAGTTCTTTCTCAGATCTTCTACTAGATCTTCAGATGGAGTCAAGGAAGCGAAAATACATACGAAAAGCGCGCAACGCGAGGGAAGATCAATTGCTTCAAAAGACTTTCTAAGCACTAGATCTGCATTTAATTTTCTCTGTGAGTAGGTAAATTTTCCTAAAGTGTTCTACGTAAACTAAACCGTCGTTTGAAATATTTTCCACATGAAGAACTGTTATCTAAGGGCAGTCAACCACATACTATCAAAAGGAACCTTAGAACTTGGGTTTTGATTAGAAATTGAACAATTGCGAACATCAATATGAAAGTTAGGTTTGCTTTAAACGTTTGTCGAAGCAAATGCTCTTCTAAAGTGGAATGCACAAGGTATCTTATCAATTTCGTATAGTATCATTCCTGCAGAAGGAAATGGATTTTAAGCATTGACGATTATTTTGTTTATGACAAAAGAACAGATTTTATCGATTTCTCAGTTAATTTACTGAGCCAGGTAAAAAAATATTATCCAAATTAACTAATAGATAGCATTTTTAACATCATGAAGTCAGTTTGTTCAGACCATAGTATGCGCATTCAATATACGTCAGCCTTGTCTCTGCGTAAATAATAAGAAAAAAAAATTAGCTCATCTCAATGTATGCCGTTAAGGGGGTCACTTGCGAAGATGTTCAAAATAATGTTTATTCGTTATTCTCTACTAAACATAGACTCATACCTTTTCAAATCACATAAAATTCTTAGCTCTAGGTTAATTAGAACAACTTTTAAACAAATTTAAAAATGTCAAAAGTAAACTTAAATGCAATTGAAATTATTACAAATTTTTCAGTAATATTTTCTGTCACAAAAGAACATTCTTTAAAAAAAAAAAGCTTGAGTCGTAAATGACTTACAATTTCCAGGGTATACACACATAAGGATTATACATATTTTGCATGCAGCATTTTAAATTTTTTCATTCCGTTTTTTAGTTATTGATCTGAACAAAAGATAAAAATGGTATTTTTTTTAGAATATTTTTAATTCTTCGATATAAATAATTTTAATTTTATAAGTTTTCTATATGTCATAAAATGCCACACACGTGGCACATTTATGTAGGTCTTATAACTGTGTAAAAGAAAAATTTGCGTTCATCGAGTAAGTATTTTAGGAGAAAATGTTCTTGATCCCTCTATGGAAAACCCAGTGCTGCTGGTTTCGTCGGTGACCACTTTAATGTAATTCCTTTTAAAGTCCTGGTTCGTTTAATCAATTAGTAGTGAAACCTATGCAGATCACTTTTAGGCTTAATACACTTTATGGCGCAAGGATGTTCATGGGCATGCTGCGCATGGACCTGCAATTTTCTGAGTAGATTAGTAGTAATGTCCCTGAGGAGTGGAATAATTTACATAGCAAAAATGAGACAAGAGCTCTAATTTGAGTCACAGATCTTGGGAGTTTTCCGAAACCTAATCTTCTGTTATCATAAATAGATCTCGTTAAAAATTATGAAAAAGACTACAGAAACGCGCCTATATTCCTCACTAGATTCTCACTAACGCACAGTTTAAGCAGTGATACGCCAATAAAAGTAGATATGTCAATCAATCAACGTTTATTGGCGTAGTGATACCAACGCCGATGTTATGGCGTGATTAGATGGTGAAACGTTCGAAAGAAAATAAATGTATTCAGGTCCCACCGAAGGCAGAAATATTTATTTTCTTTCGAACGTTTCACCATCTAATCACGCCATACCATCGGCGTTGGTATCACTACGCCAATAAACGTTGATTGATTGACATTGTTGTTTGATTTAATCTGCGTAGTGTTCGATTTATATAAAATAAAAGTAAATTTGTCAATAAAAGTAAGTAAGAGACACTTATTTATTTCCTTTTCAGTAATCAGTTTTATTTTAAATGCCGTGGATTTAAAAACCAGCCGATTCGTCGAAAAATATACAAGGACATTCGAAACCTTTAAAATTACTTTGAGTCACATCCTCATAAAGAAATACCCCACTGAAGAACGTCTCCATATCTTCTCGTGTGTGTAGGCTTATAAAATCATTTTGCCCAAGCTGAACCAGATAGATTAAACCATTGTATAACAAAAACTGTTTTGATCAAAGTAGTTACTCCGGCTGTGACGTAGAGATATCCACTTTCTCTACTTCAAAGCAGAAACACTGCTTCTGCTTTTTTGTTACTTACTGTTATATATCTGTTATTTAATTGCTGACAAGCTAAGCCACATATTTGAAAAACTTCAATAATAAAGTGCAATAATCAAGTAGCAGTACTCGCATTTTCTATTACATGAGTGAGGAAATCTGGGATATTTTAAAAGCTTAGAAGCAATGTAAAGTACAATTATATTTTTACATGAGTAATCATCTAAATTGCTTTTTATCTAATTTGTTTCCTCCGTCTTACACGGTTTTGCGGTCATCCAAATTGATTTATTTATGCAATCATTCAAATTATATGGCTATGCCGTCGTTTATCTTGATACAGTTATGCGGTGTCATTCAAATTGATATATGGTAAACAAATATGGGCAAAAATATTTTACGTTACTCAGCGATGAGCTGAACACCTGCAAACAGTATTTGTTTTCGTATCCTTAGAAAAGGCGAAATGCAAGACATACCAAATAAATATCATCCTCTAGCGTTTATCCTCTAAACTACAACCTTTATTATGTTTGCCAAGATAATGGTTTCAAAATGTAGAGCAAACACTCCCTCACTTACCATTTGCAGGCAACGCTGCAACGAAATCTCCTGGATGTCATTTCATTCATCGGAAGAAGTGTTCGCTTGCCTGACGCGATAAAGCAAACGCAACGACGAGGTGTTTTGAGCCAGAAGGATTTGGTTGACGGCCCTGTCAGTGAAGAAATATAAGAAATAAATCCAAGCGGACTTTAACAAATAGACTCCATAACTGGCTCCGCTTTTCGCACAAATAAAGGCTTTCTTTTTTCCCAAATACTTTCAGTTTCATAGACAATGCGCGAAATGTCTGACGTACCATTTTTTCTTAGTTCTGACTCGAGAGTCATATCATATGCGTGTTACGTATGAATTGTGGATTCCCTAAACGCACTCTGGGGAATTCCAGCAGTGGCAGCTTTTCGCTTGCAGGATTTATATTTCGCTATGTACGGGCATACTTCGGCGCTTGGCATAAATTTCATAATTTTTGTGGTCTTTCGTTGGCGGGACGTTTACGTGGTTTCGGGGGAATACCGAAGAGGAAATGGAAGCGCTAATAATTAATGGTTGTAATTATTCACCCGAATACTCCGCTATTTCTATTCATAAGAGTGTTTCATATTGGACTAGAATCTTTATCAGTTACTATATCGTGAACTGTTGCAGAGATGAGGAGAGAAAGCTCTTTTCGCTTGACAAAAATATTTTCTAAATTCGTTTGCATAATTTACATGCAGGAATTTCTGGAATTTTCTCCTCATTCTATGCTTTATTTATATGTAAATGAATACAGAACTTTATTTGATGTATGAAAAAAAAAATATATAAATTTTTATTAAAGACCTTTCCTTTTCCCCCTGTTTTCCATAATTTGATATTTGATAAAAAATGATAAAAGTATAAATAAACGAAATATACCGGTCAAATGAAACTTCCATTAACATACCCTGCAGAAACTTCATGGAAAAATCCAGATCGAGTCGATATCATCGATTGCAATCGATTTCTCGTCTGTCATTGGAATTTATTGGGCCGAACTTTATCAGAAATCTATCAGTACGAAAAAGGGATGAAAAAATTGGGTGTTCCCAAACAGCTCTGAAACGCAAAAACTTTGGGAAAAAATATTTTTTTAGGTTTGTTTGCTTCGACAAATGCTCTCAAGCAGAGAACAGTTATTATTTGAATTCATATCTGCCAAACCAAGTTCAAGTTACTTACTTATTATGACCTTTTCCCCCCCAAGTCAGCGATTCTTTCTGTACTTTCTCCAACTATTCTTTGATGTATATTTCAAACAAGGCACGTTTTCCTACCTTCACATGACGTTTCAAATATATTATATTGATTTATCTACTGTTTTTCTTTGTTTTAGGAACACAAACTTTCTTTCGAGACTTTAAAATATATCTTTATCCATGTATTCGAGCAGTAGCCCATTGTTCAAAATATATTGCCTGTACCTGATACAAGTACTGTATGTTTGACAATTGCTATTTGTGTACTTTTCCATGCCGGTATCGTCAAAATTCCGTATATATTACATGCAAATGTAAGACCTATATAAAGCGGAAATGTTGGATATAAACACTCCAATTTGAATACTAGACATAAAGACATGAGAATTTTATTTTGCATGCTCGTACATGTTTACCGCAAACATATAATGATTTGTAAATTTTTGTAGACTGAAAACATGCACAGAATGCTAGGAATATTTTAAAAACAAATGTCAAAAACACAAACTCCTAACTTTACACCCGGTGCTCAATCAGCATTATCCAATATATGTCTTCAGTTCACATTTAAATTCGCGGATGCTTTTTCCGAATTTAACTTCGTAAGGTAGCTTGTTCCAGTATTTTATACAATTAGTTTACATTATTTGCTCCGATATTTGGTCTCAGTCTCCTTACCACCTAAACATCACGCTATCCTGCATTTTTCAGGTTTGTGCTGTTTGTTCATAGGGTGAGTCTTGTCATTTATTCTTTCGTAGATAATCACTCCGAGCTTAAATCTCTTCAATTCAACGAAGTCTAATAGTTTATATATTTTTTTTAATGTTGCAATGGATTTGTTTGATTGCTTTGCTATACCTTTTAACACTCTATTAACTATAGTTTGGATTTGATTTGATTTTATGGTACCTGTTTCCCCCTCCCCCCCATGGATAGTTTGCATATGTTAAGTGATTGTATATAAGTGCGTAATATGGTTGCATTGCTATATCTTCAGGTATCATTTTGAGAATTCTTGCAATATCGTGGGCTCCCATGCACATTTTTCTACAAGTGTTTTCAACATGAGTGTTCCAATTAAGTTTTTCATGAATTGTTAATTCATGAAAAACTTAATTGGAATACTCATGCTGAAAACACTTGTAGAAAAATACGCATGGGAGCCGACGTTATTGCAAGAATTCAGAGAACCAAGAAATTTCCATTCTTCCATTCTCTTTCCATAATATTTTCATTTAAAGTGATTTTATAATTGTCTTTATTTGCAATTTCTTATTTCTATTTCTGAAGATTACATATTTAGTTTTATTCACATTTATAAAAAGTTGATTATCACGAAACCATTTCTATAAAATCCCAAGTAAAATATTTGGTTTCTGAAATAAACACTCCAGTGATCTATCGCCCAATAAAATCCTTATGTCGTCCGCGAAGAGATCGACACCCTCTAGAGTGCTTTCTATATCGTTAATATAAATCAAGAACAACAAGGGACCGAGGATTGAGTCCTGCAGCTCGCCATAATTGTTTGTTACTAACCCCGAGGACGTTTCACCAATTAGCTTTTCCTTGTGAGAGAATCCCTCGTTTCTATCTAATTTTTAATCTATGCTTCTATCTGATTTCTAATCTTCGTTTTTATTTAATTTCGTATTCTCTTTGCTATATAAATTCTAATCTTCGTTTCTATCTATTTCTAAATTTTAATTTTCCTTTTTTTTTCTAGCAAACTCACCATTTTCTAACAACGCTATTTATAATATTGGGTATGGGTATGCCTATATATAAATTTTACGTTGAGTCTGTTTCAGGCTGACTTTGAAGCAGCCCCAATCTGTATAAAAAGCTATAATATTATAAATATAATGAAGATATAGGCATCGAGTGATGTTGGAATTCTCCAGTGAAACATGATGGTGAAAAACGAGGGTCTTTTGATATGACGGATTTTATAAAAACACAAATTCTAGATTATAAATTTAGGCTTTGCAAATATTTATTAACATCTAAGTTTCCTATGCAGAATGACCCTTGCTGTCCTTGCGCCATAAAAATACAATCAACCTAAGTTTCCTTTCTGTTCTATGCAAAACGCCCGAAGCAGCCAAAAAATACAGTTTCTGATATTTATTTCTTTAAGAAGTATTGCGTATCTCTGATTTAAATAAAAAAAAATATTTTTTTTGCACAACTTTGCAATGGAGAGTTATAGGAAAGATTATACATTTCCAAGCAAAACCTTAGAAAATAAAAAGAGGTGACGCCATATTCTATGAACGTTGTTTGTTGCAGTTCAAATATTTCCCATTTTTGTTTATTTAGATTTATTCAAAAGTAAATTTAAATGAAGCGGTAGTCTTTCCTAAGAAACATTTTTGTTTGATATTACTTTTAAAATATTTTACATTTATTCAACTAGTTTCTGTAGTCGATATTGAGGTCTTAAACTGCAGAGGTTGAAAATAAAGACATTTTTCATATATATGGATGTCATATGTCTTCTGCCGGCAAAAGATGAAAACTATTGCCTTTGACCCGTTTCCTTGATTAAACACATTTATGGCTACCTAGAAATCCCTATATCGCCAATGTTAAATTGATAAAATTCAGGTACTTTTTTTCTCACTAACTATGCCATCTACCGCTACAAAATTCGCCATGCATATAAAACGCTCGTTCTTACATATACTGTACCTCAATAATAGTGATTAAGATATAAAACATATTTTTTAAATTTTTTTAAACAAAAATCACTGAATTTCGCGGGGTTTTGACTGCTAAACGAACTTCTGCTACAGTATATGTAGAACGGCATAATACATAATATGTACAAATCTCAAGAACAAACACATTTTCAGTTTTCTGAGAAAGGTACCTTAATCTGGAAAAACACTGTTTCGAGAGAAACGCAAAAACGTTAAATGTTCTTGCACACATTTTTTTAGGCGGTTATTAGTGAAAATTAGTGAAAATTAGTGAAAAAAATAACACTTCTAATTCTTTCAAATAAATAAATTTTCTATCGTTGTAAAGAAAAGTGTTCAAATAAATTTTTTTGTCAAACTTTGCTTCCGGGTAGTCTTAACGTCGATTTTAATATTTCATATTCACGATATATAAAGATGATATTTACATCTGCGTCGGTTTAAGAAACGCTTTGTTTTAAAATAGATTTTTTTTTTATTCCAAAACGTCCGATATCAATTGCTTCCTTTAAGTAAACAGTTTACCTTTGTCTGAAGCAAAACTATAGCACAATCTTTATAAAATCTTTGACGGAAATTGATGCAACAAATCAAATAACATTTTCAGTAAACTTAAAATTAAGGAAAACTAACGTAAACTAAGTAAATGTGTTTGTTTTATGACGAAAAGATGGGAAAGATCATACTGCACCGGGATGCGTAGTTCTTCGAGGTTTTTGAACGTTTTAAGGACTAGAAATCCAACACTCGGACCACGAGGAGCAGTTTGTGCGAAATCTGCGATTTTATATGCCGTTACAATAATACTTAAAGTGTAAACACGGGCGACAATCAGAAGTATTTTTGCCACTGTTCTTCTCAAACATTAAAATACATTTTTGCACGGAACATTGCTGCATTCTTTATTTTTTAAATTAGTAATTTTGATAAGTAAATCTAAGGCTCCTAGAAAAGAGAGCTGGCGCATAACCGCCATTTTCCTGCCAGCGTATCACATGATCCCATTCATTGCTGTGTTGAAGTTGAGTGATTTACAAGCGTGTTTGGCGCAGTATAGCCCAGATGCTCTTGCGCCATAAAAAAGCCAAACAAACAAACAAGTGTGTTACTATTAATAAAATGAGGTGAAATTGGTGGGTGTTCCGCTGAGAATTGTTCTAATTATTCGAGGAATAAATATAGAATGTTTATAGTGCAAGTTTGTTTTGATTATTTGCATTATAATTTTACATTAATCGAAAACTAAGTTACGGTTGCAAATTGTATTTATTGGCGACATCTTAAAAGTTGCGCCAATGTTTACATTCGTCGGGTAATCGCGAAGTGTTGATTATTTTTATGCCAAAATAGCGATCATTGCTCTAAAGTGGAAAACCTTTATCGCCAAGGTAAATGAAACCGGAAGTGTGCAGGAAAATGGCGGTTGATGTTCCGGCCTATAATTCTAGGGGCTCTAATTAATACGATGGAAAAAGTTTTGAAACTGCGATAATATAACTACTCCATCGAAATTTTCATACATTTTAAGGTAGCTCAGGAGCATAGCGGGTCATCGAAATCAAAAGTAAGGGCGGAAGATGGTGTTTGAAAAGAAAGGGGTTAGTAGTGTGTGTGTGGGATTTTAGTGCATGCCAGTGAAGAGATCGTTTAAGTCTCGTTTGTTGACGTCAGAGCAAAGATACGTCATTAAGAATGTCAGCGTTGCGTTCAGGAAAGGAATTTGTGCATATGCTGAGCATTGCGTATTCCTTGCAATCGTAATTAAGGAACGGTATATAATTTTTACGCGGGTTTATATCATTAGCGAGAATTATCTGGTATATGTAGTGTCCAGGTAGCCAACTCCTTCTCCAGATGTTGACCGAGTAACTATACGATTCAATTCAATTCATTTCCTGGGCATCATTCAAGCAAAAAGAATGTACAATACAAATAATGACACACACTGTGATGGCGATGCCAAGATGGTAATAATAATAAAGGCATATATGTGCGCGAAGTTCTCATCACAAAGAATGAGAAATCGGTACATACAAATAGATACATAATAAAATATATTCATGATATAGTAATAGCAAACAGGTACACACATACAGATATATAAATAATATAATACATTGATGACACAATATTGATAAGAAGAATACATGTAAATGGACGTAAAATCAACAGAACGTTGCAGAATATCGAATTAAGAGAAACAGCATAAGCACTGAAGCACACATCAACTAGCCAAAAGACGTTTTTTAGTTTTGACCTGAACAGAGTCACAAACCCGCATTCTGTGATTTAGTGGCCATGCGCATTCTGTCAGAAAGAACTTTGATAACAAGGAAATTGACTCTTCTTTAGGACTTCATTTTATGAATAAAATAATCAGGAGAGAGTCGTGTGTGCTCTGTGATATTTTCTTGTTTGCCATATTCATATTCTATTGATACTGGTGTAATTTATGTGTTCGAAGTGCGATCAATCGATCATAATGGTGCGTTTGCAAATCAAATTAAAACAGAGAGGTTGTTTGGAATATGAAAATGGCAGAATTTCAGTTGTTTACCCTTAAATTCGACAAATACCTCAGTGTTTTATCACTCTTCGTCCACTGTCACACATCAACTAAGTACTCAAGCTTAGTTGCTCAAAAAAAAAACGAAAATAGGAGAAACTTTGTGAGAATTACACTCTAAAGAATTTTAAAAAGAAAATATTTTGACTGTATTTATTTTTCGAATAATTGCAAATTATTAAAAACACAAATAAAATAATACATCTTCTTAACTTATCAGATGGTGTGTTGTAAGTAGATAAGCGAAATGAAATGGTTTCGAGGATTGCGATGAAGAAACTTTCGCTAGAGACTCATATAGAATTTGTAAAACTTCATATAAAACTTATAAGAGATACTTATATAGAAATAATAAGAGAACCTCTCATATAAAACAAGTAAGAGAACCTCATACAAAATTGACAAGATAACTTCAAATAGAACTAAAAATATAAGCTCATATAGAACTCGTAAGAGTCACTTATATAGAAATAAAAAATATCATGGTTTTGGTGGCTCGAACAAACGACTTTTGGGTTATTATTATTTTATATATATATATAAATAACATTCGAATTATATCACCAGTGTGACAACAAAGATCACATGCGTTATGGTCTTTTCATAACAACGTATACGAAATGAAGATCTGAAGGCAAAAAACTTAGTTTTTATATGAAGATAAGTCAGCCTCCTCTAATTCGAAATACTAATCAAAATTGAAATCATTAATAAGCAAAATAAAACGCAGTGGAACCTAGTAAAATCGCCACATTGGCAAATTAACCACCTAAATAAATTGATCAATTTTTATATGAGAGAAATAGTAGAGACTTAGTTATGCTTATACCAAAGTATGTCTTGTATAGTGGCCACATCTCTATGGTGACTATTGCTGCCCAATCCCAAAAGGTGGTCACTTTAGGCAGGGTCTACTGTATTTTTCAAAATTACAGTAGAACCTCCATATAACAAAATGGACGGTTCCATGAAAAAATTCATTATATGGAAAATTCGCTATGTGAAAACGATGTATTCATGAGCAAGGGCAAAGCAATATTCCACATTAAAATCCCATTTTTCAGTAAACGACTGTTTCTCATAAATAACATTCAACCATTTAAAAATGTACGTTTTTAAATGTGAAATATATATGCACATAAAAAAAAAAAAAAGAGAGTTGAAAAATTCTTATCTTAAAATGAAAACGTATTTAATGTTTCTTTCAAACACATTCATGCTTTTGTAGAAAAATTTCTAACATCCTGCTGCACAACAAATGATGATGACGTTCCATCATGTAAGTGTTAGCAACCTTGTGGGAAATTTGGACCGTCTGGATTTCTGGAAACTAAACAAGCAAAAGAGCGCGACAAGTACTATTATTCAAACAATAAAGTGGATTGAAGGACAATTTTGGCCTGTTGCTAGCCTAGCAGCTTCGCACCATATGGGGCAACCAGATACAGGTGTGCGTGTGTGTATGTGTGCTTCGGAAAACTCTTTATTAGGGAGATTTAATTCCCTTAGGCGTGCCTCATTTTGTTTGATTGCCACGTATTTTAAAATCGTATTGTATTCCCACGGTATTAAGGAACTAGATGTCGCTGACGTGACCATTGGATTTTCTCTTTTGGTCGTTAAAAATTTCGTAATGACCATGGGAATTTACCAAAAGTTCGCTATATAGAGAATTTCGCTATATGGAAGTACATTATATGGAAGTTTTACTGCACATTTAAAGATATATCTTTTTTTAATAAATTTTGTGACTAAGTATTTTGGTTTGTGAAGATATGAAAACTACAATTATTACTAAAAACATAATTGTGAGTTGAAGATAAAGTATTGATTGATACACAATTAGTAGATATTGAATTGTTTACAAGAACTAGCAAAGCACCATGTAAATATTGACAAGATTCGTCTGCCTGTCAGACAGAGTATTTCCTGATCTCCCCGAGCATTTGTACAAGTCAATCAACGGTATTTAATAGAAGTGCTTGTTTGCTTCTTTGGCAAGAGTTTTCGCCAAGTAATTGGCAGCTGTCATTTCTGCAAATGCGGATTCTCAGAGGAAAATTGGCAAAATTATTTGGCGAATTCTGTCTTGTGGGATTATTCTGAGTACATTGCCCAAAGCAAAGATCAACTTTCAGAGCTAATTACGTCGGCTATGCTTAAATATGTAGACATAAATTTTCAAAACATAGAAACAGTCAGTGTTTAAATTAGTTTAGTTTGAACCAAAAAAACAGATTAGAGTGAAACTGTTTTCAAAGATGGTTTGGAATTGCGTTTTTA
>QLNU02003225.1:99268737-99284889 GCA_006491805.2 Dysdera silvatica | reverse complement strand
TATTAAAACATCAGCAGTCATCAACTCTTTAAGATCAGCAGACATCGAGGAAGTGTACATTGACATGGTGAAACGTGTGTATAAAAATGCAAGTGCAAAATTTCGGTTACATAAAGATACCGAAGCTATCAAAATTGGTAAAGGTGTGAGGCAGGGAGATACCATTTCTCCAAAACTTTTTACTTCAGCTTTACAGATGATTTTTCAGCAGATAAATTGGAATGACAAGGGAATAAAAATAAATGGTGAATATTTAAATCATTTGCGGTTTGCTGATGACATTGTTATTTTTTCAACGAACCCATCAGAACTCCAAGACATGGTACAGGAGCTCTCAACTAGAAGTAAAGAAGTTGGACTCAAGATGAACCTACAAAAAACTAAGATCATGTTCAATAATTTCGTAGAGGAAACAAAAATACAAGTTGACAACATTGAGCTAGAAATTGCTGATTCATATATTTACCTTGGCCAGCTGATTTCAATGGATGGCAACATTATGAAAGAACTCAACAGACGTATTAAACTTGGCTGGAGTGCATTTGGAAGAAACAGTTTTATCCTGAAGGGGAAATTGCCTTTGTGTCTAAAAAGAAAGGTCTTCAACCAGTGTGTATTGCCAGTCCTCTCTTATGGATCAGAGACATGGAGTCTAACAGTTGGAGCAATACGAAAGTTACAGACAACGCAAAGGAGCATGGAGAGGTGCATGCTTGGAATAACTAGGAGAGATCGAAAAAGGAACACTTGGGTGAGAGAGCAAACTAGAGTAGAGGACATCATTGTTAAAGTAAAAGGGCTGAAATGGCGATGGGCTGGGCATATTGCAAGAAGAACTGATCAACGATGGACAACAGAAATTCTGAACTGGATTCCAAGAGACCACCGAAGACCTAGAAAACGTCCTCAAACTAGATGGGTGGATGAAATAAGAAAACAGGTTGGGGTGACGTGGAAGCGAATTGCTCAGGATAGACTTGTGTGGAAAGCATTTGGAGAGACCTTCATCCAGCAGTGGATAGATAATGGTTGAATATGATGATGATATATATATATATATATATATATTGCCACCAAAACGTAGTGATTTAATTTATTTTTTGTTGTCTTAGATTTGAATCCGTCATTTTGAAAAGTGGTCAACTCCATAGGAAAACGTAACCCCTTTTCAAAATGGCTGGTTCATTTGTTTTCGGTGGTAAATTCAAATTTCCCTTTATAGGGTTTAATTTTATGGGATAAATAATTTTATTTACTCGCCTCCTCTTCCTTTTCATATGGTTTTGCACGTGTTGGTAAAATATCAGGTGCCGTTAAAAGTCGCCAATCGCATTTCACATAGGCTCAGGTGAAGTCTTACTGGAAAAAATTTAAGAAGAAAGAATGTAGTATTCGATGTTTGTTTCTATTTCTAAAACAAGACTGCCATTTTCACACGACATTCGCGGACTTCGATGCAAGTTCGAACTTCAACTATAACGCCATGAATGGAAACATTTAAATGGCATATATACATTTTTGATGATAAACACTGTGGGTTGTTTTTCAGAAAGCGACAAACGTCTAATTTCATAAAAAAAAATCAAAAGCACCATCAGTCGTTAAATTTGCAATAGCAATGGTAAACATTTAAATAATTTGTCAACATATCATACCTAAAACTTCGTTACAGAATTATAGAAGGTACATTGTTTACACGTATGTGTTTTATTTTAGTGCCATTGCAATACTGTTAAGCCTGCTGCTGTCGTTTCAAAATGTAATTATGACAGGTGATGACCCAAGTTGTTGCACAGTTTGCATAAACGAAATCGGCCACGCAAGTTTCAGATGATATACATATGAAGAATTCCCTTAAGACTAAAGATATAGTCGTAGAAAGGGGCAGGGAAAACAAGAATTTCCAAGTCCATGAAGCAGAAATTTAGAAAACTTTAAAAAGATACGCATTTCCCTTCAACGACAAAATATATTAAGAACTTTATATGCGATTTTTCTTTCATCCTAACCATTGATGTGTTAAAATTATGGTAAAGCGACTCGCAGAAAGAAAAGAAATAATCATTATGTTGACGGAATAATTGTGGCTTGTTCAAAAAACTTATTAAAAATCTTTCGGCTGATTTTAAATCGCAATCATAGTACTGCCTATTTTCAAAAAAAGAAAAAAAGAAGAAGACGGTTCATATTGATATAGCTTTAAATTTACTCACAGAGTGAAGTATGGAAGGTCACCTACAGTCTAATGGTTTGAGTAGTTGATCGGCAATCAAAAGATGTGTAATCGTATCTCACGAAGTTCTCGAAAATTTATTTACTTTCTGCCAGTTTTTGTATTGTATTAAAAAATTAAAAAAAATTATAACTTTCAGTATACTTTCGGTATTTCACAAAGTGCACGTCGCATCTCAAAATTACCCTATTTGTTATTTTTAAAACGTATATAAACTTCTGGAATACCCGGTACACTACGGTTCACGTGTCATAAAATCGACTATTTGATGTTCCCCTTGTTCATATTTAGTTTCGTTTTAGATTTTCAATGCACACATTCCACTCGCGTAATCACTCACGCTAAAAGCTCTAATGTGAGCTTAACCAGAAATACAAATAAGCGATGTCACATGTAATTCGTGTATGTGACTAATATACTAAACGATTCTCCAAAAAAATAATTACTAGCATTAAAATTATTATTATTATAATAATTATTAAGTTACAAATATTATCCGTAAAGTCTTGCAAAACGTACCAGCAAATTCTCAAACGTTAAAAATCCATATCTTTAAAATTCATATAGCAATCATGGCAACAATTTTCATAAAATAAATTGCTTTCCGAATACAATGTCATTTAATTTATAAGAAAGAATTAAAATACCCACCAACGAAAAGAATAGGAGTTAATCACAATTAAATTGGTTAATTCGGAGCAATTGTTCATCAATTGTTAATTGAAGTTAATTGTTCATCAATTGGCTAATTCGGAGTTAACGTTACTCAATTGTTACTATGGGGTTAATTGCTAATTATACAATTGCTTTACCAATTGTTACCTGCGGGTTACAATTGTTAATTATGGGTTAATTGTTAATGCCAATTGTTAATTAATTGTTAATTCATGGGTTAATTGTTAATTCAATTGTTACCATGGGTTAAATGTTACTATGGCTAACGGTTAATTATGGGCTAATTAGGAGTTAATTAGTAAACAATTGTTAATTAAGAGCACTATTAATTAACTGTTAATCAAGAGTTACCTATTAATTAACTGTTAATCAAGAGTTAATTATTACTCAACTGTTAATTAAGAGTTAATTATTACTCAATTGTTAATCAAGAGGCTAATTATTAATTAACTGTTAATTAGGGATTTATTAATTAATTGTTAATTAGGATTTACATCATTAATTGTTAAATAGGATTTCACAATTAATTACACAAGGATTTATTAATTGATTGTTAATTAGGGACACTACCTAATTATGATTTATTAATTAATTGTTATTTAGGAGTTAATTATTAATTAATTGTTAGTTGTTAATCGACATTCGTACCTCCTTTAATGAAAAGTCGAGTCTGTAGCGGATTTCAAGTTTCAAAGCTTTAATGTTGATTTTAAATTAATTTTGGCTCCTGTACCGTTAAACCTGATGAAAAATTCAGGAATCGCTGGAACTGAAATTTTGAATTGCAAATATTTACTCATTTATACGCCTTCTGTTCACGTCCACCTCGCGACTAGACTCACCGTACCATCATGATAATTAAGCAATGCAAACACGTTCAAAATCGACAGTTTTGGTTTGGTTTAGCAACAAAATTTGAGAGCGTTTTGCGATGCAATCTCTCTTATTTGATTTAAATTTCGAAAGAGTATACATATTGTTTTACTCCGCCTAATTAAAAGCACTTTATCGAAAGATATTAGACAATAAAGACATTTTAACTTTGCACGAAGAATAATGATCTTTTATTTCTGTGAAAATAAGTAGGGAATTTTAGAATAGAGGCGAACAAGGCATATGACTCTAAGGGAGGAATTTGTTGGTAGGTTGATAGAGGAAATCCAAAAAAATAAAACCATAATTATTACATACTATTAGTTACTATATAAAATTATTAATCAAAATATTATTATAGTTTCAATAAAACTACGTTAAAAATCGTCTTCGAATATTAAAAGCGGGAACGAATTTTTTCTCAAACAAGTATTCTTTTTCTGTGAGGAAGGAAGGAAAGGGGCAGCTACAATTTCCACGCTAAGGTGGTCATTTATTATATCAATCTACTATTTGTATAGTGATTAACTGATCATGTATATTCTAAGTGATGTGTTTAAATAAAAGCAGTTAACTTACATGAAAAGGATTAAAACATCGGTAGAATAACAAATAGATTACCCTACCTTCAACCGTGTTTAATCTTTTTCGTGTAAGTTTCTTACCTGGAACTTTGTATTTTCATTCCAAAGAAGTCTTAAAATATTCCTCAGTTTTCGGTTATTTCCGTAATCTTACGCAAATTAGAGTTGGAATCATCCGACCCTAGGAACTTTAGTATTAATCTCCTTGGATTTAGAAGTTATTTACTGCGACCTGGGAAAAAAGAATGGCCATTTCCAGGTTTCTTGGTGAAAGCTTGACCTATTTCTTATCAATTCCGCGCAAAATCCGTCTTCCATTCTTTAAAAACTTAGTTCGCCACTTCATTTTCTTCCAGGTTTTCTTTCTTCCCTTTCTTTAGCAGATAGGTTTTTTATATACATTTCAGACTTATCTTGAACTCACTTGGAGTTGTGGCAAATGCGTTTTTATAGACGAAAGAAATGATAAAAATATATGAATAAATATTTCTTTGCACAAAATATTTCCTTCCTTCTTATTTGTAACATATATATGTTTGCTATTTAATATTAATTATGAATACATTTGCTGATGGCGGAGGAATACGGCATTTATTTCAATAAATAATATTAAGCAAAATTTGTTCGAATAGTCAGTTTCATTTATTTTGCCTCATTTTTATTCAACTCTAACGAACCTTTCTATCTAAATAAGACGTTTGTGTCAACAAAGCACTTCATCCTGCCGTATAACGCAATATCTCAAATAAGGCCATATTCAGATAAATGTACACACTAAAAATTATTGTAATAGTCATTGACCCTATATAAATAATGCTCATTAAGGAAATCTAAACTGGTAAAACTACCATTCTTGAAATACATTATCTAATTTGTGGAGAGCCTTGCAATAAGTTTTTGCTTTCTGTTCTCCTCCATTTCTAACTTACTATTGCCAATATTCTACTTACTTACTTACTTACTTACTTAATTACTTACTCACTCTCCCCCTCTCCCTCTCACTCCCTCTCAACACCCGCACACACACACAGTCGAGTGTGCAAACTAGAGCACAAGACATACCTGTTAAAGCACAAAGGCTGAAATGAAGATAGATCACATTGCAAGAAGAGCTGATCAACGATGGACAACATAAATTTCATCTGATTCCAAGAGAGACCACCGAAGACCTAGAAAAATATATTTACCTTGGTTAGCTGAATTTATGGATGACAACATTATGAAGGAACTCAACAACAGACGCATTAAACTTGGTTGGAGTATTTAGAAGGTGCCAGTTTTATCCTGAAGGGAAATTGCCTTTGTGTCTAAAAAGAGAAATCTTCAACCAGCGTATTGCCAGTCCTTCCTTACGATCAGAGACAGGTCCCAAGAACCTGTATAACGATTCTATGAACAAATATTATAACTATTTTGCCCAAGAGTTTGTAAATACGACTAGATCTAATTATTTATTCACCAAATTGTGGACGACTTCTCGTGTTCACGCGCATGCTCAGTATTGTTCGGAAGCTGACTCGCGATTTCAATTGAACATCTCGATTGTTAAGTTCAAGGACGAATGAATTGTTGACTCGAATAAAAATCGGTGTCGATTGCAATTCTTTTAATTGTAAAAACATTACGTAATCGCCCATTGCTAGTGTTTTCAGCTATTCAAGAATATTTATAACATCTATAAAAGTTGTTCCCGATGAAAGGCAAAATCTGATTTAAATCGCTTTTATTTGAAAATTGTTGCGTAACCATTCCTGTCTACGGTGTTCTGGACAACGCAGCTGTCTATAATATGCATATATTCTAATTTATATATTACTGCATTTTCAATTTCAAACCTTGCTTTCCGAGTGTTCTGAAATCCTCACTGAAACCTATATACCTGCATTATTCTCTGTTGCTGTTTACTCAAATCAAATGTTATCAAAGCAACATTATACTCTTCATTCAGATTAGGTTGAATTAATTCCCTTTCAAGTCATTGAAGTTTCTCTTTCAATCCGATTTAATGATTTCAATTCAAAGAGGTTTAATGTATGAAGTTCGTGTGTTTATGCCAATAGATATCATAAGACTTGAAAATTTGCTGAGTATTTATTCTTGGAATGATATAAGTAGCATATGTTAACGATTATAAAGTAGTTATATGCAGTTTCTCCCAAATGTAATTTCACAAAAAAATTTACTGTATTATATTTAATTTACATTAACTATTAAACAGCTGCTTTTTATAGAGAAACTTTCTTTTTTTACACTATGTGATTTGGCGTTGTTTTTAAATTTGTAAACTTAGATTTGTAACATGATGGTACATTGGTTGCACAAAAATTTGGAAACATCTTGGAAAAAGCATATAAACTTGACTAATATTGCATAAGATCACCTTTGGCATTGGGAACTGCTTGTAATCTTCTTGGAATGGATAATAGATTTCCCTTTTAGTTTTCAGGGAAATCTGGTACCATTTTTCCTGCAAAATATTGGTAAGTTCCCTTAATGATGATGGAGCTGGATAGCATGTTCGAACATTTGTCTCCAACACCGACCACAAGGGATCAATAATATCGAGATTGGACAATTATGAAGGCCATATGGCAGATATGAAACTTCATCTCGACGCTCAGAAAATCAGTTTTAGACGATGTGAGCTGTGGCAACAGATGCTTTGTCACCTTGATAAAAAGCATCACCGTTAGAGAACGAATTTTGCACCATGGGATGGACCTTGTCACTCAAAATGGGCATGTAGTCGTTGGCTGTAAAGCTACCTTGCAGGGTAATGATGGGTCATGCAGAATATTAGGATAATGCTACCTATATCATGATGGAACCCAGAGCCATGTTTCACTCTTTGTAACAAACAATTGGGATTGTAAGCTTAGGAAGGTATTCTCCAGACATAAATTCTGATAGCAGTCAGAAACGGTCTGGTACTCGACTTATCTGACAGAAATAACCTTTGTATATTGATCCAAAATCCAGGTTTTATGAATGTGGTCCCACTGTCTCCTCTGAGTAGCATTTTGATCACTGGCGAGTGGTTCTGGAATGGAAGTTCGTCCATAAGAACCGTGTTTGCAAAGTTTCCTTCGTACTGTTTTGATGCTGATAGTGTTTATGAGTACAGTGTTCAGCTCAGCAGTCGCTTTTGCTGTAGATTTCTGATTTCCCCCATAATTGTGAGTAACGTTCGTCTGTCTGTCATTCAAAACACATTTTCGTTCACGCTGTTGTTTGTTAGATGTAGTTTTTCCAGTCTTACTGTATGAAATCATATTCTTGGATGCTGTGCCTTGTGAGAAACCAAAAACTTTCGCTGCCTTAGTTACAGAAGCGCTCAACATATAAGCCCCAATAATTTGGCCGCATTAAAATTTCATTAGCTCTGACATAATTCAGTCACAACTGCACAGAATGCTGTCTTGACGACAAATGACGCATGTAACGTGTAGGCGAGTTTACATCGGTAGTTAACTTCTGACAAACAGATAGCACACCCCCTGAAAACCCCGCTATAGTACAACAGTAAATTAAGGTGAAAATTTTGCAAGGTGTTTCCATATTTTTGTCTAACCCCTGTATTTGGATTTTCTTAGCTAATTCGGCTGATATTCATTGCGGCACTTACAGAGAATGTTGTGAAATTTTAAGAAAGCTGGTTATACCGGAAGCTCACCTAGAGAGTGATTTTGGAGAGAGATATGAAATACAGTAGGACTCATAGAGAGCCCAAATTTAGCGAGTTTCCCGATCTAAGGATAAAAATATGAATTTTGTTTCGTATATTAATTAAATGCAATACAATTTAACCTCTTTTAGCGAACAAGTCTTTTTTGCGCCATGGATTTAACGAGCAATTGCAAAAACTTAAATGTGAAATGAAACTGTTTATAAAAATTCTGTTGTTATAATCGGCGCCCGTTATAATTGAATCCCCCCCCCGCATTTTGACAGACTTCAGAAAAGAAATTTCCCTAATTCCCACCCCGTGGACCCGTCACTGGCTTCACTGAATTATTGTTACAAAAACTGACCATAGCAAACATTTATTTGTATTTGTTTTGTGAATCAAATCAAATCAGCTTATTTTCTGGGCATCATTCAATCAAAAAATAAAATATAAATAATAACACGGCGAGGACGATGCCAAGGTAGTGATGCGAATAAAGGCACGTATGTACTTGATGAAGTTCTCAGTATAGCATGTAGCCTCTAGATTACAGATATTTTTGCCAAAACCAAACGTAAATAGAGAGAAAGAAAAGTAATATTGTCAAATACTCTCCTGAAACGTTTTGTCTTATCAGCCAACTTGAAATATACTATAAACAAACTTTGCGAGGTTTATGCCTCTATGATTCAATTTCCTTTTTTTTTTAACTTTCGAACTAAGCAATAAAACCTGGATTCTAAAATATTTCGAATGGCATTGCATTTCGGAAGCTTTAATAGTGTACAGTCTGTTCCTTTCGTGGTAGTTTCTCCTTTTCGGCAATCTTCTTTTCATTGCAAGTTACGTTTTTTTTATATATTTTCAAAAGTGCATTTAACGCTATTACTGGTCTTTTTCTTATATTTATGGATTTGAAAGAAACACTTGTATTCTAGAGAAGGCGCGTTACACTAACGATTTCACATCATCTGTAGTTGTAAGCAACTTGCAACAAAGATTTTGCGTTTTCCTTCCTTTCCTCTTTCTTATTCTTCTGATCTTATGGCCTATAAAGCATCTAAATACCCTATATGATCATCACCCATTCTCCTCTGCCTGAAGCTTGCTTTGTTAATATGTTATTTCCACTCTTACGAAGTTAACTTATTTCTGCAAGGTTATACTATTTTAATTCTTTCTTTGAGTTTGTTTCTTATAATCCTATTTTACTTTAAAATCTTAATTAACTGTAATAACGTTTTTTCGCACATGAATATTGTGCTCATTTTAAATCATATATTTAAATTTAGTTGTAGAATAAGATGAGTGCTAACTAGTGGCCCTGAGGTCAGGTCGACAGCGATAAGACATTTCTCTGATTGCATCAGCCTTAACCACTGTCTCTTCCATCGCTTGATCATCATTCGCTTGATGAAGGGAACAGTAGTTCAAACAAGTTGCGAATACTTTTTGCAGATAGTGTAAATACCTTTTATCCTTCTCTTCATTTATTTCTGCATATTCCGGACCGGTGTCACTTTTACTAGCAGCCTCCTGGTCAATCTTTGTACGTTGTTAATATCAAGATTTATGTTTTCGTGTCTAAATAGTAAACTCTTTATTTGTATGACATACGTTTCTTAAACCAACTTTGTAGGAACCATCTGTAATAATTTCTTTTTGAAGCACACCCACACTCATGCATAATGTTTTAAAAATTATTCTGCAACTCATACATTTCAATCTACTTAAGTGTTTATCGATAATTCCATTTATCTCTGGGCTCCATTCATTTATCATACTTAAATTATTTGATTAACAATTATTTATTTCTCTAAGCGCCAAAATGGATTTCCGGAATAAATTTTATTGTAAAATAATGACGAAGAACCGAATGTCGAAGATTTTAAATTGAATTTTCATGTCACGAAAATTAGTGATCTTTAGTGTGAAATAATTTTTCAATAAAATTGAATGAAATATAACTGTCTTCCAATTCTTTGCTCGTTTTTCTCAAAATGTCTTGTCAGAATGAAAAATTTGACAAGTTAAATAAAACAGCAAATCACAATACAAAAAGTATGTCGTAGTTTTAAAATATGACTACCCCACTCGGGGTTAAAGTAATTGTCAACTGGTGTTAATACAGGAAGATACCAAGGCATGTTTTCCTTACTTTTTATAGAAAATTGAGAAGACTTTTGACACCCATGTTTCAGTTTAGAATTTTTTTTCTAAAGAAGAACAAAAGACACCGGACAGGTAAAGATACTTCAGTTCGCACGGGCACTGCTAAGGGGGGGACAGGGGGACCCGTCCCCTCCAATATTGGTATTAGGGATTCATCTCCCTCAAATTTCAAACAAAAATTTTATAACGGGTAACGCCGTTCAAGATTTAATTTTGTTTTTTAATCTAAAGAATGCGGTTATATTTTTCGGCGTAGTGTATTTAGTACGAAATAAAAAAAATGCACTTTGTCATTTATTTGATGTAATTATACCTTTTGTTAGATTGTACTATATAGCTCTCTTTTCTGCATGGCAGCGTTTTCATTGACGTGTTATTATTTCAACTTTCAAACGGAACATTTTTAATAACGTTACAACTAAAACTATAGTTTCTTTATTTTAATTTCGCAAGCTCAAGGAAATTTTTGGCCCTCTACGCTCATTATCAACGACATAAATTAAAGGGACGGTCTGTATCAATAACATCAACGTAATAAATACGCAATTTAGTAAGGAGCATTGCATGTGAAAATGAAACTGGAAATGAAATTAGAATATATATATCATCATCATCATCATCATATTCAACCATTATCTATCCACTGCTGGATGAAGGTCTCTCCAAATGCTTTCCACACAAGTCTATCCTGGGCCATTCGTTTCCACGTCACCCCAACCTCTTTTCTTATTTCATCCACCCATCTAGTTTGAGGACGTTTTCTAGGTCTTCGGTGGTCTCTTGGAATCCAGTTCAGAATTTCTGTTGTCCATCGTTGATCAGTTCTTCTTGCAATATGCCCAGCCCATCGCCATTTCAGTCCTTTTACTTTAACAATGATGTCCTCTACTCTAGTTTGCTCTCTCACCCAAGTGTTTCTTTTTCGATCTCTCCTAGTTATTCCAAGCATGCACCTCTCCATGCTCCTTTGCGTTGTCTGTAACTTTCGTATTGCTCCAACTGTTAGACTCCATGTCTCTGATCCATAAGAGAGGACTGGCAATACACACTGGTTGAAGACTTTTCTTTTTAGACATAAAGGCAATTTCCCCTTCAGGATAAAACTGTTTCTTCCAAATGCACTCCAGCCAAGTTTAATACGTCTGTTGAGTTCTTTCATAATGTTGCCATCCATTGAAATCAGCTGGCCAAGGTAAATATATGAATCAGCAATTTCTAGCTCAATGTTGTCAACTTGTATTTTTGTTTCCTCTACGAAATTATTGAACATGATCTTAGTTTTTTGTAGGTTCATCTTGAGTCCAACTTCTTTACTTCTAGTTGAGAGCTCCTGTACCATGTCTTGGAGTTCTGATGGGTTCGTTGAAAAAATAACAATGTCATCAGCAAACCGCAAATGATTTAAATATTCACCATTTATTTTTATTCCCTTGTTATTCCAATTTATCTGCTGAAAAATCATCTGTAAAGCTGAAGTAAAAAGTTTTGGAGAAATGGTATCTCCCTGCCTCACACCTTTACCAATTTTAATAGTTTTGGTATCTTTATGTAACCGAAATTTTGCACTTGCATTTTTATACACACATTTCACCATGTCAATGTACACATCCTCGATGTCTGCTGATCTTAAAGAGTTGATGACTGCTGATGTTTTAATAGAGTCAAAGGCCTTCTCATAGTCAATAAATGCCACACACAATGGAAGTTCATATTCATGTGTTCTTTCAATTAATTCTCTTAATACTTGAATATGGTCCACTGTACTGAATCCACTTCGAAATCCAGCTTGTTCTCTTGGTTGAGCTGCATCTAATTTTTTCTGCAGGCGATGTGTTAGCACTTTTGTGAAGATTTTATAAATAGCAGGTAACAAGCTAATTGGTCGGTAATTTTTCAAATCCTCTTTATCACCTTTTTTATGCAAAAGAATTACTGTTGCAGAATCCCATTGGTTTGGTATGTTACCGCTGTTAAGACATTTGGTAAAGAATTTTGCAAGTATGTCTTCTACATATTCTCCAGCTTCTTTTAGGATATCTAATGTAATACCATCATCACCAGGGGCTCTTCCTTTCTTCATATTTTTTATTGCAAATGAAACTTCTTCTTTTAAGATTTTAGGAGCTGTTCCTTCGACTATTTCAATGTCTTCGTTTAATTCACTGTTACTTTCGTATAGATTTTTGTAGAATTCTTCAACTCTTCTAAGTATTTCTTCCCTATTTCTTGTTACGGTGCCATCCTCTCCTTTTAATGCAATGATGTGTTTCTTCCCAACAGATAAACTTCCTTTAACAACCCTAAGGCTCTTGTTATTTTCAATGGCCTTCCTTACTAACTCACAATTGAATTTTCTTATATCTTCTTTCATGTTTTTGCGCAGAGTTTTACAAAGTTCTATGTACTCAATCCTGGAACTGGTATTTTGATTGTCCACCTTCATATCTCTTCGCCTTTTCATGAGCTGTTTCGTCTTCTCAGATAATTTGCTATTGTGCTTTTTACAGGTTACACCACCAATTTCCCCAGCAGTTTCAACTATTGTCTTAACAATGTTTTCATTTGCTTCTGAGATATCACTTTCATCAATAAGTCCTTCCAGTGCAGAAAAGCGATTTTTTAATTCCAACTTGAATGCCTCGGTATTTTCTTTTAATTTCTTTAAATCCACCCTCTTACTTACTTGTTTCCTAATGAGCTTCTGTCGTTCTAATTTAGTATTTAAGTGCACTTTACATCTCACCATTCGATGATCACTTCCAGTATTAAATCTGTTCAGTACACTGCAATCTTCAATAATTGATTTCTTGTTTGCCAGGATATAGTCAATTTCACTAGTTCCCCCATTTGGGTGTTTCCATGTCCATTTTCTTTGCGGTTTCTTCTTAAAAAATGAATTCATGATGCTAAGATTTTCAGCTTCTGCAAATTCGATGAGTTGATCGCCACGTTCATTCCTTTCCCCATATCCGTATTTACCAACCGATGTCTCTCCTTGTTCCTGTTGTCCAATTCTTGCATTGAAATCCCCCATGATGAGCTTGATATGTTGTTTCCCTTTGGTGTGTAACTCTTTGATTTCTTCATAAAATTCTTCAACCTCTTCGTCGGTATGGCTTGATGTTGGTGCATATATAAGCGAATGAATTGCTAGCGCATTCGAGACCGCAGCAAACATTGCGCCACCGCAGACTTTGATAGTGGCCCTGCGGTGGCGCAGTGTGGTAACGCGTTCTCCTATTGCGCGGCTAATCCGGGTTCGACTCCCAGCAGTGCAAAAAGAACGCTTACTCAGAGATCTCATAAAGATCGCACTGCTCACTGTAGTCCGGGGTTTGGTTCCCCAGGCCTTAAGAGGTTCGGATTCCTCGGAAAACAGTAGGTCCCGGCGCAGCATGACCACTGTAGTCTTTGAGCCGTAAAACCAAAAAGAAAGCAAAGCAAGCAACTTCAATAGTGGCAACTATTTATTTACAATTGATACAAAATAGATACATGTTAGCAAGTTTTACACTCCCTCAATGTAGTCACCGGCATTGTATACAACCCGTTGCCAGCGATGTGGAAATTGTAGGATAACTTTGGCAATGCCTGTAGTGTTGATAGTTCGAATGGACCGGTCTACTGCCTGAAGAATCTCTGGAACAGTTCTGAAACGAATGTCACAAAGTGGTTCCTTCATCTTAAGAATCAAGTCAGAGCCACAAGGACTTAGTTCTTGTGACTATGACTTGATTGACTTGATTGACTATGACTTGAACTGTTCCAGAGATTCTTCAGGCAGCAGACCGGCCCATTCGAACTATCAACACAACAGGCGTTGGTAAAGATATCGTACAAATTCCAGATCGATAGCAACGGGTTGTGCACTATGCAGGTGACTACATTTAGGGGCAGTAAAACTTGGTAACATGCATCCATTTTGTGTCAACTGTAAACAAATAGTTGCCACTTCATTGAAGTTTCAACCTCGTATATATATAATTTGAGTGGTCCGTTATACAATGTATAAAAATTTTTTTTTAAAAATATGCTCCACAAATCTGCCCTTGTTACAATACCCAATAGGAGTTCACATACTGGGAATTGGACTGTTATCAGGATATTTAGGGGTCGCAACAATTTATCAGTTGCGGTACTATTTTAAATTTTCCCCTCACAGCTTATTTCTCGGAGGAGGTATATCGGATAAGAACATAAAGTTCCGAGCACCAGGCGCAGTATACCATGTCCGTTGGATGATGAAGGTAATTTATTGCCTAAAAATATACATGTGTCAGGAACAGCTCGTTCTCACTGCTTCAGAGAAGAAGGGCGTCACAGACGTGAGCCTATTCGTGAGTCCTATTTATGGTCAGTACTGGAACGAAGCGCTATTCGCAGAGAGGGCACCTTTCAATGACACAAAACTTCTTTCGCAAATTTAAGCTTATCCAAACCGTGAAGTTGGAGAAGCTGCGGCAAAAGCCTCTTTTCGCCACCTTTGGTACTTTTCCGAACATTTAGTGGGAATTGCTCTGTTCGATTCTCGTGTTGAAATGTATATCAAGAAGGAGATGGTGAAGAACCTGCAACTTCCTCAAAATAAGCAGCGGTTTAAACGACTGGATGGTGCAAAATTTAACCACCAAAGTCTTCTCCATACCTTTGTAACTCAGCGTACTGCAGAACTCTTTGATCTTATTGCGGACAATGGACGGGAAATAGCAAACTCATTTCTGGAGAAGGATCCTGCAGAGTGGGATGTGGATCCAATCTATATTGAAATGAAGCTGAAGGTTCGCCAGATAAAGGTTGTTAATGATTGTGTCGAACGGGGAGTAGCCCTAATCCAAGCATTTAACTCCGGCATTACAAAAGACGCGGAACAAAAACGGCTTTGGTTAATGATTAACTTGTGTTAATATTATGCAAAGCAAAAACAGTCAGGTTTTTTGAAAAGTAAAATTCGTTATCGTGTGAAATTAGCTGACGAAATGACTTACATAACAATTAAAATGTCGTAGTTCGTAGCGACCATTAAATTTTGTTCAAATTCAATAAAATTTTGTAAAGAAGTTACTAATATGATATGGAACAAAGGCAACCTTGTGGAGAATATATATCATAATAAATACAATTATTTTGCTAGGAAACGGAAATTTATTGGCCACTTTTCGTGTTTCTTTGGGGGGTGGAGGAGGAGGGTCTCGTCACTTCACCTGTTCTTGAAGTCACGAGCCGCCACTGGTGCAATGATTTAATGGAAATCATATTAATATTTCATAAAATATGCTTAAAAAATTATCTTATGCTTCAATATTCGGCAAGCATATTTTTTTAAAATAGAAAATATTCTTCTAAAACCACAAACGAGGGGGTGGGAGTCAAGATACAGCTGCACTTCTTTTCAATATTTGTATGTTAAAAAATGTAATAAAAGCTTTAAAATGATACAAAATCTGAGAAACTCTAAAATAATATTAATTTATAAAAAACTCATACATGCGTTACATAAATATTGATTAAGAATAATTAATTATTACATTACATATTATATATCACATATAATTTGTAATATTTGTATAATATTACATTTATATAATATTACATATTATATTTATATAAAAGAATAATTAAATAATTGAATTATAACATTTTATACTTTTTTAAATCTTCAAAATTCTATTTTTACCTTAAAAAATAATCATCACATTAGTTTTTTTGTTTCAAAGGTAACGATTTTTAAAAATATTAAAAAATCTCATGTTCTTTGTGAACTCAAAATGAAATTGATCTTTGAAATATAATTGTGATTTAATTTTATTTTCCCAAATTTGGCATCGCGCAAAAAAAAAAGAAGGTATAATCTGCCCCATTGTATAAATGTGAAGTGCCGGAGATTTATTTTAAGCTCATACTAACCGCGGCTTATCTACCCAAAATTATGATGCATGTATATAGTAGAG
>QLNU02003225.1:99244390-99258491 GCA_006491805.2 Dysdera silvatica | reverse complement strand
GATCCTTGGGAAAATTATAGGTTCCGGCTCTGCAGGATTTTTGCTGTCCTTACATCATAAAACATAAAGAAACGTCCTCATAATTTCAGTTTACCTGATCCCACACCTCTTGTCTTTAAAAATTTACTCAGAAAGGCAGCTATTGTTAGGGTGAAAATTGAAAATTCTCTTTTTAAAATAACTAATTAAATCTAAACACCCAGGAGCAGATAAATAGATAATTAAATAAAAAAAACACATACTCTCTCTCTCACTGTATATAAATATATGCTTAGATGTTGTTAAGTGTTTTTGTTTTTTCGATATTCTGCCGCCTGTTATTTAATTTTTTCAGATGGGGTTGTACCTCCAATTATTTATACACTGCGTCTATAACACTATGCCACATTAATTAAAATTCAAGAGGAGACACCTCCATTCAAGAGGCGGCACCTTCGTCCAAAGAAACCTTCATCATGGGCATAATAAGAAGTAAACAAGTTTCCTGTGCAAGGCATGCTTCCAAACAAAATCAAATTCTTTGTAAATTCCTTTCAAGAACTTTAAATTTAGTTGTTTTTTATGTGACAAACGAAAAGACTTGTTAAAAATGCCTGTTGAACTAACAAAGGTGTAAAATTTAAATTAATTTGATTTTTACTAGTAAAAAACACTCTTAAAAAAAATTCTATATATAAATAATGTACATATAATTAAATTTCTTTTCTTTTTAAAAGCAGGACCCCTTAACATACAAACCCACCTTTTTGTTTTTTCCCTACCTATCATATTTAATTTTTTAAACCCATTTTAACTTGCAAACAAAATATTTTTGGCCAATCAGTGTACCTAAAAACTGCTATTTCGCTCCCTACAATATGGCCAATATCCATCAACAACCGAAACCTATAAAACCTTAAGTTCAGACGAAATCCTGGTCACGGCACCAGTTGTTATGGGTGATTATTTAATAGTTAATAAGATTTATATTTATATCAGTTATATATATGTAGTTATATTTATAATTTATTTTATTCGAAAGTAATTTGTAAATTGATAGTTGTTAGTAGACATTATAATTTATTTATCATTCATGATTTAAAGTGTTATAGAATATTAATGATTTAATAGAATAATTAATGAAAATTAAATGAAGTATATTATAATTATAATTAATGAAATGTAAATGATTTATTATAGGTATTTTATAATTAGTTTGGTTAAATTTTTAGTTAGTTTACTTATTGATTTAATTTTTACTATTTGAGAACATTAAAACACAATTTCCATAACATTAAATATTAAATTTGTTTATCCAGAATAAATTTGTAAATTGCCCGTTGATACTGGTTAGTAAACATTGGTTGACTTTTACCTAAATGTTCAAATGCAAGACCGTAAAAATTAAGTAAATAACTAGGGTTATTTTTCTAAACGCGTTGTGTGTTAAACATAAACAAAATAAAAAAACAGGTTCTTTAAAACAGACATGAAACAATTATTCAATAATTACTGCCTTTTATTTTATATTATAAACACGATAATATATTTTCCAATTCCTTTAGAATATAACAGTGCCATTTATATAAGCATTTGGAGCTATTAACCATTCTACATACTATCAATTTTTCACTTGGCATATTTTTTTTGTATTTAAACCTTATATAAGTAATTAAAAAAACAAAATAATTCAAATACTCATTTCACTATGAGAATCATACTGGGGTATATAAACCACCAGAAAAAATTTATACATTTCATTATAAGTTTAATGAGGGAGGAGGCACTTATAATTATCGATTAATAGAAGAGAAAGAAAGATAACTTTAACTTACATGTTACACCCTTAATGGCCCATGTTTGGAGTAGGTTGGAGTCCACTGTTCATCTTCGTGTTTCAAAATTTCTCTCTCTCTGTCCGAGCGAGACTTGTCAAGCCCTTTTTTTCTTAATCGCCATCTTGAAGATTTTTTTTTGTGTAAGGACTGCTAAAATCCTTATTCTCGCCAATATATTGCCAACTTTTTCATTTGGCTTTTGTTAACGTATTAGACGGCAATTTCGCCTGCCTAAATTGCAATTGTTGGCCAATTGTGGTGGTCTGGACTGGACGCCAAGCCCAGGCTCGGTGTGGGTGGGCTTGCCTATTTATGCAGGTGCCACGAGTTGGCTATTTATTGCTGTGATGACTCATTTACTTCCCCTCGACCAGGGATTTCGTCTGAACTTAAGTTTTTATAGGTTTTGGTTGCTGATGGATATTAGCCATATTGTAGGGAGCGAAATAGCAGTTTTTAGGTACACTGATTGGCCAAAATTTTTTTGTTTGCAAGTTAAAAATGGGTTTAAAAAATTAAATATGATAGGTAGGAAAAAAACAAAAAGGTGGATTTGTATGTTAAGGGGTCCTACTTTTAAAAAGAAAAGGAATTTAATTATAAGTGCCTTATTTATATTCAGAATTTTTTTAAGAGTGTTTTTTACTAGTAAAAATCAAATTAATTTAAATTTTACACCTTTGTTAATTCAACAGGCATTTTTAACAAGTATTTTCGTTGGTCACATAAAAAACAATTAAATTTAAAGTTCTTGAAAAGAATTCACAAAGAATTTGATTTTGTCTGGATGAATGGATGGCCCAGGAAACTTGTTTACTTCCTATTATGCCCATGATGACGGTTTCTTTGGACGAACGTGTCGCCTCTTGAATGGAGGTGTCTCCTCTTGAACGTTAATTAATCTGGCATAATGTTGTAGACGCAGTGTACAAATAATTGGAGGTACAACTCCATCTGAAAAAATTAAATAACAGGCGGCAGAATATCGAAAAAACAAAAACACTTAACAACATCTAAGCATATATTTATATATAGTGAGAGAGAGAGAGTGTATGTGTTTTTTATTTAATTATCTATTTATCTGCTCCTGGGTGTTTAGATTTAATTAGTTATTTTAAAAAGGGGATTTTCAATGTTCACCCTAATATTGGAAATAAATAAAATGTTATTATTATTATAATAATATCATGTGTTCCTCATTTCCACCCAGTCTTCCACAACATAGATTTATTAGTCTCCGAATTTATAAGGTCGAAATTTAAATGAAATTAAAATACATTATTGACGTACGTATATGATTAAGACTGAACTTAAAACCTTATCGCTTTGTAAAAATTATTTCTTCAAAGATCACTAGCGAAAGGAAAAAGCCAGGTGCTCATCATCTTTTAAATATGATCGATACCATAATTAACTTTCACATACTAATTACAAATATGGTCATATCGTATGTTAGATTGCTGCTATATGAATAGAAATGTGATTTTTGCATTTATAATATGAAAGTAAATTTATTATTTATTAACGGTAATTAATCATTCGTTAACCTGGAACTGATAATGATATAATTTTAATATTGAATTAATTAAAATGCAATTAACGAACCAATATAAATTATTTGCATTTGAATATCAAAGCTTTATTGACAAATGATGGGCCAAATATTTTTGTTTGCCGTGGGTGTCCATTCGAAAACATAATTAGGAACTTCCCATCAATACTTGTTTATCAAAATGTGGAGAACATGGAGTTTTCATTAATCGATTACTAGTTCAGGATACTTCGGAAACTCCATATAAATCAATTTAAAACTGTAACTCTAACAAAATTAATTTACGAAATTTTCTCACTAGCAATATCATTTACTCCAAGAGTGTTGTGCTAACACTCAGGAAAATTAATTATCGCTCAAACTTACATTGAATGATTACGAACGTATTTCTAAGCTCCGTCGACATTGATGGAAAAAGGCAATATCGACTCCACCACCAAATGAAATTCACTAAAATGAGCGCACTACCTGATACTATAAACAAAGGGAATTTTAAAAAAAAGTCCAGGAAGGTATCTCTGATAGTAATCATGTTCTTTTAGATTTTTCTAGTAACGAATTTTATTTATTAATTATCCACCAATTTCTTATGTTTACCTAAACCTTTTGCTGTTTTGTTACAATTATTAACATATTATGTTACTGAAACGTCCATTTCTCTGTAACTTTGGCTGGTATATTTCAGAAATCAACCTCTTTCCCCAAAGAATACATATATTGATATATTTTTCAAAAATATGTTCACATATGTGTATGCTAAGAAGAGTTCTCTCACTAAATGGGAACGAAATTACATTCTGGATATTATGTTAAGATAATTTGACGTACATTAAGCAGATTAGATTTATTTACTTCATTTATTTTTTTCATATTATTTTTTATTTACTTTAATTACGCTTATAAGGTCTTTACTTGTAAATTCTGGATATTGATGAAAATATGCACAACCAACTTAATAAATTAGAATACGTTTTACGTAACTCCCACGTTAATTAAGATTGTAACTTATATATATTTTATATTTGAGTCATAGATAAAGATCTCAAAGTGGATAGCCGAAAAACCTACTATAAGAAAAGAAAAGAAAGGAAAGAAAGAGGGAGGGAGGGAAAGGAGGGGGTCGGGCAGACAAGTAGGCATAAAGACAGACAGACAAATAAAATTAAAATTATAACACAGTTCATCGATAAATGCTGTGTGCATGTAAGGGTTAAAAAACATATTATTCACTTGTGCCCGTATGCATATGTGTAATTTTTCAATATAATAGCCACAATTAGTGAAGATCAAGCCAATAAAACTAAGTATAATAAAGAATAAAAAATACTGAAAACTTTAAATAAAGGAATAGTGTAAAATAATCTATATTTATTATTTTTCAGGAGCACATTGTAGAATTTGCAAATGAATCATAAATTACAAGTACAAGAATCCAGAGAGAATGTCAGAAGAAAAGTTGACGTCACTGTTTATTATGAAAGAAATTTTTGAAATATAATCATATTTCTTAATTTAAGTTCAAAGATTTTTGCGCAAGTTTTGGGTTACAGATGTTCCAAATTTTTCGAGTAGAAATCCTCACATAAATCTTGTGCCTTACATGCAGAATGTAGTCGAGATTTTTCGTTAACAAGGATCACCTCGACACTCAGAGGAACTTAATACTCTTTCGATGGGTCTTGGCTGAAAACCCTCTCTCATTGTCTATAAAATCGTATAACTCTACTAATTTTAAAATTGGCCTAACTATTGAAAGGAACAGCCACTTTGAACTGATTGAGTTCATCGCCAAAACAATGGATGGAAGAAAAATTACGTTGCAGGAAACAGTATGTCAGATATTTCTTTAAAATACCAGGGTTTATGCTCTTTTCTTGGAGATGAATTCTAGGATACAGATATTTTCTGTTTGTTTGTTTGGATTTTTTTTAAGGCACAAGAGCATCTGGGCTATACTGCGCCAATAAATAAAATATTTTCTACATTTCCTTTTCATTAAAATATTTAATTTTGTAAGTAATAACATGGAGAGTATCGTTTTACTTCAAAAATATTAAATAATGATTCCATATTTACACCGGTCTAATTTCTTTAAAAGGCACATTCATTTTTATTTAATCTTAGAACTGGCTTTTTATTTTTGGTATCTTTTATTAATCCATGAATAAAAAGTCAAAGAAAATTTTTCTATTTGAAAATTATTGCTATTCAAAATAAATTTTGCTGTGAACTCGAGCGGGTTTATAAGCCAATAAAATATTTTTTGTAAGATATTATTACCCTTCTCGGGGGCTAACACAAGTTCTAAATAATGGTCAACACGCAAAGCCACCGGGGCTAGCTTTTGCGATATTTCATGGGGAATTTATTATATTTAATAATTTTGAAGCCCACGTTTGTGCTCAAACTAGAGCTTTTAGGTATTAGGGAAAAAGAGATATAGTCCCCGACTTAGCGTCTAACTAGGTTCCCTCCGTTGTGCGTGGAATGATTTAATCGCAAGGCCATGTCTCTTTTTCTCCAATATCTAAAAGCTCTAGTTCGAGCTCAAACGTGGGTGTAGAAAGTATTAAGATAATAAATTCCTTGCGAAAAATTACAAAAACACGCTTGTGGCTTTGTGTGTTGGCCATTATTTGGCAATTGTGATGTCCCTGAGAAGGGTCATACTATTTTCCTTAACAATATCAACCTTATATTCACGGAGAAGACGAGCTTCATTTCTGTACACCATGGCCTAGAGTTTAAGGCAGCCCGGGCTCACCGCAGGGACCCTGGTTCGACTCGCGGTCGGGGACACACACAATAAATAAAAGCTCTAGCTTGAGTTCAAGCGTAGTTATCTGACTTATTAAGTATAAATATACCTTCCTATGTGCAAATGCATATTTGCGATAAATTCCATAGTATGTATAAAAAGGCAGACATAATAAAATATGTTGACGTTTTCCCTTACATTATTCATGGTTCAAGACCATATGATGAAGCACTTCAGATGAAATATGTTAATTCGTATAAGAAGAAGAAGATCTACGATAGTCGAACCTAGCACTGTAAGTCCAAAGCTTGTAATGATACTGGCTAGAGCATGTAGTCACTAATATTTCGACTCTGAAGCCAACTGTTTTTATGCAAAAAACTTCAGTTAATTGAGTTTGGAAACAGAAAATAAATTTCTATGACAAATGCAATTTAAATAAAAGCATCGAGACTTCTCATTCGTTTATGGAAAGCTTCCTTTAATTTTAAAGAGCCTTTTACTAAATTAACTACCACATTTTTCTTTGATGTAAATTTTGTTTTATGCAACCTCGGGTCCATTCAAATATAAGAACAACAGAAGACGTGGAAAATTACATTTAAATCTGATCCTTGTTTCAGGATATTTCTTGTTGACCCTAATATGAAGCGCTTCTTTTATTTTTTCTCATTACAGTCCTGTCTTACCCTTCGTTGAAATTACGTCAGCTGGAAAATTATGCAAATGGCTGAAGTAAAACTTTCTTTTTTATATCGTAAACACCATTTTTATTCCAAACTCATTTTCCCTTTGTCCTTTATTTAAAATGTAGCTTTGCTTTATTTCTATTTATTTTTTGTTTGGAGCTTTCTTTTTATATTTTTGCTTTCTTCGCGATTCGGAAACTTTTAACAAAAGGTTGTGGATTCATGGCTCGTTAGAGTTTAAAGCGCATTTCCTGTTTGTAGCTGATTATACCATGAAACCCAGCATGAAATCAGCAAGTGAAACGTAAGAATGGTCTTTAAAAAAATAAGATTGCTCAACATATGGAATGGGTAGTTTTGTATCTACAAACATTGGATGCAGGTAATGTTCAGCTAAGTTGAACAAATGACACTGTATCATTCATTGCGAAGGTTGAATGTGGTGGGACGTTTCTTCTCGGAAAGTTGTTTGTTCGTATATAAAATTTTCTATATTACACTGTACGTCGGAGACTACCTCAAATAATAGACGTAAGTGTTTCAGTTCATTCTTCTGACAAAAGATAATCCTCTATGTTGGCTGACAAAGCCATGATCTGAAAGACGACTGTATATAACTGGTGTTACTGCGCCAGACAGTCGACTGGATGGTCTGAGTACAGTTTGAGACCCGTTCGGTACTATTTCCCATAATTTATTAATTTTTGCTTATTACTTGGCAATTAATAAGTAGTACTCAAGGTGTTAGGCAACTACACAGCGCAAGCAATCGAAATAACATTGTAAAAATGAACGGTACAGATAAAAGTCAATAAGCTTGTAAACGTTTTCTGATGACTCAATTTTGCTCCCTTCTTTAGCAATAACAAATAACAATACAGCATTTTATGAGCTGTATTTCGGAAGAAAATGCGGTCGTCTAAGCTGTCGAAAAAAATTTCAATTTTATTATTTTTTACACCTGCCTTTCGTTGTTCCAATTTTACTTAGTTTTTAAAAAGCAGTAGTTTTCTTTTATCATTTTTCATTTGTTAAGTAGTAATTATTAGTTTCCAGAGGTTTTTGTTTAAATTCAGTATCATAAAAACGGGAAATCTTTAAAATGGTATAAAATTTCTAGATAAAGAATCATGTACAAAAAATATATAAACATCATGCGGACTATGCGTGTTATATCAGTGATGGGCCCTATTTAAGTTAAACTCGAGGAGTGAACGTATTTGTATCCTTTAAAACTTTAGATATTGAAATTAACAAACTGATATATATAAAAAAAATGATATATTGAAAATAAAAAACTGATGTATTGAAAGCACCAAAATGTTATATCGTAAATACCAACTGAAATGTTGAAAATTCCAAACTTCTTATAAATTAACCATCTCGTATTCCAATTAAGATACAAATGAGTTAAAAATAGATATTGAGAGATGATTGAGCTGATACGAGAAGTTTTATTGAACGAAATATTTTGAAAATTCCCTAGTAAAATATATATCGTGGCATTAAAAATACAACAACGTGTAGTTCAATGATTTTCGGTTCCTGTGTTAATAATGTATGCCTTTCTTATTATCACAATAAACTCGTAATTTGAAAATTTATTAATTTATAAATCATATTTTTACGACAATCTTTTATAAATTACTCTCTGTGTTTGTTTGTATGCAAAACATATTAAATAATCTGGAAATGCTGGCCAATGAAACGGCAATGTGTTTCCAGGAATGGGGTGGGGAGGAATGTGGGGTCCAAGAGATGAGGAAAGAACTCTTTGTGTTTGTACATATCCCAAACTCTGTTAATCGAAACGCAGTTACATATAAACAAACGTTTGTAAAATGTTTATTTAGTTATTCTATCATTTGAATCCAACGTTAGAAATCTTGGGTCATAAAGTGCATTGTTTTTAATTTTGTGAGGTTTGCAACGCAATTTGCTTTTTTTCTCTTTTAAATGAATCGCAAGAATATATCTCCGATAAACGGCCGATTAGCGAAATTGGCTTTCTAATGGTTGGAAGAACATTAAGTGTAATTTCATTGCAATTAACGGAATTCGAATCCACGTGCCTGATTAGACATCATTAATCAGAAAATCTTTTTAGGTTAAGTGCTGATGGACAAAATGCTGAAGGCGGAAATAATGGAAACGCATATACAAATAAGAAATTTCATTAATAGTTTTTTAACAATTTAACCTCCGGCGCGGTATATATATATGAGATTGAAACTGAAAGCAAATACCGAGGCATTCAAGTTGGAATTAAAAAATCGCTTTTCTGCACTGGAAGGACTTATTGAAGAAGTTGATATCTCAGAAGCAAATGAAAACATTGTTAAGACAATAATTGAAACTGCTGGGGAAATTGGTGGTGTAATATGTAAAAAGCAGAATAGCAAATTATCTGAGAAGACGAAACAGCTCATGAAAAGGCGAAGAGATATGAAGGTGGACAATCGAAATACCAGTTCCAGGATTGAGTACATAGAACTTTGTAAAACTCTGCGCAAAAGCATGAAAGAAGACATAAGAAAATTCAATTGTGAGTTAGTAAAGAAGGCCATTGAAAGCAACAAGAGCCTTAGGGTTGTTAAAGGGAGTTTGTCTATTGGGAAGAAACACATCATTGCATTAAAAGGAGAGGATGGCACTGTAACAAGAAATAGGGAAGAAATACTTAGAAGAGTTGAAGAATTCTACAAAAAACTATATGAAAGTAACAGTGGATTAAACGAAGACGCCGCAATAGTCGAAGGAACAGCTCCTAAAATCTTAAAAGAAGTTTCATTTGCAATAAAAAATATGAAGAAAGGAAGAGCCCCTGGTGATGATGGTATTACATTAGATATCCTAAAAGAAGCTGGAGAATATGTAGAAGACATACTTGCAAAATTCTTTACCAAATGTCTTAACAGCGGTAACATACCAAACCAATGGGATTCTGCAACAGTAATTCTTTTGCATAAAAAAGGTGATAAAGAGGATTTGAAAAATTACCGACCAATTAGCTTGTTACCTGCTATTTATAAAATCTTCACAAAAGTTCTAACACATCGCCTGCAGAAAAAATTAGATGCAGCTCAACCAAGAGAACAAGCTGGATTTCGAAGTGGATTCAGTACAGTGGACCATATTCAAGTATTAAGAGAATTAATTGAAAGAACACATGAATATGAACTTCCATTGTGTGTTGCATTTATTGACTATGAGAAGGCCTTTGACTCTATAAAAACATCAGCAGTCATCAACTCTTTAAGATCAACAGACATTGAGGATGTGTACATTGACATGGTGAAACGTGTGTATAAAAATGCAAGTGCAAAATTTCGGTTACATAAAGATACCAAAACTATCAAACTTGGCAAAGGGGTGAGGCAGGGAGATACCATTTCTCCAAAACTTTTTACTTCTGCTTTACAGATGATTTTTCAGCTGATAAATTGGAATAACAAGGGAATAAAAATAAATGGTGAATATTTAAATCATCTGCGGTTTGCTGATGACATTGTTATTTTTTCAACGGACCCATTGGAACTCCAAGACATGGTACAAGAGCTCTCAACTAGAAGTGAAGAAGTTGGACTCAAGATGAACCTACAAAAAACTAAGATCATGTTCAATAATTTTGTAGAGGAAACAAAAATACAAGTTGACAACACTGAGCTAGAAATTGCTGATTCATATATTTACCTTGGCCAGCTGATTTCAATGGATGGCAACATTATGAAAGAACTCAACAGACGTATTAAACTTGGCTGGAGTGCATTTGGAAGAAACAGTTTTATCCTGAAGGGGAAATTGCCTTTGTGTCTAAAAAGAAAGGTCTTCAACCAGTCCTCTCTTATGGATCAGAGACATGGAGTCTAACAGTTGGAGCAATACGAAAGTTACAGACAACGCAAAGGAGCATGGAGAGGTGCATGCTTGGAATAACTAGGAGAGATCGAAAAAGAAACACTTGGGTGAGAGAGCAAACTAGAGTAGAGGACATCATTGTTAAAGTAAAAGGACTGAAATGGCGATGGGCTGGGCATATTGCAAGAAGAACTGATCAACGATGGACAACAGAAATTCTGAACTGGATTCCAAGAGACCACCGAAGACCTAGAAAACGTCCTCAAACTAGATGGGTGGATGAAATAAGAAAAGAGGTTGGGGTGACGTGGAAACGAATGGCCCAGGATAGACTTGTGTGGAAAGCATTTGGAGAGACCTTCATCCAGCAGTGGATAGATAATGGTTGAATATGATGATTGTGATGACTTTGTGCAACATTGATATGTGATATTGTTTGTAGTTAACCTATAAATAGACCTCACAAAAGTTTAATGAAGTTTCTTCGCGTTTAAAAATATGCGAGGAACATGCATTCCTGCAAGATCTATCCAGAAATGTCTCATTGGAGATTCCAAAAATTTCCCTTAATTGGAATTGACCCGTAAACTTTCACTCTTACATAAAAATATATGTTCATTAAAATGATTAAATGAAATTACTCCACTCGTTCTTTCTTCAGATACATCGTTATACAACTTGATAAATTTCAGTCGCCTGTTTCTTAATCATCTGCGATTCATTAATTTTAATTATTTGTTCCTGTTGAATGCCGTAAAGTCAATTATTGCTGAAAATCCTTTCAACAGTTCAGTGAACTGTACGAGAATTTATACTGTCTACCATAGTAATAGTAAGAAAAAAAAGGGACTGGCGTTAATTTATTGCACTCGGTCTTTACGACGAGTGCTACGATTATTTCGTAAAACCAAATTGAAAGGAGTCAAAATCCGATGAAAGTCTTAAATGCGTTAAGGTTACTTCCGTATCTGGAATTTATCGCGGAAAACGGACAATTAATGCATTCTATCAGTAATTACTTTATTTAATTCAAGAAAGAATGTGGTTGGAACGCTTCATGCCATGGAATTCCTGTTTGCTGTAATTAAAACGCAAATGTGGTAGACCTGCTCCATGGCTCATTGAACTTTCATCGACTAATAACCGATTAAATAGTATATAAGGAAATGACTTAGAGATTAAAAATACAGGGTGGCTCAAAAGTATGTTGCAGTGTTAAAAGTACATGAGTTTACTCGTACTAAAAAAGGACTTCAAAACTTATTCTAGAACCCTAAATATGCGTAAACGAATAAGTATATACGGTTCATCACACATTATTCTTTTTTAAATTTATATATTATTACCATTCACTGTGATAGAAAATATTCATGGGCAGTGGCGAAGGAAGGGGGGATGTCTAACGGGACTGAAGCCCCCCTACTGGAGAACAAAGCACATTGTTCTCCACAATGATTATCACTTGATTTTTTCTAAAGATACTTAAGCCCCCCCACAATTTTTTAATTGCTATGTCCCTGCCCATTAGAGATGATTGACATGTTAGGCCACTAGGGCGAAAATTTCAATTTTGAGCTATAAATCGTGATATCAAAAAATCTTATCACATACATTATATTTCTTTCTTTCACAAGACCCAATGTAAGAAACGACTTCCTGCGCTCCTGTTTTTGAGACCTTTCATCTTTTATAATAATAATAATAATAATAATAATAATAATAATAATAATAATTATAATATACCTTTATTTATCCCCCTCTAGTACAGTCTATTTAAATTATATCATTTCGCATTACATTGCTTACATTGCATTACAGCACATATGTCGTTTTATAATTTTTTTTATATAATCTCATATTTTAATTCAAAAACCAATAATATTCTAATATTCTGACATTTAAAATATTTCCCATTAGTAAAGTTCAAACTGTGGTATAATAAAAAAATACAATATATATATATACACACATATATATACAGGGTATATGTGTATGTCTATACATATATATATATATATATACAGGGTGTCCCAGCGCCATGGTTACAAGCTTCTAGGAGGAGTAATGCACCCCCAGATGACTCGGAATCACATAGCAATGCTGGTCGCAAATCACTCACAGCGTTAGTTCTAAAACCGTCCAGCATGCACAAATATTTACAACCAGTGCGTGAAAAGCGCCAGATAAAACTCAGGTCAGCTGTCCAAGTGCATAGATGATTAGGACATCGCATTTTGCGCTTCTCATGCACTGGTTGTCACTATTTGTGCATGCTGGACGGTTTTAGAACTAGCGCTGTGAGTGGTTTGCGACCAGCATTGCTATGTGATTCCGAGTCATCTAGGTGTACCCTACCCCTCCTAGAAGTTTATAACCCTGGTGCTGAGACATCCTGCACACACACATATATATATATACATAGAGAGAGAGAGAGAGTATGAAACATGACTTCGGCCGTGGTGACCGAAGTTTGGAATTTTTGTTAAACTGTAGACCCAGTTTGCCTACCCGTCTTGCCAACATGGTGAGTTTAAGGACGGCTCCCTCTGCATTTTTCTTTCACCGTACTACGTCGAGAGATCTCCATCCGGCAGTGGATTGAAAATGTTGATGATGATGTATAGAATATAAACAATAATAGAAAATAAAGATATAAAGAACAATAAAAATTTCTGGAAATAAATAATATGAGTTGGAAAAGATTAATAATAGTTAGCAACAATGACAATTTGATAAATAAAAATAGAGAGGAGATTGGTTATAAATAAAGATCAAAAGTCTAGAAACAAATAGAAATGAAAGAAAATTTTGTAATAAATAAAAATAAAATAAAAGGTTTTTTATTTTTTAAAGCACTTTTAGCAGAAATTTAAAAATAAGGATTACAAATCTCCAGACAAAATATATAAATTTGGAGTCGGTAAATCCGATTACAAAAAAAACATAAGGGTGAAGCAAATTTTCTAACAAAAATTTTCAGCTTAGGATTTTTGAAAATTCAGCACGAATTTTTCTTTTTGGCATCAAGGAAAAATTATTTTTCAAGCAATTATTTTTTCTTTCTAATTGTGAGTACAAACGCGCATTTTAAATATTAAAAAGAAAGTTTCTCTCTAATGGTGAATTAAATTTTAGAAAAATTAAAAAGCGAATGTGTTTACGTGGAATATTTTTTCAATCCAATTACCGGTTCCCGACATGAAGTAAAGACTTCAGGAAAAATAAGTTTAGGACACCTTTTCGGACATTTATTAATTTATGGGCCCCTTCGCCAGTTTTTATTGATAATCCTTCATATTTCTTCTTTAAACTCGAATTTTCTGTCCATTATGTAATAAAGTTCAGGCTTTATTAAAAAAAGAAAAACTCACAAATTGCCACAAAAGCAATTACCATCAAACAACCATTTATATCACGTATTAATTAT
>QLNU02003225.1:99182637-99236352 GCA_006491805.2 Dysdera silvatica | reverse complement strand
TTTATTTTTGAAGTTTCTCTAATTTACTTTCTTCTTCTTTTCTTAACTTTTACTATTCTTATCACAATTTTGCTTTTCTAGATTACTTATTTTTCTATTTTATTTTCTTTCCTTTACCTTTTACTTTTACGTTCAGAACAGAGATAAAATTTTACTCGTATTAAAAATAATAATTGCTGTAAATTTCCAAGACAAAACTTAATTATTCTTTATTTTTTAACATAAAATATAACCTTAATTATATCTTTATTATAATGCACCAAGAACAACCGAAACTATAAGTTCCGATACTGGTTCTATTATTTGATCAAGATTCATAATAAAATTAACATATTTTAATACTATACGTGTCATAAGGATTGCAATATATATAATACAGATTATGCGAAATATACGGCGGCTAGTATGGTTTTGGATTAATAAATTTTCGGCTAATCCAATAATTGAATTCTCAGTATAAAAGCACAAAAAAACTAAATTTATCCCAAACGTTCCATTAGATATTTTTAAACTAGAAAAATAAAAAAATAGCGCCAAAAAATAAATGTGAGCATTTCTGAGGAAAACATTGAATAAATGTCTATTAAAAAGTAAACATAATAATAATAATAATAATAATAATTGCAGTGCTAATAAATGCAAAAGATTATTAGCACCGACTTCGGTTTCACGAAATTGAGATAATCCGGATTCTACAGTAGTTAATAAAATTGTGATTATTTTTTACTAAAGTATATATTTTTAAATTGATGAAAGCACACATATGCTCTTTCTTAAAATTTCAGCCATTGGGAAGGGAACGCATTCAGCGCTGACTTACTTTTGAGGTTTTAAAAGCTCAGGCATCTACGGTTTTCTTTATGGAAGTGAGAAGATTAACACCAGAAGCGGTCCTTTCTGCAGTGTTAACCCAATGCCAGAGCCAAATGCAATTGGCCATTCTTCTTGACTTGAAGACAGAATGCCCAATAACTTCAAAAAGTCTTATTTATGTTGTAAATTATTCAGAACTTAACAGGCGGCTTCTGTTATTGGCCATTACTCCTACAAATTGCTTTGAAATGAAAGAGAAAGACGTTTCTGTTCGGAATGAAAGTTTTTGCGAATGTTTCATTCTTTCTTAAGCACGTGGCTAAATTCTGTGTATGTAAGGAAAAATAGCTGATGCGAAAAATTGCTATAAATCTAAAAACTAATCGGTCCACTTAAGATGAGCTATATAACCTGGAACATACGCCACTATTAAATTGGAAAGTTTTACTGCCGTTGTCGAGAAAGATCGATTAAGAAAATATTGGACAAGGCGAGATTAAAGGCCATAGTTCAAGAAATTTACTACGAACGATCTGTGATATACATGCAGAGAAAGACGTTCATTTTGCCAACGCCTGGCGGAATATGGCTTTGTGGGGTTCGACGTAAATTGTTGATTAAAATTTGTAGACGCTCGGAAAGTCAAATCTATTTCTTCGGTTTTTACTCGAAACTTCGGAAACAGAATTATAGCATTCTCAGCGTGCCTTTAGTTCCCAGTTTTAAATTGAGGTCAAATTTTGAGATAAATCTCTTAATCTTTCAATTTACCTTCATAAGTTTTTCCAACTTCTAACTGTTCCAAATTTTCGTTACTAGTCCAACATTGAACCAGTAAAGAAATTTTACTTCTTACAAAAAAAGCTATAGAATATTATATATATATATCAGTGGCGGCTCTTGGCGGGATTTCAGGGTGTGCCCATGAAGCCAATTCACCAAAACCCAAAGTTACCATAAATTTCTTCTTTATTTACTGAATGAGGTAAAAACCAGTTTCTTTTAAAAGCTTGCCTATCTCCACCTTATTTGAAAAATGTTGTCTATCATGTCAATAGGTTTTACAAACAATAATATTTTTTTGAAAAACAATACGAATTTAAACGTTAATGTAAAATATTACTGTAAATTTTTAATTCGCGCCTTTTTTAATTTGTTCTTTTTTTTTTTTAATTTCTTCAAATTTATTAATGTTACATGACTGTGTGTGGTTGCTATGAAAATTAATTTTTTCTAATTAGGTTCATGTATCCATTTTGTGCATTACCTACTGATACTTGGCAAAGAAGAAAATCCCAAAATTATCATAATAAGGTCACTGATTGTTTGACGTAACTTCTTCAGTATTGGCTAGGGGAGAAAAATTCGCATGTGCGTTGGCTTTCAAAGTAAAATTACCGAATAAATGACCAAATAGATTTATTCCACGCCTTTTCCAAAACAGGATTTCTTCAATTTGTTTCAACCTCTGCCTGAAAGGCGTTGACAAATCAAAACAGAATGCGATTAGTTAAATTTCAAACACTAACTCTAAAAATATGGATTTCTCAGCATTTTCGCATTTACATTTTTTGCTTAAATTCTAGAAAGCAATCGCGTTGTGCATAGTTTATGCGGACTTCGCGTGAAACCCTTTATATATATATATATATATATGGCCTGCAAAAGGGTTGCTGGTATCTAACTGGAAGGAGACCCACACGCTGAACGTATGTGACGATGTGTGGAACCGGCCAGGCCAGTAACCTAGTGTCCTACCCCGCCTTCAAGTGGTGCAGGCTGAGCTTTCTATTTATGTGGCAAATTAATATTTGCTGCACGGATAGAAAGGCGGAAGGGGAGGGCTAATTCACCAACCCGTCTAGCCAGCGTGGTGAAATTATGGCTAATTCCTCCATTATGTTGACACACCAGAAACCATGGCCCCTAGTCTCCAGGTGCTGGAGTGCTCCTGATCAAGGCAGCGGTCAGTGTGGCATGAAAGCAGGGGGTGCTAAGAATCACTGGAATGGCCCAGGCTGCCGTTTGTTATTGACCTTGGCTACGTATCATCCATTATACGTAGCTAAGGTCAATAACAAATGACAGCATGAGCCTTAGCTACGTATAATGGATGATACATAGCTAAGGCGGATGCTGTCATTTGTTATTTACCTTAGCTACGTATAATGGATGATACATAGCTAAGACGGATGCTGTCATTTGTTATTGACCTTGGCAACGTATAATGGACGATCCCTTGCTTCTGAAGCAAAACTTCAGGAATTGGAAGAGGAACTAGACAAGATCAAATGGGACATTGTAGGACTCAGTGAAGTTAGAAGAAAAGGTGAAGAGTTGGTGGAACTTAAAAGTGGACATTTGTTTTATTATAGAGGAACGGAAACTGGAAGAACAAGTGGTGTTGGCTTCTTAATCAACAAAAGAATTAAAGACTACCTTCTTGAAGTCGAAAGCACGTCAGATCGAGCAGCGAGGCTCGTTGTTCAACTAACCCAGCGATACCAACTTCAGATAGTACAGGCATATGCACCAACATCAAGCCATACCGACGAGGAGGTTGAAGAATTCTATGAAGAAATCAAACAGCTACATACCAAGGGGAAACAACATATCAAGCTCATCATGGGAGATTTTAATACAGAATAAGACAACAGTAACAAGGAGAGACATCGGTTGGTAAATATGGATACGGGGAAAGGAATGGACGTGGCGATCAACTCATCGAATTTGCATTGAATAGGTATTAAAGTTGGAATTAAAAATCGCTTTTCTGCGCTGGAAGGACTTATTGAAGAAATTGATATCCCACAAGCAAATGAAAGCATTGTTAAGACAATTGAACCTGCTGGGGAAATTCCTGATATAGCATGTAAAAAGAAAAATACCAAATTATCTGAAAAGACGAAACAGCTCATGAAAAGGCGAAGAGATATGAAGGTGGAGAATGAAAATACCAGTTCTAGGATCGAGTACATAGAACTTGTAAATTTTTGGCAAAAACATGAAAGAAAGTAGAAGAAAATTCAATCGTGAGTTAGTAAGGAAGGCCATTCAAAGCAACAAGAGCCTTAGGGTTGTTAAAGGAAGTTTGCCTGTTGGGAAGAAACACATCATTGCGTTAAAGGGAGGGGATGACACAGTAACAAATATTATGGAAGAAATACTTAGAGGCGTTGAATAATTCTACAGAAAACTATTTGGAAGGATACTGAAATAGTTGAAGGAACAGTTCCTAAAATCTAAAAAAGAAAGTAGCATTTGCAATAAAAAAATATAAGGAAAGGAGGAGTCCAAGGTGATGATGACTTCCATAGGCGTACATAAAAAGTTCATAAGGGGGGGTTATAGGCTCAATGGGGGGTTACAGAGCTACAACTCACATATTCCTATGTTAAATATACAAAATTTCATTGCAATGTGGGGGTTACAAACTCCATAAACACCCCCCTCGTGTACGTCAATGATGGCATTACACAAAACATCTTAAAAGAAGCTATAGAACATACCGAAGACAGGCTTGCAAAATTCTTTACCAAATGTCTTAACAGCCGTAAGATACCAAACAAATATGATTCTACAGAAATAGTTCTTTCGCATAAAAAAGTTGATAAAGAGGATTTGAAAAATTACCGATGAGCTAGCTCGTTACCTGTTTTCATATTTTATATTTATGAACTGCAAACGAGGCTTCCTTGATGCAGTTTCCAAGTATTCATCGGGGCATTTTATGAGAGGAAATATGCCCGGTTGAGTTTTGTCATGATTTGTCATGATGTAATTGACCTTAATTTTCCTATTTATGTAAGTTAAAAAATCATCTGTGGACTTAATAAGAGACTTGACGATATCGTTCAATATCATTATACAATTCATTCTTTCGTTAATCCGTAATTTTTCCGTATGTGTTCGGCGTTTTTTACCGACATACGTTTATATCCTGTTAACTAAACAAACGGGTTCTAAAAAACACTTCTAATTCCATTTATTTCAAAATAAATATGAATAATTTCCCTGATCCTCCCATAAAAGTACAGACCAAAGCGGAGCAACTGGATCATAAATGTATGCACAAATATTTAATTTATAAGAAGTTGCTGTTGGCAATAACGGCTTTTAGAAATAAGAGTATCGAAATTATTTGCATTATAATTGTATTTACTCTGTGGAATACTGTTAAATGCAAAAAAAGTGTGCAAATAATGGAATTGGAAATTAATTGCATTAATATTCACCATCCCAAAGTACATACACATTTGTTTTATAAATATATACTCCGTGTATTATTTTTAAAATGTAATGCCCCTCCTTCCTGACGCAAAACATGATATTTTAGCTGTTAATACATACTGTATATAACACAATGTTTTCAATTTGTGTTATATCTATACTGTATATAACATAAATTGAAAACATTTTAAGAATACCTAACATTTCTTATCGATATTAAAGGTGTTTTTTTTAATATTGTTTTGGTAGAACATGATGAAAAATATAATGGATATTTATATATAGATCATAGAATAAATGTGGAAAGATTTAAATGAATTTTTGTAAACGAATATGATTTCCACTTTTAGAAAGTATTTCTATAACTGTGTCACTGGCGGATCCAGCGACGGGGGGAGGGGGCGATCGCCCCCCACCTCCGTCAGGGTTAAGTTAGGAAAAAAAATAAAGATAATAAAGGATATTTTATGTATTGTTTGTTACGACTGTAATAAATAAAAGTCTTATACTGGTGTCCAAAGTCTCTAAGTCTTGGAGAAATGCGATCCAGACGTTTTTTCCACGAATCTTCAAGCTACTCGTCTTTCAAACTACGTTTACAGTAAGTGTTGCTTCAGCATAACGTAGTTTTTTATCCTTGAAGCGCCGTCAAACTTGGCTTCGAACGCGGATGACAGAAGAGACTTTTAATACACACCCACAGAGACATTCATATTGATGTAAATAAAGTGATTGACAAATTTTCAAAGAAACCAAGATGGCTCGACTTTGCACTATAAACTTCAAGTTTTTTAAAAAGTTGCTTGTTATAAAAAAAGTAAAATAATTACAATGTTTTTGTAGTTTAAATTTAAACTTGTTCTATTAATTACATTGTAAATTATCGTTTTTGGTTATTGTATATGTCTCCTTTACTAGGTTATCCTTCTGTCATACTTGACTATAATCTACCCTAAACCATATAGTTTAATTAAAGAAAAGCCCAGCTTTAATTCATTGTCGTAAATTAAATATTTTGGTGAGTATAAAGCAGGGTTGTCCAACCTTTTTGGGTAGCGGGCCACTTAAAGAATTTTCACGGATCCCGTGGGCCAGCGGTTTCTTAAAAAAAAGGCAAAAAAAATTACACTTAACAGCCTCCCCTTAGAGTTTTTTCCAGTTATTTGTGCTCTTGCGATGTAGAAAGGGGTCACCTCTCCTGTCCCCAAAATTTTTCCTTATTTCTGAAAAAAAATATCTAAAATTTTTGTTTGTGAATTTTTTTTATTTCAAACAGTTGTAGGCGGGCCGGATTATGGCCCGCTGGCCATATGCTGGACAACCCTGGTATAAAGGAAGGCTAGTAATATAACAACATTTACCTAAACTATTTAACAGTCCAAAACTAAAAATTTTCAATGGAAGGGGCCCCAAAACCGCCCCCGTAATAACATCCTGGATCCGCCCTTGAACTGTGTTCCGTAGAAAACTACTTAAAATAGCAAAAACTACTTTGTCTTCAAAAATGAAAAATTGTTCTTTTTGCGTGGGAAAGGAAACTCCTAGAACATTTGCCATTTAATGAAAAATAACGTTTTATATTTATCTTTATCCCTGCAGCTACTATAGCATGGACGATTCTAATAAGTATTATAGGAGACCAAAAGAAGAATTTTATTGAAACTAATATAGAGTTTACCCTTCAGCATCGTTTGGGATAAATGTCAAAATATTCTAGTTATAATTTGGGCAACATTATTATACATTTTTAATATATTTGTGTTTTTTGAACAAAAACCGCATAAAATATATGCGTTTTTTTGTAAAAAGATGGTAATGTGAGTGTTCCATACTTTAGTTTTTAATTTCTTTAAATGAAGAAACACAGGAACCGGTAAATTATGTGTGAAATAGATATTTTAAAGATGAGGAAATTTAAAAGTGCATTTGAAGCAGCAAAACCAATTAGGCGAAGTTGTTTTGTGAGATAAAGAGAATTCACTTTCTCGTGTTTCATTATCTCTGCGCATACGTTCTCTAAAGAATTACAAAAAACTTACGATCAGAAAGCCAAAACCCATGTTGAAGCAAAGATATGTGTATTTCAATCATTAATATTCATATTTTATAACAAAGCATTGCTTCTATGAATTCAACATATATTTAAAGATTTTTTTATTTTTCTCTGGTAGTATAGTGCCAAAATAGTTTCTCAACACTTCATAATCCTTGGTTTAGTTTCCTAGCGGCAGAAGTTTCGAACCCTCAGAAAACTTTTAGCTTCCATTCAACTATTTTCTCATAAGTCTTTTCTCTCCACGTAAAAATTATAATTACAAAATTTGTATTTTCCCCTGGCAGATCTTTCTGTCCGACTATAAAAAATAATTCATCAATAAAGACATGGGCCTTGTGCTCAATACCATGGCGAAATTGGGGCAAAGGAGCACTAAACCAGGGGCGCATGTAAGGAGGGCATAAAATCAGTTGAAAGAACTCATGAGGTCATGGACGCCCCCACAATTATATGTCAGGGGTGCATACAGGAAAAATTTCCATTGAATAGTGTTGTTAGACTATAGTTTTTTTGTAGATTCAGTCATTTTTCCCCCTTTTCCATAAGGCAAAGGGGTCCAAGTGCACCCCTGGGGGGGCCCATTCATGGGGGGACATATATCCGTGATTAGGGGACACAATGTGGACAATTCTCACAGGGGCGGAAGGTCATCTAGCTAGGGTCCTGCTTACGCTAAATAGATCATAAACAAATTAGCAACTATTTCATATGAATAGGAATTGAAAAAATTGGCCTAATAAATTTTTATCCGGATATATTCGAGTTTCTATTTTATAAAGTAAATTCTTTAAAGAGATGTGTAATTTGTTGATGAACGTACGGGGTTATGTATAAAAACACTATTTTAAATTTTAAACTCTGGGAGTAACAGAATTTACACATGAAATTCAATTTCTTTTACTCAAATATTTTACATCAATCCTTGTTATAACAGCAGCGTGTGAAATATTTCCATCTACGATATAAGAAAAAACTTAAATACTACAAAGGGATCATTTAACGCAAATCGATTCGACATCACGTCCATTGTAATATTTGCATATTATAAACGAAAATAAAGATACAAAATTCGACAGCTTACGAATAATAAAATCTATGATTACGCATTTACTTCTGGAAGGACAAGACAACTTTTTAACTGAAACGCTCCTGAATTTGACAGCTGGAAAATGACACGCATCCTTGCCATTAAGCATTCTCTGAAACAGCATTTATTCCAAACACTGTCTTTTCAATGTTGAAGATTTTTTGCCAGTGATAGTATCCTCACAATTTGTTAAATCTCTGGAATCAGGCATCCCTTTTTTATATCAACATGTTATTTAGTTATTTATATGTTTCACATTTAAATGATATGTATTTAAAAATCTCTAAATACTTTTAATTTTTGATATTAAGTTTCTCAATTGTTAAGGAAATGAATACCTTATTGACATGCCTGATTCGAAAGTCTTTTAACTATATATCTAAAAAGATAATGTCACACGATGTGATACTATATATTACATGACTCTTTTATTCAACTTAAAATGACCTTTTGCATTGAAATGTGGGATGTGCCGTCATTAAATACAATATATTTTTGCCAAAACGACCACGCTAGGTTCGCTGAAAAACTGGTCGCACGGAGAGATCCTCTATCATTAAAAGTTTGTGGCGAAGGATATAAACATGCAATTAAACAGAAAAAACAATTGAAATTGCATACATAAATGGCAAAATTTGTGTTATATTAACATGCAAAGTACAAACTTAAACAATGCTTTTTTGATTTCTTGAAATCTTACTAGCAATCCATGAAATTTAAAACTTTTTAAGATAGATATATATGTGTAGCCATTTATTTTGGTGTTGTCATTATTTTCTCTGGCAACATGTTTCCTAAATAATTTACAAGTTCAGAAAATAAGGTAATTTATTGTCTTTGACAGATACTGTGGAGACAGGTATGAAATATGTATTCAATACGAATTTTATTTCTTGTTTATAATTTGTGTTTGATGGAATTTCCAAGAAAAAAGCTTTACGGAAATTCACAGATAAACAATAAGCTTAAAATATATTCCAAAAGTTTTATTAGTTATGAAATTGTTTTCTGAATATTTGCATTTCGTTTCTGAATTACTTTTCTTTTACCTAAGTCAATCGACTTTCGATTAAGTTATTTCCGTTTTTTTCCAAAATTAAAATTTTCGATTTTAAAAATAATAAGTATTAAGGTTTGTTTAAAATCATCTGCCCGCAATCATTTCCGCGTATTTGACTGTAAAGAATCAATTGTTCGGTTACTTTTAAAACTTACAAAGCTTTTTCGAGAAATGTTTATACTGAGCCAGATTTCATATTTTATGTATTTTTCTAATTTAAATTTGAAAGTAATTATCATAAGCTTAGTGCTGTTTTTATTAAAAGAAAACACTGAAAATATTTTACAAATTGAGCCCTGAATTTCGCTTTTAATGTATATTGATGGAACAGACTTTTTTTTGTTGTAAATATTTTTCTAATATTTACTTTTTAATAAGTTCTTTTGTAAAATCCCGCTTTGTTTATTTTAATCTCGGATTACGATTTGCTTGGTAATGGGTCGAAATATCATCATCTATGAAAAATTGTTATTTTAAAAACTCCTTAGGACTATATTTTGAAAACACAAATGTAGTTGCCACGACTTCGTTAATTTCGGTTCAATTTCAAATATTTTCAGCATATGAAACCTGGGTTTTTACTCCATGAATAATGATAAAGATATTCCGCATACATACCTAAATGAAAGTAATTTATAATCTGATATTAGGTATATCTGTATCGGGTAATTTATAATCTGATATTAGGTATATCTGTTTCAGGTAATTTATAATCTGTATTAAGTATTCATTTCATCATTATCTCTATAGTACATTATATAGTTTCATTAACGATCGTTGAACTTCTATGCGTATTACGAAGGTAATTATTTTAATACTCTGTTAACTAAATCTCAAAATTCAATAAATGCTTAAAATTGTTTCTGCTTTTATAGTTAAATCTTATAAAAAGACATTAATTTTCTTTTCTTATATACATCATAGAGCTTTGCGGGTTATTCCGCAACGTCTGTTTATTAAAAACACTTAACGTTTCACTCAGTGCTATGCGGAGCATCCTCAGAAATAATACCGACCAAGTTTCCCTCTGCAAAATGCACGACTTTCACTTGATTGCTCAGCAGAAACTGAGTGATTAAATAATATGAGACGTATTTATAGTACAATTTCCCTGGCTGTCCCTGATTGGCTGATTCATTGGTTGTTGGATCAAGGTCTTTGCTCATTGGTCCAGAGGGTGAAGAGTTTAGATTGGCTGAAAGAGGCCCAAATCTTTTGTGAATTTTTAGGCAGGAATTCCAAATTGATGGAACATTAATGGAGTCTTCTCTATCGAAATTATTAGGACAGTTTTTAATGGCCAAGGTTCCATATATAAGCATGGCCACAATGCACTAGTTTCTTCTACTTTCTTTTCTTGCTTACAGTAGCAAATTTACCAATAGCCTAAGCAGGCTGTAATCTATGACAGAAATGTTTTAACGGCGGAAAATTTTCGATGTGAAGTTTTGTCACAGAAAAATTTGCAAAGGCGGAAAGGAATTTTACGGGGCCAACTGAATTAATAATTTTGAACTGTCATATATAGCGATGTAACTAGGCACTGGCAAAGGGAGAGAGAGAGAGAGAGAGAGAGAGAGGGAGCTACCATGGGTGCCGAATAGAGAGAGAGGTTCAAAAGGCGCAAAATTTGCGAATACTTACAAAAGGAGGGGTTTACTATAATCGGCAGGAGAGCATCAAATTGAGAATTTTCAAACACGCTAAATCCCTGCTACACTTCGAGTTAGGTCTAGTATTATCAGGCGGCAAAGTATATCAGCTTACAAGCAGGGGCTGATTGCCCATTAGGCCCGCGCCTTGCGGGCCTACGACCCCCAATTGGCGGGGGCCCTATATTGTGTAGGGTTTTTAAGTTGACTTTTGTTTACTCACTTTTGATCGACATCTAGAAAATTTTTAGGTAAAAGCTTACTTTTTTTGGAATTATTTTGGACAGTTTACCACGAATCTGAGGAGTTTTAGAATAAGCGCATGTAAGTACTTATTTTTTATATACTTTCAGATCCCCCCCCCTCTAAATCTGACACCGTGCGTAATACTTCCTGCAGCTAATACTGTGCCAACAGCCCCCCCCCCCATATGTCTTAATCGGACCTTGCTTATAGGAGCCAAAATATATCAGAACCTACATGCCGTAAATTTCATCCGCGTGCTTCTTCGTCATAGTCAAATCAAATCATCTTTTATTCGTAAGACAGTTACAAATATAGGAAACTTTATAGCCACACATTAATAATATAAAGACACAACATTTAGCCTTGCGTGAAAGGAGCCAGCAAAGGACTTACAAAAAGTCCTGAAATTTCTGGCTCCCCAATGTAAATATATAAAAAAACAGAAAACATATGGCCAAAGGGTAAACTTAACCTAAATAATGGAAATAATATTGATGTATACTGAGTTAGTCCTTGTAACCTACATCGTATTGAATACAAATTAACCTTCTTTCTTCTTGAAGAGATTAAGGTTATTAATACCCTCTATAACAAAAAAAATCGACGCACCAAGAGGGAATTGTCGGATTAAAAATTGGTGGATGTGAAGAACATGCATAGAAAACGAAAGATTAAAATTTTAAGACAACTGAATGATTTATTGCAGAGTTTGACCGTTACAAATGGAGGAAGTCAATAAGGCGTTGGTCCACCTCTGGCCTGGATGCAAGCTGTCACACGGCGTGGCATAGACTGATAAAGATCCCGGATGGTGTCCTGCGGAATTTCTTGCCAAATTGTCTCCAACTGTCGGGCTAAATCGTCAACATTCCTGGATGGTTGCAATCGCCTTCCCATAGCGTCCCAAATGTGCTCTATGGGAGAGAGATCAGGAGATCTAGCTTGCCAAGGAAGTGTTGGGCAAGCTTGAAGACAATTCATAGCAACACGTGCCGTGTGCGGCCGGGCATTGTCTTGTTGAAACGTAAGTCCAGGGTGTCGCAAAAGGAACGGTAACACAACCGGTCGTAGAATGTCGTCTACGTACCGCTGTGCTGTAAGTGTGCCAGAAATGACCACCAAAGGGGTCCGGCTATCAAAGGAGATGGCACCCCAGACCATAACGCCCTGTTGTGGGCATGTGTGGCGTGCGATAGTAAGGGCAGGATCCCCACGCTGCCCTGGACGTCTCCAGACACGTCTGCGGTTGTCGTCAGGACACAGTTGGAAACGGGACTCGTCACTAAAGACTATACGTCCCCAGTCAGCGCAGTTCCAAGTTGATCGAGCCCGGCACCACTGTAATCGGACTTGACGGTGTAAAGGCGTGAGAGGTAAGCGGCGTAACGGTCGGCGCGAGCGTAAATTCCGCTCTCTCAGTCGTCTGCAGAGGGTCATGTTGGACACATGTGTGCGGACCACACAGTGGATAGTTGATAACGACGAATCCGGTGCTGTGACAGCTGCTCTGACAATCGCTCTGTCTTCCCGTTCTGTTGTGGCCCTAGGTCGACCGCTGCCGTCCCGACGCTGACATCTGCCGTTGTTGACCCACTCTTGCCAGCACCGTCCAATCGCCGCATCGCTTCGACCCACATGTCCAGCGATTCTTCGATTCGTCCAACCAGCCTCTTTCAATCCGATAGCACAACCTCTTTCAAACTCTGACATATGCTCGTAATGAGCACGAATCTTTCGGCGAGGCATTGTTACAGTCGACGTAAGATATCCGCAGTCAAAATGCAACAGAAATTTTGACCACATATTGAGAATCGCTCCTTATATACACCTGCTGAATGCGCAGTTCCGATGCGCTGGAGTTCCCGCTATTCATTCATTGGACACCAAATTTTAATCATTTGCATGTTCGGTCAAAATGTCTTTGCATACGAAATTTCATTACAATCGGACAACTCTTTCTTGGTGCATCGATTTTTTTGTTATAGAGTGTATTTTTAAAACTAGTTGGAATGTCATTCCAGAGTTTTATTCCAATATATTTTATATTTGATTTCATGAGATTAGTTTGACTTCGGAATCCAAATTCCACCTGACGTACAGTATTTTCACAAATAAATACAGCAGACGTCCATAGTACAAACCATAGTAAAGTTTTCTTGTTGATGCAGATACAAAAGCTCCCAAGTTTTCTTGAAACCACTTTATGAGGATTATATACAGTCGAACCCACTTGCAACGGGCATGAAGAGTTACAAGATTTTACTTGGTATATTTGCGTTACCCTTGATAAGCGAGTTACCATTAAAGTAAGATAACAAAGGAAAACCCTATCAGAAAAGCCAAAATGAGATCTCTTGGACATATACATACACATCATTTACGTATATCATTTATCATATATTTAATTATCAGAATTTTACGTATTCTTCTCACACTTTAATATTATTATAGGAGTCGATGGTTGGTCAGCGAAAAACTTGCCACGGCTATTCTTGCCCTTTCAAGATTGTTTGCTGCATATATCTCAATGACAATATCATCAAAAGTATGAATATCGCATGTCATGATTCGACTTCAGGAAATAAAAACTTTGCTTTTCTTTTTCTAAACGCGGGGGGGGGGGGTATATTTCTAGACACTACATACGCAAATTAAAGAAAAAAAATACTACACTGTTTCTTTCATAGGTCTAACTTCGGGGTTAAACATAGCGTAAAGTAGGGGGGGGGGACAAAACAGCCAAAATTGAATGGGAAAAAGTACGATTTTGCCTCTTTTCTAAAAAAACCGGGGGGCAAGTACCCCTTGGCCCCGCCAGTTTATGCATATTGTTTCTTGCTATGTTTTCCCTTTTAATAAATTGTTTTCGTCTTGTACATTTTAAATATAACCAAACGAATTTTATATTCCGTTTAGATATAACCGATCACTTTATAACCAGACCCGACTGTATCTAAAAACTGAAAAAAAATCTAAAGAGTAGAGCATTTTAGTGGCAAAATGATGTTGCGGTAACATTCATCTCAGTGATTATGTGAAAAAATTCGCAAACTTTTTCAATATTTTGAATGACGATATTGTTCTAAACATTGCTTAATTTCAGTTTAATAACAATATGAAATATAAATACATGTCAGTGCCTTATGGGATTTTGAAACAGAAAATCAAGACACGATGAGTTTTGTTCAAAATAAAATTTTGAATATTAACGAAAAGATTGAAATTGTGAGAAGCATGTTTTGTAATTTACTCATACGACACACTGTTTGAACTCTGTTATTACTTTTTGATAAAACTGAAAAATATGCAAATGATTCGAGAACTTCGACGGTGATATATCATTCCAATAAAAAGTCGTATCTCGAACATCAAATACGAGGAATGGTTTTATGACGAATATTAAAATATTTGTCTCAAAAGAGAAAAATATTTTTAATATCAAAGAGAACTGACAGATTTCTGCAATCGGAAAAAATCTTTAGACAGCATGAGTCCTTTTGTTGGATTTATCGAGAATTTGTTACGAGTAGGAAGGTTTATATTTAAACTTAGGACACATTCTAAGTAAAAATAATTAAAACTTAATATCCAGTGTTATGTGATTATATATTTTTTCTTAAATTGTAAATAGATATAAAGTACAGATTTATGTTTCGAGATTTACATATGTACTTGTACATATGCAAGCAAGAAATACATTAACGTTTGCCTAGAATACTTTTTTGAAATAATGCCATTCAAAAGGTGAAACTATAATTGTGTTTAATGTCGTAGTTTAAAGTCGTAGATTACCTTAATAATTATTTCATTACGTCACTTTTACTGTCCAGAAACTTAGAGACTTAAAAACACTATATGGGAATTGAAAGCAACATAAAAGAATAATAAATACAACTATTTGAAATGGCTAATAAAAATACGAAAATTAAAAGAATGCAAAAACAGAAAAAATTTGAAAATGCTACTGGATGAAAAAAATAAATAGACGTTCTGAACTGGACATTTTGAATTATCAAGAATAAACATTCGAAACTTTAAATAAAATTTCAATGAATAATGGATACAAAACGTTTGCAAATTAACTGGATTAATGGAAAGTGAAACAAATTGGAATAAAATAAGCAAAAATAGCTCAAGACGAATAAGAAACGTTTACAGAGAGATGGAGAAAGATTCTGTCATTTTCAACTAACGCCATTATTTTGTTGTAGTTGAGGTAGGAATTCCAGTCGACAGACAATTAAAATACTTCATGGCTAATAAAATGCTAGTTTTATAACTTAAATAGCTATATTCATATTAAGTATTAGCTATACTCTGGCCAAAACCCTAGCATAAAAAGGTTTATTTTCTGCAAGCCACGTAGCCTTTGGAAAAACTGAAATAAGTTACTAGCGCGAGAGTACAGTAGTCCTCTCTCTTTCTCATACGCCTCAGCCAGCTCACGTCGTTTTTCTTCGAGGTCTTGGCGCTATTTGGCGTTCAGGTAGTGACTGAGGCAGTTATTTTCAGTTCCTCAGATGCCTTCTCAATATGTTCAAATGATGTTCCCATGATCACTAATTTGACCTGATATTATGCGCATCGTGTCAATAAATTATATGCGAATTTTCTTCTTGCTGTTTGAAATCCAGTAATATAAACAACTGCAATTAATAAACATTAAAATTAATAAGCAAGAGATAAGTTTTGCAATACGGCCTTAATTCTCGTCAAAATTAAGTATTATTCTCTTTTAGCATATGGTGCTCACTAAAGTATTCTCTCTTTTAGATATCCTGATTCATTTATAGGACACTTAATGTCTGTTCTTTAGCCACAATTTAAACTATGTTTTCCTACGCCCACCGTTGCTATTTAATCATTTTAGCATCATTTGTGTCTAGCAATTCTTACACTGCCACCTTAACAGTGGAATATTTTCAGTTGTTTCTCAGTAGAGGGGAAGGGCTTTTTCATTTACACTTTGGAATACATTCTTAACCACTTCTTAGAGTATTCTTAAAGGATAAATGGTGAATGTGGATATTTTGATTAGATTAGAAGAGTTAGTATTAGAGAGAGAAATGTTTTTAGTTTTTTTTTTTTAAATTTCCTATTTATATAAAATAAAAAATCCTGCACCGACCTTACTAAGTTCATCATGAAACAGACTCGTATGGCTGTTCGATGTTTAAATCTGCCCGTGTTCGATATTTTTACTGACATAACGATCTTTAATATTTGTGTTAGCGGATAAGAGATTGTAATTCCGTTTATTTAAAGCTAAATTTGAAAAAGCAAATATTTGATTCCACAGTGATATGAAAAGTAACAAGACATTTAAACCAAAATAATATGCGCAGATATTTATTTAAAGAAATTTGTTTTTTCAAATAACGACCCTAAGAAAATCAGATTACCAAAATATTTATATTATAATTTTTCAGAGTTAGTTCCAAATGGAAATAAAAGTATGCAAAGAAGTAAATTCTATCTTGATTGGATTGCTATGTACAATAACAGTATTTGTTTTGTAAATAGATATCCTATATATTTATATTTACGCAAACGACCCCTGATGCTAAGCAATACATAGTATGCTTTCAATACACGTGTTACATAATTAAGATGAATTCTTAAAATACACATTAGTAAACAACATTGAAACCTTTGTTTATCCCAAAAGTGACAAAATTCGTGTATAAATTTTAATTTACTTTACTTGAAAATTTTACCTTAGCTCTTGTAGTAAATTAAAGCGGCGTGCAGGATATTTACGTCCATGATGTACAACTCCAATACTACAAACATTTGCTCAATACAATTCCTTTCAACATCACTTCAGTTGAAATATTTTTATGTTGCAGTTGAAAATAAACATATAAAATTCGGCATTTTATAAATGATCATATGTTTGGAGCTTGCATTTTTGCTCTTAGAAAGAGGGGGGAGGGGCAAGAAACTATTTAGTACAAATGTTTCTGAATATGACAGATGGAAAATGCCTCGCGTCGTCATCATTTTGCGTCGCCTAAACCATGTTTATTGCTTTTATTCCATTTATTCTGTTTTCAACTGATAAATATTTCTTGCTAGGGAAAGAATTCCACCAATTGATCAAATTCTGTATAATGTTATGCAAGAGATCCAATTTTTGCATCGGCATTAAATCTAATAATTAATGTGCTAAAATATGGAAGAACGGCATTAAATCTAATTATTAATTCGCTAAAATATGGAAGAAATGAACAAATATTAATAATTACCCAGATGTCAAAAGTTGTCCCAGGGTCGTCCTGAGGATGTTCTAAACGTCCTCAGGACCATCTTTGCTACCTGGGTATGAACGATATATGTCTAATATTAAGGGAACGACGTTAAATTTCATTATGCAATTAGAAATTTTTCTTTCAAGTTAATAATATAAAAATTATAGTTAATTAACCATAAAATGATACACGTATATATTTTACTCGTCAACTTTGGGTTCAACATAATGATTGTATTATATTATGTGGGATTAGATCATTACATATCGCTTTTGAAAAGAGATATATTAATGTATATTCATTTGTTTTTACATACCAGCTATGAAAATGGGCTAAAGATCGTGGTGACCGTAACAAAACGGTGCAGACATAGCAGCGAGAGGAGTTCTTGTGTAGTAGGTACGTAGACAGTATGCTTCTCGATGTGGAATGTTTGGAGATAAAGGATAACATATATATTTATAAGTTTCCTCATGTTAACTTGCTCCAGTTTTGTCTCCCCAAAACTTTCCTATTTACAAATGCTCTCTTTAATGTAATAACTATTATATTCATAACAAACAGTTATTTCGACACTGGCGTAAGGTTTAAAAACACGACGTTTCGGGAGCCAACTGCTCCCTTTGTCAAGTGAAGGCATAAATTCTGCCTTCACTTGACAAAGGGAGCAGTTGGCTCCCGAAACGTCGTGTTTTTACACCTTATGCCCGTGTCGAAATAACTGTTTGTTATGGAATCTCCTGATGAAACTCTGTATTGTTTCGTTAACCATTATGTTCATCAAAATGTGCCAAAAGCAAGGTGTGAGACTACTTCCATGGCCTGCATATTCACCGGACTTGTCTCCCATTTAGCACCTGTAGGATTTTATGGGACGATAACTTACGACCAAAAATAAGTATCTGCTATTTACGTGTCCAGCTTGAAGATGCTTGGAACTCTATACCCTAAAGTTCCATCCAACATCTGTAAGACAGACTCCATGCCAGAATTGCAGAATGTGTTACAGTTCATGGGAATTCTTCCTCACACTAACCATATCACATAACAAAGTTAGTTTCGAGTTTACCAGAAAATACATCTGTATTTTGCCATACTTTTTCAATCATTTAATCCTCTGTATTCCATGATTATGCTGTATAACTTTCGTTGATATCAAACGCTTCCTTCTTGGTATTGTTTTTAATTTTCCGGTAAGGCAATTATATGCTCTGTCCAAACTTGTTAACCCACTCACGGTAACAGTAAATATGTTGCTCACTTTATCCAGACAGCAAATGATCGTTGATCGTATTTTTATGGCGAAAGGGCAAAAAGGGCAATAATTGGTATTTAGTAAGGGAAAAACTTTTGCTGAAATCTTCAGAGAAACCGTGCATGAAAATACCAAAAAGCGTTTCCTAATTAATAACCGTTTTCATCAATATTCAAATTTCATTCCTTAATTAGTTTTCTTTGACAAAAATCAATCGACTTCCGACAAGTTTCATCTTTCCAGTTATTTTTCTAAAGTTACGTTTTTAAATTTTAAAAGAAATAAGAATACAATTTGGTTAGAAAGGATGGTCCATGCGTTCTTTCGTTTTTGAAAATTTACAGTCAATTAATGTTAAAGTTTCGTTTTAGAAATTACTTGCCCCCCTTTTCCAGAAATGTTTTTACGCAGACAGATTTTGTGTGCCGTCTCTTTTGAATTAAATTGTGAAAATAATTATCGTGGTCTTAGTGATGGTTCTATCAAAAGAAAATTTGGGAACTATTTCAGAAATTGAACTCTGAAATTGGTTGCGTCGAATAACAGTAAAAACTAAAGCTAGAAACATTTCCAGTATCAGGTAACTTGTTTTCCATGCTGACATTTTAACGAGGTCAGGAATATTTATTTAAAAATTCTTGGTTCTGTTTGTTTCTAAGCTTATGAGGTTCATTACAATTAGTCATATATTCTGCATTAAAAAAAAAAAGGATGCATATAAACATCGTGCTTTTCGGCTTATGACGTTAAGACAGCAAAAGTTATTCTATGTCGGGATTCACAGTTTCTTGAGGAATCTGAATACCTTAGAGCCTAGTGAATCAACCCCCGAACTACAATGAGTAGTTAACTTTCTCTTTTTTCCCCCGCCAAAGGTTGGGAGTCGAAGTCGGGGTGACGGCACGCTGGGCGAATGCATCACCATTTCGCCACCGCAGGGCCACGCATGCGCCTACCATTTTTCGAAGTCGGGGTGACTGGGCGAATGCATCACCATTTCGCCACCGCAGGGCCACGCATGCGCCTACCATTTTTCAGAATAATCTAGGGAACCAACCCATGGTCTACTGTAAGCGATTGATCGATAATATCCTTTTTACTGCGTTAGGATTCGAAGCTGGGTTACAGTACGCGAAGCGAACGCCTTAGCATTGCAAGGCCATGAGACCAAATACAAGAAATATTTAAATAGTGTCCTTAGATTTAAATTTGCTTATGAGATCAGTTAAAAAAAAGTGTATAATAACGTGGTAGGTATTTTCATAATGCAAGAACAGGAAAGTTCATAATGAGTTATGGCTTACAGATTTCAGAGAAATACGAACCCTTGCTGCTGAAGGAGCCACATTCCGAACTATGGAGGGCTAAAAAAACATATGTATTCTCAGTGGCGTATGCAGAAATTTCATATGGGGTTGCTTTGTTTGTTTTGTGGTTTTATGGCTCAAAGACTACAATGGTCATGCTGCGCCAGGACCTACTGTTTTCCGAGGAATCGGAACTTCTGGACCTACAATTGGAGAAACTGTATATTACGTCCTTTTTCGCTAAAGCGGCGCTGCGTCACCAAAACTGACACTGTACTCTAAAAACGAAGAGAAGCATTTTTTTGTGACTGAGCTCTGCCCCTGTCATGTGAGCAGAGTATGTGCGCATTCGCTAACAACCATCTGGACGTATTACTAGCGTCCCTGTAGCCATTTTTTCGTGGAGCGTTATAAATTTTGGATGTCTGTCGTGTGCTGCAGCGAAAGGACATGGCGTTCGTAAAAACCTTTCCCTCTACATACTTTCGACGACAACACGTAGATAAGTACTTTAATTTTTTTTCCATGAAAGTATATTTGGTAAAAGGAAGTACAAAAAAAGGTAGGCGGGTGAATGGGGGGATAGGTTTTAGGAGGAGTTGGGGAGGAATGAGGGATAGGTTTTAGGAGGAGTTGGGGAGGAATGAGGGATAGGTTTTAGGAGGAGTTAGATAGGTGGAGAAGATGTTCCATATACGTAGATAAGTTCTTTAAGAATGAATAAAAAATAAGAAATATGAAAATATTCCGAAAATATAAAAGTCCGTTTGCAAACGGTATTCCATCGTGGCGACCGGAAATACATGCAAAACAGGAAGGCTTGATGACGTAATCCAAGGAAGCAGTGGTTGGCGCGATTGGCGACACAAACAAGGACGAAATTTGCAGTATGGCCTTACAATTTTCCGAGGAATTCGAACCTCTTAAGGCCAAGAAAACCAAACCCTGGCAACAGTAAGCAGTGCGATATGGGGTACGGGACCACAGGTTTATAATGAAAGAGGTACAGAGCTACAGCTTCATATATTCAAATGTATATAAAATTGCTCCTCAAGGGATGGGTTATGAGCTTCTGGGTACGCCAATGGTACTCGAAGATACCATTTGAAAGACAAATCCAAGTTAATGAACGATACATGGAGAACAGCGAAGTTCATACTGAGCCATAACTTACAAATTTCAGAGGAACCCTTACTATCAAGGGAACTAGATTCAGATTACGGTGCAAAAAAAAAAAGATACGTATTCCACGATACCATTAGAAGTCGAACCTGAAAACGATACGTATTCTACGATACCATTGGAAGTCGAACCCGAAAACAATACGTATTCTGCGACACCATTAGAATTGGAACTCGAAAACGATAGGTAGTCTATGGTAGCATTGAAAGTGGAAGCCGAAAACGATACGTACCCTAGGATACTATTGGAAGTCGAACCCGAAAAAGATACATGTTCTTTGATACCATTGGAAGTCGAATCCGAAAACAATACGTATTCTTTGATACCATTGGAAATAGAACCCGAGTTAATGGCACGTTGCATAATGAATAGGTTACTGCTACATCACCGTGAAAGTCGTGGACCTCTTATTTCGAAGGATCCGAGCATCTTAAGGTAAAGGTAAATCAAGACTTCAGTAAATAATTAGCGTGATTTTTGTTGGTTTCATCATTCATGAAGTTCAAACCCGGATTCATGGAAGGCCAAATAAATGTATTATTGCTGAATAACCGTAAGGACAAAATAAGCAAGAAAATGGCTCTAATTCGTGCCCAAGCACGTTGTTCCTAAAATTTTACCTCTTTAATATGTAAAACAGTTTCCGCTGTTGTTCATTGCGGTGGGCTTTCAATTTAGATTTCAGTGAATACTTTCTGGGTTGTTTTACCACAAAAAGTAATGCAGCCGTGTTGGTTTCATGCGCCATTACAAGCATTTTTCCTTATTTACAAGTATCGTTTCCACTATATCATCCACAAATGCTCCCGTAGCAGTCAACTTCATCCATCCATTCTTCAACTTCTTCATCCATCAACTTCATCCATCATCCATTTACAATTTTCTACTATTTTTATCTCTCTCACTTCTTTTCCCGGTCCTGATTACAAGAAAGCGCACTCTCGCTCTGCAGCTCAGCAAAACTCCACCTTTGTACCACTCTTCAGCCTTCACTTGTAACGCCTTCGAGTCAAGACTGTGCTCATAAACTACGTTCATATGATAGTTCAGTGAATGCAAAACTCTTAATAACAATGAGGGTTTTTATGCGCGAATCGAATTGTTGTTGTTCTTGTAGAATACAAGCAATCCCTTGTTCTTCCTACTGGAAAGAAAGCCCCGTCACCAGCATTGCTATTGCTTTCTTTCAGTGCCCCAAAGAAACCATTTTATAGTCTCTCGATGTATAAAATAATAAGGAATAAAAAGGTATTATTATTATTATTATTCTCGTTTCGCAAGTTTGTACCGCGCTATGCAACATACAACAATGAGCTTTGTCCTTTTATGAATATTAAGAAGGCAAATCTTTTAATACAGCTAACTCAAAATCAAATAAATCCTTAAAATTCTCGTTATAGTTACATCTTAAAAATACATTTCTCTTTTTTCTTTCAATTTCTCACAATTTTGACTAGGAGTTCCAAGTTTTGACCGACACATAAAAAAACATTCTCAGAATTAAATCCATTTTAAACTTCTTTTAACGTTTTATTGAAGTTTTCTTTGAATAGCAATACAAAAAGTAATACATTTTTCATAAATTTATTTTACATACTCAGTGAGAATTATGTATCTGAAAACCGAAGTGAAACGAGAACATATCCAATAGCATCATAAAATTTATGATGACACTTTTTCAGGGTACATCAGAAGTGAAATCATTTATAAAGTGGTCGTCGTTTTGCTGGAGGAAAAGTATATTCTGAATAATATTTAAACGCATTATAAAAATAAGAAACATGTGCCAATAGTTTGCGGTATTTCGTAAAAGGAATTCAGGAGAATCAAGGTTCGATGCCCAAATCAAAAATAATTCAATAATTGCAAAAAACTAACATCGCGAATGATAGTTCTTGTCACTTAATCATATAATATAAACTGAACTGAACCTAGTTATCGCTTTCTGGTGAAGTTTAAAAATATGGCCATGATTGAGAGTGTATTTCCCAAAATTCAACTTCTACAGCACGAAAAAGCTTAAACATGAAGTTTACAGATACGATATATCCTTAAAGTTTACATAGCGAACTATTTTTCTCAAAGAAATGTCATTTTTTGTTACTATTACTCAATCTTGACTGCCTTCTATTATTTTGCTTATCCCTCTTGAAGCAAAGGCACGGAAAGACTGGTCCGAACTAATAATATAAGCACGATGCCTGTGTCCCTATATCACGTTCGGGAAGAACAAGAACTCAATCTCTGAGACTGAGCAATAAAACTCGAAAGAAGTACATTTTCGTCAGCTGGATGGAAACGCCAGGAAATAGCAAGGATCAATTTTTGCAACTACGTAGACAAAATGGTTACATAGTAAATAGTTAAGCTGTACGTGATCTATTTGTCAATACTCCCTGCAGCTATTAGGTATGACTTCCATTCACTAAATGGTATACCTCCATGTATTTATTCTTTTATATATGAGGATACATAGTGATATTTCCCTTAAGGGACATCCATTTAACGGACCATCCCTCTGGTCAACTACTAATAATAAATAAATATAATAATAATAATAATAATAATAATAAATATAATAATATCTCAAAGAAAATAGTGGGGTATGGAAACGAAATTGCCCAATTTAGAGATAACACCCTTTTTAGAAAAACTAACAAACATTTTACAAAAATTTTTTAAATCCGGAAAAGATGTTTATATACTGCCCTGACAAGAAAAAAACCTTAGCCTTTTGGAAAAACATTTGGGATAACCCAGTACATCACAATGAAAATGTTAATTGGATAAGTGAAGTTGAAAAGAAGTATATAGAAAAACAGATGAACAAAGTAGTTATCACTGTAGAAATTCTTTCAAACCATGCAAAAAAAATTAAAAATTCGAGTGCACCGAGAATTGGTTGAGTACATGGCTTTCGAATCAAACACCTGACCAGGCTCCATAAGAAAATTACCTTCTATTTCATCACCATCCTTCTGACAGCCACACAATAAAAGATTGGCTCACAACAGATAAAAAAAATACTTATCAAAAAATTGAAAACAAAAGGCCTCATTCCTAGCAACTTTCGTTCAACCATTTGCCTTCCTATAACCTGCAAACTTTTTACTGGTTTTATTGACCACCCGATCTACGAATACTTGTGGGCACGTGAACTGTTTGCATCGGAACTAAGATGTAATTACAAAAACTCACATGGAACAAAATATCAATTGTTAATAGACAAAATGATTCTCAAAAATGCAAAAATGATGAAAAGAATCATCTCCTTATCATGGATTAATTATAAAAAACAAAGGACTCATTCCCACATAGCAATTAGCTCCAATGTTGTGAAATTTGTGGGCCACACCGTAAATAAATGGAAATCAAATTTGAATTCAAACAATGAATTCTTAGGAGAGGTAAAGATCTAAAAATATCTATTCCGGGGTGACGCTCCTGTTATTCACAGTTGCAATGATTCCATTAACAGCAATCTTAAACAAAACACGAATGGAATACGCAATACCAAAGCAAAATGGAAAAATGACCCATTTACTGTATATGGGCGACTTAAAACTATATAGCTCAGAAAAGAAATGAAATTGCATTAAACACAGTGATCATCCTTAGTAAATATATCAAGATGGAATTTGCCTTACATGGGAACCCCTTTCGCTGTTCAATGCACTTAGAGGTGAGACCTATAGGAGATGATATTCCTTGACTTCTCGATGAAGAATATGTAATCATTTGTCTGCAAAAATGACATGGCAATTTTTTATGAATATTTGAAGTCCAAAAATTACTTTTTTCGCCAGGTTTGATATTTTGTAATCGCACTGTATGTGAGCAAAAACAGGTTTGAAGTCTGTAAAATTATGACGGATCATCGTATTTAACGGATAAACAAAAATTATGTCTCAACTAATCCAAACCGTGTAAAAAAATTAATATGAAAAATGAACTTTTAGCATAGATATTTGGCTAATTTGGCGAAAATTCTGGAGGCTACGCCAGATTGTCGTTTAAAATAGTTATTTCGTATTATCGTAGCCCATGTCAAGTTTCTTCTACATTTCTTTTTCCAAAATATTATCTCATAAGGAAAAGAAACACATAACTATATAGAACCATGCATACATGAGTATGAATAAATGAAATGTATGAATGAATGAATATATGAGTATTCATATACAAGATGTGTGAATATGTGAGTAAGAATAAATGAAATGTATGAATATATGAGATGAATGACTATATGAGTATGAATAAATGACGTGTATGAATAATGAAAAGTTGCTATATTTACACAACCTGGATGTGGTCATTGCATATCACATGCTGTTGCAACCATGGAATTTAAAAAAATTGTGAACAAAACTTAATAGTAGGCTATTTGAAAATGCATTTATTGTAATTAGAAAAAATGTGAACAAAATTTCATGAAATGTATTTTATTTCATGAAGTTATGTAACCATAAATTGTGGATTAATTGTTGAATTATGCTCTTTATTTAAAAATGAGAAAAATTAAACTGTGTACATCTCAGGAAAGTCCTGAAAGTGATACAGTACAAAAAAAGAAAAGAGTGAAGCAAAGCAATTGATCACAGTGGGAACATTTTAAGAATGACAGATTTTTGCAATTATCTCGGCTGCAATTGTTGTATTCAATTTCAAAAGAAATTTCCTCAACATTTTTGCATTTTCCGGGATCATGATCGCTATAACAGCACCTAAACCAAGCATATTGTAATATAGGGCGATATTTTTTAGACTGTAATTGATTGTGAACCAAAAAATGCATTTTTATTATCTCATTTCGATGTCGTATGTCAATATCCATTTCATCGATTACTATTCTATCGGTTATTTTTTTACAAATTTTTTATATTGTCGAAAGAAATAAACATCCAGCAGTTGCATGAGGGATGTTGCTTTGGGGGGTATTTGCAAGGATATACAATTTTCCGGAAAATCGTTATAAGAGTTTGGGTCTGTACTACATATCCACGAGTCTAGTAAGACACATGAGGAGACATGATGGGTTTCATCAGAGCCGTGCTGATGGGGTGGGAGTTAGAAGGCCACCAAGGGCCGCTAAAATTTAAGGAATCCAAAACTATATTACAAATACAAGGAAATCAATTTTGTTTCATCGAATCGTTTTTCAGGGCCGCTAAAATCTGCTTTACCCAGGGCCACTAACATCGTAAGTTCAGCTCTGGGTTTCATACAACATTCTACCCACTCTCTCATTTTGATTTTGTCCATTTTTGCAGACTTGGATCATGTAATATATGAGTTTGAAGGTTGAAATAAATTCGTTTTGACAGTCGGGCCAAATGTTTCCTCAGCTTCTCTTAAACGAAGTAACATTTTCCCTGTCAGTTCCCCATTCATTGGTATTATTGTCATTATTGTATATGAATGTGTTCTACCAAAATCAGACCCTATTAAAGAAAATGTCTGTTTTTCACCTTTATGCGATAGCTGCCTTTAATTTGGAAGAAAATAATTAAAACCACTTTGATCAGAGTTAAAAATTTGTTGGGGGATAATATTAGCAGTAACATTTCTCGTTATCAAAATAAATTCTATGGCACTATCTTCTATATTACCCATATTCTGGGTGTATATTTGAGTGATATATTTTGTTACTTTCCGCGCAACTATTTTGTTTTGGCTCTTAAAATTATCTATAAAATTATCGGAACATTTAAAATCCCCAAATCCCAACTCTTGGGATTTCAGGATCGCCCATCTTTTCAAATCTATATCATGAACAGGTAAATAATTTTCCCTAACTTTTGTAAATCTGGCTAACATTTCATTTTTTATTATTTTATACTTTTCTATATTTGTGCCCATATTTGATATATATTTTCTAAACCTCGAAATATAAGTAGGGTATTTTACTGTTGGATATCTCCTGTTTGTTTTCTGGAATTTATTTTTTTGACAACTGTCAAAATACTGAACAATTGTTTGCATATTTTCTAAACTGAATTCATTTGCCAATTGATCGCCCTTTACAGTACAGTTATAATATTCGTCACCGACTATACTAATATCACTTTCTTCGTCGATACGGAAATCACAATTGTCTTCAAAATCTAAACTGATATTTTCACTGACATTGTTATTAAAAATTATGTTTTCGATTTTCGACAATACTTCCCGACTTTCCTCAAGTTCTTGGTCAGTTATTAACGACGGAAGCGTGTCGTATTTATTAACGACCAAATTCAAAACGGATTGAATTATGTTCACTATATTTTTCATTTTCTCACAATCGGAAACTCGTACAACTATATTGACGTTACACTTGCGGACGAGTTTATATAGCTAGTGGAATGCGAAACTTAAATGTCCCGCCAACTCTTCAAAATTGTCGTCAAATTCGCCAAATATCTATGCTAAAAGTTCATTTTTCATATTAATTTTTTTATACTGTTTAAATTAGCTGAGACATAATTTTTTATTTTTATCCGTTAAATACGATGATCCTTCATAATCTTACCGACTTCAAACCTGTTTTTGCTCACATACAGTGCGATTAAAAAATATCAAACCTGGCGTAAAAGTGTCATTTTTGGACTTCAAATATTCATCAAAAATTGTGATATTATTTTAGAAGACAGATAATTACATATTCGTGATCAGGAAGTCAAGCATTATCATCTTCCATAGGTCTGATATCAAAGTGCAGTGAACAGCGGAAGGAGTTCTCTTGTTAGGTAGATTTGCCACGATCGCAATAAAGAAAGGAAAGATGGAAAGTAATGAGGATATAAACTCATGTTTGTAAAAATTGCAACACCATGAAGGAATCATGTGATTGAGCTGAAACTTTCAGGAAATGCAAATTAGGGTATGCTATTCAAATGATTAGAATTTCAGAGTCATCGCCTCTGCGTGGGCTGAGCAGCGCCCTCTGAACTGCTGATGGATCCGTATAAATAGAGGGCTGTAGCGGGGCGTGTATGGTTATCTGCTAGTGGTAAACGTTACATGAGACGTCACTATGCCTCTACGACGAAAGAGGGCGACATTTCAGCAAGTTACGGAGTTTGAACGGGGACGAATGATCGGCCTTCGTGAAGGAGGGTTTTCTTATCGTGCAATAGCAGCTCGTATGGGGCGTAACAGCAGCACAGTGATGCGAGTGTGGAAGCAGTGGGTTCAAGAGAACCAGACAACTCGGAAATCCGGGAGTGGACGCCGAAAGGTGACGTCAGCACGGGATGATAGACACCTGGTCCGCATGGCGGTGACGGACCGTTTTGCTTCATCTGGACAGTTGGCAGAACGTTGGTGCACTGCTACAGGTGTATCATTGTGTGCTTCATCAATTCGTCGGCGTCTACTGCACCGTGGACTGCGTGCAAGAGTTCCTTTATACAGGATCCCCCTGACGCAAAACCATCGGCGCCTGCGGCTACAATGGGCTCATGGACATAGAGACTGGCGTGCTGATTGGCAACAAGTGGTGTTTTCTGATGAATCCCGCTTTAATTTGGGGTACAGTGATGGCCGCATCCGTGTTAGACGCTATACCGGTGAACGCCACCTTCCGGAGTGCGTTTTCGAACATCATAGTGGACGATACCCCAGCGTTATGGTCTGGGGTGCGATTGCGTATCATGGACGATCTCAGCTGCTACGAATTGTGGGTAATCTTAACAGCAACCGGTACATCAATGAAGTTCTGGAGCCCGAAGTTGTTCCCTTCCTTCAAGGCATTCCCGGAGCTGTATTTCAACAGGACAATGCCCGCCCACATATTGCCAGGAATGTTCAAGACTTCTTTTCATCACAACAGATACAGCTTCTTCCTTGGCCTGCCTATTCGCCGGATATGTCGCCGATTGAACATGTGTGGGATTTCGTTGGTCGGCGTCTCGCTCGTGATCCTCGTCCCATAGCTACTACAGATGAACTTTGGGGTCGCATACAAGCAATCTGGAATGCTCTTCCTCAGGCACACATTCAACATCTGTTTGATTCCATGCCACGTCGTATAGCATCACTTATTGCAGCGCGTGGTGGCTTCACCAAATACTGATTTTCGACATGTAATATTGTTTTTTGCTTTGTAATTTTAATCGTTTATTTGTATCAACACAGGTCGTTTGTACATTAAATTTCATTCAATTCGGACGAGTCCTTCATGGTGTTGCAATTTTTACAAACATGAGTTTACTTCTAGACCACCAACAAGTTATCGAACGACTTTAGAGCGAAGAGCATTAAATGTACTTGGTCATATTAGAACTAGAAAAACTCCTTCACAATAATATGAAAACTATCACGTTACGCTCAGAACACGTGAAAAGTGTATGAAAACATATTTTGATACAGTCGACATGTGGTTCTTTTGTAATGTATATTTCATAATTGCGATTCCTTCAGCGGTTGTAAAAGTGAATCGCAAATCGAAGAAATTATTGAACTTAGAAAGAAAGCTAGAAATTCTAAATGATGTGAATTTTACCAAGTCGAATAAATAGAAATTGTCTTAAAAATTCAGAATTGTGGAGAACATCTTATCGGCAATATTAAAATAATGTGACAAATTTGAAACTGCTTGTGTAAGTAATCTGTTTGAGATTGTTCAAAAAAGAATGAGAATTACGAAAAATGGAGAAGTTGAAATAGCGTTGATAATGTAAATTAGAGATTCGAAAACAAAACCTCACACTTGCGGGTGCAATTTTCCAAAAAATATCTTTATTTGGTTTACAAAAATTAAAGGACAGGTGTAGGAAAATTTGCAGAAAGGTTTGTGGTAAGGAAGTCAGTGTAAACATTAAGACGATAATCGAATTCCTAAAGTACGAAGTTTCCATGGTTTTGAAGAAGTAGGGGAGACCATGGCAAGTTGATACGAAGAGCTTTTTGCGGCACTGAGCATGCGCAGCCCACTCAAACTAAGATGAAAGTAGCTGCTTGCTTAAACGTCCAGTACGCGCGAGACAACCATGTCAGCTAAATCATGACATTAAGTTATTTCAATTTTCGTGTTTTGTACAGTCTAAAATAAATAATTGTGAGTAGTTTTGAAAGTATCTAGAGGCGTTGTATGGAACTTTGAAATATTATTTGAACATCATATTACGTCATTTAAAGGTAAAGTAACCATTTTTTCTTTTTTTTTTTGCACAATTTATGTGCTTTACATTTTTAAGTAATGTTGATTTCGTAAAATGGGGTTGTGTGGGGTAAACTGATATTTTTGTGGGGCATGTTGATACAATGTATCAACTAGCCCCGAATAACTGTAAGGAGCCTCTTACCAAAAATTGATTTTTTTGGCACAGGTGTGCGAATCTTTCATCTTTCAGCGGACTTTTGGTTTTTACTTCGCCAAATTTAATGAAATCTTCAGGACAATTACCTAAAATCACTCTACTGAAATTTATGTCATCTCAGTAAAGCGTTTTCTTGTTTACCACTTTGTGTTTTCATCTTCTTTTACAACTAGCGGCAAAAGTTGTAACTTTTTTTCCCAAACAAAATCCCCCTGTCCAAGAAGTCATCTTAGGAAACTTGGCACCACTTCGATAAATAACAACAATTTTTTACAGCCATTTCAAATGTTCATTTTAATTATAGACACCCTGAAAATGTATGGTAGTGACACCCTCATCGAACTTTTTTTCAGGAAAATGGTTCGAAATTATAATAAAAAACCAAAACGTGGTGAAATGCCGCAAAATGTGTTTGAAAAAGCCTACGCCGTGGTGAAAGGTGGATCAATGTCCTTGAGGCAAACTGCGAATATGCTCGAAATTGAAAAAATTACTTTGCTACGATATATATAGAAAAAAGATTCAGCATCTGAAGTAAAAGTAGGCTACTCCAAACCTCGTCAAATCCTAAATGACAACTTGGACCTTCAACTGAAAAATATATTCTGCAATATGCCAAAATCTCTTATGGCTTGACTCCTCAAGATGTACGAAATCTGTCATATGAATCAGCTGTTGCGAACACTATTACTATTCCAGACAATTGGACAAATTCTAAAATTGCTTCAACGGATTGGTTCATTGGCTACATGAAAAGGCATCCTACACTTTCTTTAAGGTGTCCTGAATCAACAAGTTTGTAGTGCAACAAGGTTGTCAGCACATTTTTTACAAATTTAAAAACAGTTATAGATAAATATGTGTTCACAAATAAAGATCTTTGGAATGCAGATGAAACTGGTATTCAAACAGTTCAACGACCTGAGAGGGTCGTTTCTGAAAAAAGGACACGTCAAATGGGCAAGGTTACATCAGTTGACAGGAGATCTTCATAGACAATGGTTACTGCTGTAAGTGAGATTGGCAATTCCGTTCACCCCCTATCTTTCCAAGGGCACATTTTAAAAATAATTTTATTAGGGATGGGCCCCCTGATTGCATTGGCACGTCATATCCAACAGGATGGATGACTGGGTTTTCGTTTTTTAAATTTATTCAACATTTTCATGTCCATGTAAAATATACAAAAACACAACCTTGTTTACTTCTTCTCGATAATCTCGCGTCCTATTTATCAATATTTGTGCCAAATTTTTATAAATGACAAGACAATGGCAAAATTTTGTTATCATTCCCGCCTCATCGGCTTCAGACACTAGATACATCAGTTTTCAGACTTTTAAGAAATATTATTTTGCTGCAGTTGACAGCTGGATGACCAATGATCCCTGAAAACCCTTATACACTTACGACATCCCCGGAATCGTTAAAAAAGTATTTCCTATGACATTATCTCAAAGCAAAATCATATCAGGTTTTCAAACTACAGAGATAATATCATTTAACGCCGACATATTCACAGAAGCGGACTTTTTGTCTTCTTCAGTTAGTGACCGTCCTCTTATTGTAGATGCACAACAAGGGCTTGCAGAAGAATCATTAATATCAACACAACGCTTATGTGGAACTTAGGTAAGCCTGGATAACTTCAAAGTGATTCCTTCCACAAGCAGTGGTCATCAAAAAAATCCAGTAGATCTAACTTCAGAGCAGTTATGTCCTTATCCAAAAGCTGGAGAACGAAAAGAAAATTCAAACGGCAAGAAAAGAATTTCATTGATTCTCACTTCCGGTCTAATAAGAGCAAGACTGGAAAACGAAGAGAGAGAAAGGGACGAAAACAAGCGTGCAAAAGAAGAAAGAAGACAGAAGAAATTGTTAAAATCTCTGATGCAGGAAAAGGGTAGGCATGTAAAAACTGTATGTAAATTTATGAAGCAAAAAAATCAAAGCCAAACATTAATAAAAAAACTGCAAATAATGAAGGTGAATCGGAATCGGAAACGGGGGACAATTTGTGCTTAATATGTCTCAAACCATTCTCACAATCTAAACCAGGATGGATCCAATGCATATCTTGTCTAAAATGGGCTTATACAGAATGCGGTAGAGATATTTTCAATTTCATGTGCATTAATTGCGACTCAAACTTAAAAATTTCTTCTAACAATGAAAGTGATTAATTTTTTGTTGTTTGTCTAATTTCATAAAACGTACGTATCAATTTGAATTACGTAAAAGCTTTGGAGATATCTAAACAATTTGCAACAAGAAGTTACATTTATTATGTTTAAAATAATTATATTTAACATAGTTGCGTTTTTTATATGTTTTTGCTTTTAATTTCTTGATATATTTTGTATAAAACGACTTCTGTAAAAAAAGTTAAATTGCAATTGTAATATCTATAAAACTAAGTATTTTTGTTCGAAAAAGTAGTTATGAGGAGGTCTAAAAACATGGTTCACATAAATGTAACAATGTGCCTCAGAGGCTGTATCAACCTTCCCCGTAGTGGGGTAAATTGATACGCTTTGACTTTATCAGATTGATACTTTCTTTCCTCACAATGTATTATGTTTCTTCAAAGTCTCATTTGTAATATATAAAGAGGAAGAATCAAGTAATATCTTAGTATATTTGCAATTAAGTCACTCGTTCAAAAAAATGAAAAAAAATTAAAATAACGAAAACGTATCAACTAGCCCCGGTCTCCCCTATGCAATATCAGACATATATAATGAGGATGAGGCTGTAATTTTATGGTGAGCACTTTCTGTATTATCTCCTCCTCCTCCTGCAAAAAATTCTAAAATGTTCTTGAAGCAAGCGCAGCAAGGAAAGGTTGACTGCTTTAGTTGCTTGCAACATGCATGGAACATAAATGTTGCAGTTATATTTATTGACAAGTCAACAAAGCAAAGATATTTTGAATTTCTAAAAACATTGCCGATGACATAGCTTCACACGAAACGTCGATAATTGCCGAACTTTTCACTAAATGGGTAACACAACTTGACCGAAAGTTCAAACAGCAAGGTAGATGGGTATAATTGTGGCTCACCCTGTCCCATTTCAAGATTAAAAGCCAAAGAACTTGTGTTGCTTCCCCGGAACGCCACATCACGGACAGAGCCTTATGATCAAGGGATAATACACAGCTTAAAAACCTTTTATCGAACAGAACTAATTTGCTACGCCGTTTTACTCTTTTGGCCGAAAGGTTGAGTCCATGATCAAACTGTCGTGTGCCTTGACGTCGTTTAGAACGACATGGCAAGAAGTAATGTCAGAAATAATCATCAACTGTTTCAGCAAGGCAGGATTTGTTAGAAATGACATGGCAGGTTTATTTCAACATGACCAATGCGTGAGCTTTTAGTGTTCTTTCCGATTCCGTTACATTTAATGATTATGTTTCAATGGATTACATCATTCTGACGCGCAGTATTGCAACGGATGGTGAAATAATTGATGCCGCTAACGGTGTGATAAATCCCTTGTCGGACAATAATCACTATTTTTTCAGATACAGACGAAGACAGTGACGACCCTGTCCTTTCAAACAATAATTTTGTTAGTGTGATGAAGGCTTTCACTGCGTTTCAAACTGTGCGTCGTTTTCTATGATGAAAGAAGCAGATTCCGTTGCTGCTTAAAAAGTTGTGGACAACTTGATGACTGTTGGCGACATTGTGCAAACAAAAAGCAAAAACAGACTGCACACAAATACTAAATTTTTAAATTCCACAACTACAACTTAAAAAATTTTCTTAGTGAATTATGTAATTCCTAACAAATAAATGTTCATTAAATCATAATAGTATGTACATATCATAAAACAAGAATGTTTTCGAACCATATGCTACACATAATACTCACATTAAAGGTAAATATATATTCTTGTTTATGTTAGAAAATGCGAATGCTATAATAAAATAATAATAAATTAATAACGTATATATAATGGCAAACTGTGTAAATTGTAGCCAGAAATGGTGGAAACACAATTTAATAACATGAACCCCCCATACTTTCAGAATAATACAAATTACTGTTGATAACAACATACTTTCTCTTCCCCTTACTGTTCGTCTTAGCAATGTTTGACAGTATTTAATTTTCAATTTACTTTTCCTACACTCCACTACCAATTAATTTTAACGAGTGACTAATTGTTCATAAGAAGCGCAAAATCCGACCATGCTTAACAAGAATTTACAAAGTTTGAGAATAATTATTCCATAAGGCATCGATTTGCTAGAACAGAAAACATATGCTTAAATAAGCGAACTCGGGCGATAACATTTAATTTCACACGGATGAGCGTTAACGGCATTTAAGAAGCGTTTCTTTCATCGCAAATCTTTCCACGCTTAATTACTTTTCATGAGGCGTTATCGTGCATTTATATTTTGAATAAGTACCTGTGAAGTTATTAAGTTTGCTTCTCCATGTCGCTTAATTACTGAGGAAAATACTTTGCTGGAACGGTTGGCCATTAGTCCGGCTACATAATTAATTTCACACAGCTCTAGGCCAAAAATCTTAGATTATCCCTCTCCAATCGTCGGAAACTAACGAATTCTAATTATATCTTAAGCGAATATATTCCAATTTTGCTTTTTAAAATATTTTAAGGCGCATATTTGGGCTATCATTGAGTAAATTTGTACTGAGGGCAAGATTTAAATATGAAAATTTCAAAATTTCCTTTATTTGAAAGATGGTTCAACGATAACAAATTAATAATAAATACTAACGAAACAAAATATATAGTCTTTCCCACAAAAAATAAAAAAAATTGGAAAAAAAACCCAGATGAACTTAAATTCAATAATATTATAATTGACAAAGTTTATTCTATTAAATTTCTTGAAGTAACAATCCAAGAACAATTAAGCTAGAACCAACAAATACTCGAAATTGAAGAAAAAATAGAAGATCAAATGGAATTTTATCAAAGCTTAACTCATCCTTACCACTTAAAATTAAAAACAAAAATTTCTATTTTACATTGATTTACAGCTTTATAAATTACGATAATATCGTTTAGGGAAATTTGTCAATAACTAACTTAAAAAAATTAAACTTTGGAATATAACATTTTAAAAATTATGTTTTAAAATAGGAAAATCAAAAGATGAAATAATGCATGCAAATAAAATATTCAATGTAAATAACATTCATAACTTGAAAGTTGCTACATATATATATACGAAAGAATTAACGAAAACAAACACTCAAATTCCATCTTAATCAATAAACACAACGATACTCTTAATTAAAACAAGAAATAAAAATGAACTTAACAAATTAAAAATAAGAACAAATAAATATAAGGAAAAATAACATTAACAATTATGGCATAGATTGATGGAACAGTATTCCAACGCTAATTAAACATCTTAAAACTAAAAACAAATTCAAATATAAATTGACAGAATATTTTCTGAAGAACCAAAGAAATTAAATGCGCCTCGGTTGCAAGAATTTTAATATTTTTGTCTTGTATCCTTTATATGTCATGTTTTTAATGTGTTATACATGAATAAATTTCGATTTGATTTGATTTGATTTGATTTGAAAAACTCTTCGAAACCTGATGGTTCGTTAATTTATTACAAAGTGTTCGTTCAAAACTTAGTTGCTGAATACATTAGTGATATTCTTCTTCTTTGTACAGCCGTTGTGACATTACAACCATACAAAGAAAGGTCCCAGGAAAATATCAAAATGGTATAACAAGGTTGCAAGATATTATTATCTTTGGCAGAGTTGATACAATTTTCCAGGATGAGGACGGCGTCTCTTTTTCTCCTAAAAACAAAAAGCTCTAGTATGAGCTACTAAACGGGGGTGTCAGAATTTTCACATATAATTATTCCGCCACGAAAAAACATAAAATCTCGCCCCGGAGGCTTTTCTGTGTTGACCATATTTGGCAATTGTGTTATCCCTGCGGAGGGTAATAATATCTTACATCTTTACATACGGAGAAAGAGAGCGTTGTTTCCTGTCCTCATTCGTCTAGCGGTCCAAGACACTCCGCACTCAAGGGAAAGACCGTGGTTCGAATCGAGGATGGGGTCGGCGTCCATTTCTCCTAAAACAGAAATCTCTAGCTTGAGCTAATAAACGTTCTTGTTGAAATTTTCACGTATTAATAATACTTTATTTATTCTTCTTGGAACAGTCGTTGTGACAATACATGACCACACAAAGAAAGGTCCCAAGAAAACATCAAAATAATATACCAAGATTGTAAGATATTAATACCCTTCGCGAGGTTGGCATAAATCTTAAATAATGGTCTAAATAATGGTTTTTAACCATTATGTAGTAATTAATTGCACTAACTCTGCGAAGGATAATAATATCTTACAAGCCCTTATATATACGGAGAAAGGGAGCATCATTCCTGTGCCAAGGTAGCCTAGCTGGTAAGGCACTCCGGGTCTAACTGAGGGACCCTAGCTCCACTCTAGGCCAGAGCGATGTCTCTCTTTCTCCTACACTTTAAAAGCTCTAGCTGGAGCTCCAGCATGGGTGTCGGAGATTTCCACTTGTGATATGCTGAAAAGCTTGAGACCTCATACTGATTAAAAATAATAAATCACACGAGTAATATATGCAACCCACTGGGCCATTTTGATATATTTCATCATCCTATACTCCCTTTTAATGCTCACTCATATGTAACGCCCTCATTATGTAAGTTATGCTTATGTTTCAATAATTATCTCTATATTAGGCACTGCTAAGTATCAAGCATTTTTAAGTTCTTTTTCTTAAATTTTATTTTATTATTCGAACTCTAACTTATCTGGCATTTCATTTCAATATTAATGTCCTATGTAATTTATGTTGCATCTTCCCATTTCTGTTCTTATTTTGGATAATATTAATTCGTTATAGTTTCGACATCTACTTTTCTTTCCTTTAATTCAATTCATGCAAGATCTGTAGGTATATTTTTTCTCATCCTTTCGTAAATTTTAATCAATGCACAGAACTTATGTATAAATTCAATATATATAATATGTAATATATTAAAGTTCATTAAAAAAATTTAAGTGTAATCTATTGTCTCTATTAATTATTATTCATAATATTATGCCACACTTCTTTCCTTGCAAGCCAGCATACGTCCTTGTATATGATATACGATGTCTACTAATAATAACTCTGCTGGTAAACATCCGTGAATTGGGAAATTTGAATTTTTAAATGTCGTGTACTCAACTCAGGACTGGGGACATGATTTAAGGGCTCTACTTAAATTTAGCAGATCGGGTCCCTTTACCAATTACGTTTAATGGCAAATTATGTTAAGTTATTAGTATTCCGTAATGGACCCACTTAAGATAACGGGCCCCTGGACATGTGACCTCGGCCCTGGTGTATCTAGTATAAAGTTTAACCACTGGTCGTCGTTTAGGCTACCAAAAACCTGGATAATTGCAATGAGGTTCTCGATAACCAGATACTTCCTATATTGTGAAAAATCTATGGAACAGACGAATCTTAGCACCAGAATAATAACGCAGCCTTCCACGAAGCTGCAGCTGCTATGAGCCTGTATGGCGAGGTGAATATGAAGTGATTGCTCTGTCCAGCTCAAAGTCCCGATCTTAACCCAACCTCACAGCTTTAAGACGAAATAGAGCTGCAGTTAAGGTTGAGACCAACACGTCCAAATTCTGTTGCTTAATTAGGTGCGTAGGAGGAATGGAGGGGAAACCCATTTGATGTCACTCGTAGATTTATCGAAAGACTTTCTAAATCAGTAATTTTATGTTCAAATACATGTGTTTCTTTTGTATGAACAAATGTTGCAAGTAGTGTATATCCAGTGAGATCCATTGCTATCTATATGGGGTTGCATGCAGGCAATCATTATTTTAAATTCCGTCTTTCTCCTCAACAGTTAATACAACTATACTGAAAACTAGCCTAAAATAACATAATAACATAAAGTAAAATAATAACATAAATAACATAATAACATAAAGTTTGATCTATTAAACTGAATATAATTTAATACATCTAATAATATATAAAATAATGAATTAACTAATCTGTCCAATAAGATATATAATATATTATCTGGAATAAAAAGTAAATCTAATATAATTTAAGGATAAATATAGTTAATTAGACATTGGGATTAGATTTTGATAGCCAGATTCTGTGACTCAGGCTGTTCTGTAAGTTGAGAACATTGAGCCACTATTATAAATTAAGATATTCAGGAACAGTAAAATTACCATGAATGTGGTTGACAGATCAAACCTTAATGGGCAAGAGTTTTCTTGGGGGTCAGAGGGAAGGAGCAGACTTCGCCTCTGCTAGCCTAAAGCCGTCACCACCTCAGCTAGAAACCAAGCATTTGACCGACTGGAAACTGAGACACAATTGACGTTACCTGATTTTCATATTCGTATTTTGCAACTTTCACGCTATTTTTTATAGCGACGTTTCAAACTTAGGCCTTACGAAAGAGTTAAATTTAAACAATTTGTCATAAAATTGTCACAATTCGTCATCAATTTTTTACAATTCGTCATCAGTTTTTCGCAATTTGTCATCAATTTTCACAATTTGTCATAATTTTTCATAAATTTGTCACAATTTGTCATAAATGTCATAATTGGTTTAAATTTGCATTAATTCATTTAAATTTGTCATAATTTGTTTAAATTTGTCGTAATTCGTTTAATTTTGCAATAATCTTGTCTTAAACAAATCATATTTGTCAAATTTATCACAAACCTTGTTCTGGTGGAAAAATTGAAAACTACGAAAAGAACAGAGTGGAATTCATTAATGAATATTTATCTATTCCTCTTGTAGAATACTTTATAGTATAATTTTTTTTTATGAATATTATGAGATAGATAAAAATTTTGGGATTGCCTTTTGATACATTTCTATAATGTATGCGCTATTTCTAGAACTTCTTTATGAATCGTCGCATAAAATATTCCCTTAAACTTAGAGTCTTTCTTCCTGAACAGCAAAAATTTAGTGGGAAATCTGGAACCTTCATAAATTTATTGCCGAGAATATTAAAGAATGAAGTAATGATTTTCCAACACCATAAAATATTGATGAAATTGTTTGTTCATTGGATCATGAGCTGAGTCATCGTTTCGATGCGGTTTTAGTGGTGCCTATGTCTTAAACTACATTTCCTTATATCATTATCAAAAATTGAATCGTCTGAAGAAAGTTCGAAATATTCAATACATCCCAAATGCTCGAATATCTTGGAGCGATTCCAATTTGCGTCAAAGAAACCTAAAATTCGACGAATTTCGCACATTTCGAATAATTTAGTATTCTTTGGCCAGGGCAAATCTACCACCAAGTAAAACCAATTTCTCCATGCTGTCACAAATCTCTGAATAGTGGTTACAGCTATAGATGCATTAGAATAAAGATTGTCGTTCTGTACACAGGGATAATAAATATACTCGAAACAGTAATCCGATAAAAGTACTGAGAGTGCAGAAAATTGAATATATTTTCTTATACCTCTTCTGGATAGGAAATTACATTTCCATTGATATCCCGGATTTCTATTTGCCAGTTCATTTACATTCTCCTGAATTTTTTAGACAACAGAAAACACGCATTGTTTCCATTTTTACTCTATTGTGAGTCGGAATACTTTCTAGATTTAACAAGGATAAAATAAAAAAAAGCTCTTCTGTTAATGGATATATCTGCATAAATCACATTATGTCGATGAAAAGTCCAGAAACCAGCCCGCGAAAATTACTTGAATATGGTAATCCCCCCAGTGGGATAAACTGGACACTGAGGATGTAGTAGATGTAAATTGCACGCCAATAACATACACTTTTAGTGGCCTATTATTAAAAACACCCTTCACTCAAACTTCGACGAGTCTGTTAATGACGTAATAGCAAGGAGCTACATATAAAAGGAATGCTTGGCCTCACAGGAACTAATTATTATTACAATTAGTCTGAACATGGGTAAGACGAAAAATTCAAGCGACTTTAAATGACATGTGACCATGGCAGTAAGAAAAAGCGATTCAAGTATTTCTGAAACCTTCGATATTCTCGGCGTTCCTTGCTCAATAGTATTTTGGTTGTTTAGAGAAGGGCAAATAAGGAGGAAACTTCAAGCAAAAAAGAACTATAGTTGGAAAATGTTTTTAAACGAATGCGGTTCCAAGTGGCGTGCGCGAATCAGCAACAGAAGGACAATACGGCAAATTGAATTGAGTACAATGGAAGTGCATCGGATATGGCACAATACTACGTATCTTGCTACAGATTGATTCGACCTTCAAGAGTGCTATTACTGAAAAACAAAAAACTACATTCGGCCCAGAAGTTTTGAAATTGTACACCTCAGGCGTAGAAAAGGAGTGTGTGGTTCTAAGAATCTCTGTTCTTTCTCCGCTATGCTATTAGTAAGATCAGAATATGGCATAAGTAGCGCAAATTCATATACCCGTCCTATTTATTGACAACCTTCAAGCTGGTGATGGTAAAATAATGGCTTGCAGTATGTTTTCGTGGACTACACTTAATCCCTTAAAACCACTATAAACTCGTTAAATACCAAAGCAGATCTTAATATTGTTGCCGGTCATATGTTCCCTAATGCAAATGGTTATTTTCTGGAAGACATTGTACCATGTCACTATGCTCTACTCGTCGCAGGTTGATTTGAGGAACATAATTCTAAGTTTCAACTGCTTCAATGGTCAGCGCACTCATCTGGTCTCCCCCACCCAATTGATTATTTGTGGGATGAAGTGGAAAGATCCATTCGAAGCTTAGAAACGACATCACCCAATTTAAATGAACTAAAATCTGCTATTATATTAGCATGGTTAAATATTTATCTGCAATGTTATCAAAAATTTGGTGAATTCATACACAGAAGGCTATCGGCTGTGCTTAAAACTGAAGGAGGGCTAAATGGATATTTGTATGATACATCTAATATTTTAGCCGCTTAATGTACATTAATGCGCACGCGTAATGTATGCCGACGACGAAAAACAGCCAATGCCTCTACCGCCCGACAGCGGCGTCTAGCACTAAAGGGTGACATCTGCAGACATTCATTCATGAATCGATCAAAACTGCCTGTTTCATTATGTCCCCATCTCTCCATTGAAGTTTTTATAGAGAGTTTCCAATTACTCAGTATATCGTTACTTTGTCTTCGTACAATTAACATTTAAAGCATTCCTAATATATCTTCTTCCAATTAATTCAGAAGAACTTTACAACCTTTCCGCACTTCAGTAAATTTTTATTTTTTTTTTTTATTTTATCCTTGTACTTTATATCCTTACGCTTGCTTTTAACTCTCACTTTTTTAAGCATCCCGACGGGTGTCAAATTTTTTTATAAGTTATGATATATTCTAGTCAATCGTTATATTCTTTTGTCAAACGCATGTTTTCTTTTTACACCCCTCGCTAAACTATTTCTATTGCTAATACCGCTTAAATTATTGACCAGTCATTTTGTAAGAATACTCAGCCAATCATCAACCGAGGCGAAGTTTTCTAATGTTGCCAAAATGGTAAACCTTTTTGAATAAGCGCTGTCCATAAAATTTTGGACTTGAATACCGTTTCGCTAGGAAAACATACATTTTCTCTCCACTCATCGATAAAGAGAGAGTAGCAAATTTTTGAACTAGCCAATTGCAATAATTTAAAACCGAACAAAGGAAAACACGCCCACATTTTTCTTTAATGTTATGGATCAGATGTGATTTCTGAAAATTCGGAGAACTCTTTCAATGTCACTCCATTTATTGTTCAAAACAATTTTAAATTGTTTGTGTCTGGAGAGATAATTACAAAAGATCGAGAGAGAGAAAAAAGAACATTTGTGAATGATTTTAATAAAAGTTTTCGTTTGTTAAATGACAAAAAGTTTCTTGAATTTCTAGATATGAACAAGAACTTCAGTTCAGTTAAAGATAAATAACAGGAAGGATGGTTACACAGAAACATTTTTCTTTGCTTAAAAGTATGCTAAATTAATGAAAGGATTTCTGGAAAATAATAAACTAAAAAATATAGTTTTGTTAAGATAGATATACGTAGTTTTTTGGCAAAATATGTCGTAGAAAATTCAAAGATTCAAAAATATTAACAACGGTCTTTCAGTTTACGTAGTTGAATCTGAATATCAGTGTTTGTTTATATATTATAAACTGTTCCTTCTTTGAAATCCCTTAAAATTTTTCTCCCCTAACACGCATATTATAGTAAGTAAATATTGAAATATAAACAAATTGAATACGAATTTTATTAGAAAACAATTTTTATCAACTTTTTTAGGCGTAGTAATAGTAACGCCAATGTTATGGCATGGTTAGATGGTGAAACGTTCGTAAAGAAAAGAGAGTGTTTTTCTCTGTCTGGTGGGGCACAATCCCACAGTCTTCTGCTATCCAGGCAGGTGTTTATTGTTAATGAATTTTACGACGCGAAAGTAAAAAATTTCACGTCACGCCGAGGCCAATTTTCCGAGGAATCAGAACCTCTTATGACCCAAGGAATCAACCCCTTGTCTACAGTGAGTTTCTAATAATTATTTCTGGCACCGCTAAAAGCCGAAACCGGTCTTGCAAGGCGAACGCGGTTGTGCCGTGACAACGCAGGGCCATAAACAAATTTTAAATATAACATTTTTATACTGACGTTTAATGGGTCGTGTTTATACAAAGGAGGACAAAATAGGTCATGCTTCCCTAAATCAGACAGGTGTCCAAAAAATTTGAACTTCTGCTGCTATGGCGGCCAAATCGTGGACTACAATGGACAGAAAGACACTACACATCCCACAATATTATTGGAAATCGAGCCCGAATTAATAGTACGGTATACAGAAAAAGGGTACGGTTTCCACAGTACCATTGAAAGCCGAACCTGGATTAATGGTAGGTACGATGGACAAAAAAATTGTGTGCGCTCCACGGTACCATTGGAAGTCGAATCATGATTGATAGTATGGTAGACAGACAGACAAACCGTATGCGTTCCACACTGCCATTGGAAATCGTTTGTTTGTTTGTTTGTGGTTTTACGGCTCAAGAACTATAATGGTCATGCTGCACCAGGACCTATTGTTTTCCGAGGAATCCAAACCTCTTAAGGCCTAGGGAACCAAACCCCGGACTACAATGAGATCTTTATGAAATCCCTAAATAAACGTTCTTTGCACCGTCGAGAGTCGAACCTGGGTTAATGGCGCACTAGGCGAGCGCGTTACAACACTGCGCCACCTGCAGGGGTTTATTAGAATCCGAATTAATAGTACGGTAGACAGAATAACCGTACGTATTCTACAGTACCCTTGGAATTCGAACATGGATTAATGGTACGATGGACAGAAAAACTATACGCGTTCCACAGTGCCATTAGAAGTCGAACCAAGATTAATGGTAAGGTTGAGAGTGCGTTACCACTACGCCACCGTATTGAAGTGGGCCTAAATTTTTCGAAGAAATTCCCACCTCTCGAGTCTTTGGAAGCGCAATAATGAAGGCCAAACCAGAATGCCGGCTTAATAAACGGCTAGTGTCAATTAATATTAGTAATTTAATATTAATGGAAGCCTTAATAAACAGCTAATTGCGTCAACCCCTGACCCAATGTAGCTGTGGTGACGGTACCATTATGGCAGTATCAAAAAGGAATCACCATCGTGCGGTGGTCATTGAACTTTGCAACATTGAACAATGCACGATATTCACAGCCATATGAAGAAAAGCGTCGGTTTGATATCGGCAGCAGCCCATCCAAGTATCCAGTGGGCGCATGCGTTATTGAAGAGACATCAGTTCAACGAAAACAATATTAACTTTAATAACGTAACAAAATAATCATTTAAAGCTTTGCTCGAAAGGATGTACTCACGTAACAATTATTCAGGAAGAAACATCTCTCGAGCATTCAGAATCAGTCTGGTTATGTCCATTTGACGATAAACTGCGTAGCTAAATTGTATAGTGCGTTCGCGCTCAGTCGACGACTGATCCCGTTAGTAGACGGGTTATTCCATTGCAGTTTAGGGAAGGCCGTCTTGGAGGAACTGGTTTTTCCCACATGAAAAACCAGTTTCGGCAAGATGCCCTTCCCTAAACTGCAATGGACTAACCTGTCTGCTAACGGTTATCAGGCGTCAGGTCTGCGCGAACGGATACTGCAGACATCAAAAAGTGTTAACAGCGAACTTTTAAAAATGAAAACACAGTCACGCCGTTAGCGTGACAACAAATAAAATATGCAAAGTAGAGTGTAAAAACGGGCGGTGTACTCTTTTATATTTCTTCACTGAGTTAAAAGTAACAACATTCACTGTTGCCAGATTATAGTACAATTACTCATAAGATTCCTAGCCATCGATATGATATTACAGCTTCAACTAACTCTGAGACGAAACGCAACAAACGATTGAATAAGATGAAATTCTGGAAATTAGTAGACCCTTACTTTCAAAATGTTTACTTTTCGTTTCTTTATTTTCTGCTACTTTGTTAGATGTTGGCTTTTATTTATTTAAATTTACCTTTTAAACTACCAACAGCGTTTTGTGTGTGTAGTTTGACCTACCTTAGTAATTTCGTTTTGTTTTATTGTCCTCTACCTGGCTTCCAAATTCAGGCATGCTGAGCATTTTAATATTAAAACAAAAACGTTTTTTCAGTTTTATTGCGTATAATGAATGAATGAATTAGTACACGCACTGAAAACGTTGTTCCTCTATTTTATTACTTAATTAAGTGCGTATCTACAATTTGTTATTCATGTTGAATGTTTGTTAAGAGCTACGGTAACGAACAGAATATTACTGTAGATTTAATATATTCTTCAGATGCTCCGCGTAGAGGGGTTCTACATCCATTCAGTTACTATTAGAAGGAAAAGTCGTTGCCCAATGTAAAGAAATTCTACATGGAATTATGGGTTAAACAGTAAAAAAATTAGAATAATAATATAAAAACAATTTTTAGCATTCCCATTACGTCTGAAAGCATAAACAAAAGTTTGGGAAATTAGTTTTATTTTTCTTGGACATCAGGAGAATCAAAGTCCTACAAAATTAAACATAATTAAATTTTCTATTTCACTTACTGAGAGGAATGTATCGTCGACTTGAATGAACACTGTGTCGATGCTTAAAATTTAATTAAATATTTTAAAACGAATATATATTAAACATTCACATTTTGTAGCCTACTACCCCAAAGACGCTATGGAAATGCACGTCAGATCTCTCCGGAGTTAACGCTCCAAATCCTGATTCGATCAGAGAAGGAAAAGGCAGTGAACACACCTTATCTCTTCTGAAAAAAGAAATTGCTTTTCATAACTAGATTGTAGATTGTCTTTGTTTACATTTTGAGACACGTCAAGAAACGAACTTTAAATCCGGGTGGAGATATGTTTGTTCATAGCGACTTTGACAAATAATCTATGTAGTATGATGAAAAATCGACGAATAAATGAAGAGATTTGGCGAGTGCGGTGACACAAACAAAACGTCAGTAAGATTTCAATAGGCATTTGGTTTAAAGGGAGAAATATGTACACCGTATATGGCTTCCTCCTGTTTGGGATTACAGTGCAGTCTTCGGCGGCTACCTTTCTCAATCGCCCCCTTTGCCAAAAAAAAAAAAAAAGTATATGGTTCCTAAAAATTTTAGACAAGAAATCAGAGATTTAGAGCCAAAGGTTTATGAAGAGACACACACTGACGGGCAAAATACAAGGCTTTGTCAAAATCCTCACTCAAATATTGAAAATGTTCCGTATTTGATAAAATGTTCCGTATTTGATAAAATAATCGTAAGTGACAGTCAAAAAAGCATGATCAAATTCTTTAATAAAATTATTTCTACATACTGTGTGTGTACCTATATGTGTATGTGTGTATATACATGTATGTATGTGTGTGTCATTTTTAGGATTTTTTCAGCAGTTTTTGTAAATCTAATTCAGAAACTAATTTTTAATTTACATCATAGAGCTTTGGGGGATATTACATACTCCGCCACGTCTGTTTATTGAAAACACTTAATGTTTCTTATTAATGTAACATGTGTATAGTACCATTTCTAATAGAAATGATACTAAATAAAATAAAACACATTAACACAGTTAAAATAAATACGATGGTTTATAGCTATTTCGGAAGCGCCTTTAGGCTTCCTTCTTCAGAACCCTAGTTACACTAATGTGGCACACTTGTTAAAATTCAGCCGATGCCAATTGGTAAATAGTTATCCGCAGCTGTCTTTGCTATGGGACGAATGAAGTTTCTCCAAATAGAGGACATGGAATTGAACGGAAGCTGATTTTTGGAGATGATATTTGGAGAAACTTCATTCGTCCCATAGCAAAAGACGCGGCTACGGACCCACAACTGGTTTACCCGAACTAATTTTGGACTAGCAATTTGGCATCGATAGTTTTTCTAGCACGTGTGTCACATTAGTGTAACTAGGGTTCTGAAGAAGGAAGCCTAAACGCGCTTCCGAAATAGCTATAAACCATCGTATTTATTTTAACTGTGTTAATGTGTTTAATTTTATTTAATATTTTGCGCAGTGTGTCGTTTCATCTTCACTAGAAATGTTACTACAAATACGTCTCATATTTTTTACTCACTCATTTTCTGCCAAGCAACCAAGCGAAAGTCTTGCATTTTGCAGAGGGAAACTTGGCCGGCAATTACTTCTGAGGATGCCCCGCATAGCACGGAGTGAAACGTTAAGTGTTTTTAATAAACAGACGTTGCGGAATAACCCGCAAAGCTCTATAATGTATATTAATAGACGCCGTGAAAGTCTTCGTGAATAATTTTTAATTATATATATTTGACAACTGCGCCATCTGCGAAAGTTTTATGCTGCAGAAATTAATCCAAATGTACCGGAATTGGGGGAGGATATTCTGACCCTTTATTGATAATCAGAGAGAGAGAGAGAGATTGTTAAAAAGAGTGTCTATTTCAAAAAATAAAACAACTACAAAACAGTAGAGATCGGTAGCCATGGAGATAACAAAATTATTCTCATCTAAAATAAAATTAAGTTTTAAATGCGGGGAATTTCCGCATTTTATTTTATAGGGCATTTTACGGGAATCATGTTATATAAAACCAACAGTTGCAATATTTTTGGCGTATTATGGGAATTTCCGTTGTAGGAATTAGCCTTATGCGGAGTCCACTGTAATTTATTTTAGCTTTTATGTCTCAAATGCAGTTTAATTTAAACCCAAAATGATATATTTTCTGAGTATTTTTAATTTTATAGAAATGACTTACGGTAGATATATCCCTATGGAATATATGGTACAGTTCATGGGAAATTAGTTTAGTAACGCACTTCATGAATCATTACTAATGAATTTATGTTATATAATATGCTGTTGTGGCGTCCCGACGAACAGCTCTAATGAAACTATCTGTACCACTCAAATAAGGAAATCAACACATGGTGCCAAGCCGCGAAATGGGCCCATACATGCTTTTGTGTTGACATCACAACCCAATCACATAACTCGTCGCAACAAACACTGGCCATCCTGAACAACGTAGCAGAACTTAAACAGTAACTTCCCTCCTCATTTCCATGTGATATTATTCTCCTATTGAGAAATAAACCCGGGCTGTGGTTACCTACTTCCCCTTAAAGCTAAGCGTCCAAAGCCCAAGCTTTAAACACTGTTTGACCTCCAAGCACCTCCTGGTATATCATCCCGATCCTTGCATAAATCGTCGCCTACTTGTTGCTTTGAATCAATTTTTGTTGGGTATGGGTCATTTTAGTTCAATACACTCCGGAACTGTATCTGTACTATTTTTTTGTTCCTTACACTTTCGTCATTATTGTCATTTTTACATCACCATCTGCCACTGTTGTATTATAATGTTTTTTGTATTGATTGTATTTTGTATTAATATGTGTTTTCCAGAGTGCGCTAAACATTCGCAAAAGCTTTAAAAATCATAAAAATAGAAACAAATAATAATAAAGGAATGTGGTTTATACGGAAGTTTTCCTAGGAAAATCGGATATTTTTAGTAGCAAAAAATGTTTAGTTCAAAAAATCACCTACAAATGGTGCTGAAAACTCCAAAAGACAATGGACAGAACAAGCGTGCGTTCCCTCAATTTATTTTGGCAAATATTTCTCAATATAACCACTAAAATATTATATGACTGCATTAAGGAGAACAGCACATGACGTATGACCATTTTACGTTTTCAGTTGTTTCAGTATGAGAAGTTTTTGCAAGGCAATGGCTTCTAATTCAACATTCAGGTAGAAGAACTTCATAAGCAACGCTTGATCTGGCAACGATGACATTCGCAAATTATGCAGTACTGTTGGATTCCAATGAACATTCCACGTGCATCCATGTCTTTTATTACAAGCCTGAGTTGTATACTTCCGCTGAATATCTTGCCTCAGTGCCATCTACAGGCGATTTTCTCAAGCTTTTGTTTTTCTACTAAAAAATCAGATTTTTCTGGAAATCCTTTTGCGCAAATCGCACTTCCTTATTATTAGTTTTCACGAACTTTTAGCGCACCCTGTACTTTCATTATATTTCTTGTATTTTGGCTAGCTGCCAGGTTATCTAGTCGCCAGCATTATATAAATAAGTATTTTGCAATACCGCTGAAGGCCCTCCATTAATCGTAATTTTGTCCGTTCCGTACTTGAAGTACAGAGCCACCTTCGACGTCCAACCATCTCAGCTCCGTACATGTGCAAAGATAAGTAATAAACGCTCGACGCTTATTCTCGATGTTTAAAAACACAAGTAACATTGGCATATGTTTATATATAATTTGCTTAAACTTTTATATCATTGAAATCAGCTAATCATTACAGTCTTTATAAAAAAATTACGGTTTGACTTCTCTTGAAGTTCATAAATGCAAAAACTGTTTCACGTAACATCATACACACGCTTTATTTCATTGAATTTATTATTGTTTGTTTTTAATCATAGAATTCAACGAACATTTTTTTAGTTTGATCAAACCTGGCGAGTTCTATTTATTTAAAAAATCCTCCGTAATCTGTTTACCGTAAATCTACTTGGATTATGAATTATTTGCGATCCAATATGGTGTCATATCGGTTAATCGATAAACCTAGTTTGAAAAATGATAGTACAAAATTCTCCGCTGAGTAGTAAAGAGATAATAAATTATGACGGATTATAAATTCTCTTGGCATCTATCATTTCGAAAAATTGGGAAAATCACGTATTCTCAGTGGATCTTCACTTACCAGGAATACATGAATTTAGAATATTAATGATATTTTTCAAATAATAAATGGAGAAGGAATGAATTCTCGAAAACATTTTTTATATCCATGAAACCAACCGTCAGAAAGCAACCCCCAGTATCAAATGTTAATAATAATAATACACAGAAATAAACCGTTACTATTATTAATATACAGTGTGTCCCAAAAACATTGACCGCAGCTCTAATTCCTTAAATATTGATTCTAGACATATGTATTAAATTGGAAAGTGGCGTAAAAAAAAGGTGCAGAATTTTATAAAATTTATTAAAGTTGCAGAGGATTATTTTTTGAAGAAATACAAAATTTAAGTTTTTATACGGTCCCTGTACACAAAAATTTCCAATAAGTGAAATGTGCCCCATAATCCAATAGGTCAATATACAAAATTTCAGCATTCTAGTGGATAAAAGAACCAGAGATATCAAGACCCAAAATAACGTGAATTAGTAACATGAATTTCTTTCTTGCCGGCATGTATCTGTTGCTCCCTTCAAAAAGTGGTGTAAGTCAGTTATTTTGGGTTTCCATATCTCTGCTAATTTTTCCACTAGAATGCTAAAATTTTGTATATTTTCCTATTGGAGTATGGGGCACATTTAACTTATTGTACATTTTTGTGTACAGAGACCATACAACAATTTAAATTTTGTATTTTTTCAAAAAATAATCCTCTGCAATTTTAATCGATTTCATAAAATTCTGCACCTTTTCTTATGCCACTTTGCAATTTAACACATATGTCTAGGATCAATATTTAAGAAATTAGAGCTGCGGTCAATGCTTTTAGGACACCTTGTATAATATTTAAAGTTAAAAATACATTTTAATTAAATGCTTACATATTTTATCCATAAAGAAAATATTTTATTATGTACATTAGCATACAATAATAGCATTTATATGCATGTATCCTGAAGTACTGAAAATAAATTCGGTGTCGTTTAAATGTTTTCTCACATTCGAAGACATGCAACTAGCCTCGGTTTTCGATCTTTGATTCAGCTGGTGCAGCAAGAAACTTCTTTTAACTAAAAAAATTATTCGACGCTTGAAGGAAAGGAGACGATTAAGGTTCGAGCCGGTCTTTCATTATGCTTAGACGAAAAGAGCAATAACAAGGAAAAATCGAGTGAGATCTTGCCCCCGACTCCAGCTTGATTACGACTTTATTTGGATTCCGTCCTCGGCGTATTTCCTTTCAAGAAACAGGAGTTGGTCATTAATAAGAGCAGGCTAACAGATTTTTCTTGAAATTGCTTCCGTCCTTAGTTCGTCGAGTGAAAGTTTTTCGTTTTTTTTTCTCTATTATTATTTGTTGTTATAATTTACTTCCATTTTGCTCATTAGATAAAAGTTACTTAAAGACAAATGAAATTAAAACAAATGAAAATTAAATAAAAATTCACCTGAGACCAAACTCACCTCTTCTACCTAATTATGATACGAACTTTGTTATTTCATTTTAAATTTTAGTACAATTTACAATTTTCTTAAATCCAGTTAATGCACTTATTTTAAAATCATTTTAAAATAATAGGAACTTAAATATTCATAGAAGAATTTGTGGGTTTTACGGTGCAAAAACAGAAAGAGTCATTCCATAGTAATACCCACAGTTTTTCTGGAATTTAAACTATTACGACCTAAAAAAGTAATCCCTGGACCACGGTTCATACAGGAATGTTGTGCCTCCATAATAGAACGACATATGTTTCCCCATATCGGGGTCTCAAGTCTTTTCTGCCCCATATAGGTGCCCATGTTCACAGCCCTTTTGAGAATCTCCCAAAAGAGTTGGGCTTTCTGCTCTTTTTCATTTCCAAATCGTGAGATTTCTGTATCAAAACAAAGAATTTGATATATACGTTTCAAAAACTATTCACGATAGGATATAATACGAGTTGGCTAAATTTCTGGTTTGTTGGCTTTCTAGATAGAGAAAGTATATCTTACTTGACAATTTCTCTATTTAAATAGGAATGTATAAATCAAATATATACAAATATTAGTTTGGTAAGAAAATTATGTACATTTTTGCGTTTGTCAATTTCGATGCTACTTTATGAATACCTTATATATACTGAGTGCATGCTATGTATACTGTGTGAATAATACATTACTCCTGATGAAGGACTGCTGCTGATGCGTCCGAAAGCTTGAGTGATCTTTTTCATTGCTATTTTACCAGTGTTTAACCTTTTGTATGTAAATACCCTATTACATGACCATGGTTGTGCGCTACGCGCTTTTGAAGCTCAAATTATGTATAATATAATAATATAATAAAAGCAACCGGACAACTTTGAGCGGTTTATTAGATTATTCTAATTAATAATCTGATTAACAATCTAATGAACCGCTCAAAGTTGTCTGATTGCTTTTATTATATTTATGTCAAGCGGTGACAAACATCTCAAATTATGTTTTATTTTCCTGTGCTCATTTTTTTTCTGCTGTAAGTTTTTGTTCATTTCCTTTGATATCAATGAAAGATGGATAAGAGAAGCAAGTCTGCACAATTCCTTTATAAGAATTCAAATCAGGACATAGTTAATCACGGGAAACTTGAAATACCAATCGAACAGTTGGTGAAGAAACAGTGAACGAGCGTACAGGTCGAAGATAGTTCCAAAAATTTCGTAGCATAGATGAGTCGAGGGGCGGACTGGGTCGTCTCGCATACTTTAGATTTTTTGAGGCCCATTCGAAGCTCACTAGTTCTGTCTCCTATGAGGACCACCTGCCCGGGGGCCGGTGGGCCGGCAGCTCAGGCTGCCCCTAGGTAAGTATCTCGGCAATGAGGAGAATCGAGGACGTGCATTAGCAATTCGTGATACTGATGATATTGATGATATGATATATTCATGATATATCAGTAAAAACCCTGGTCGAAGCTGATTCCCAGAAAACGACTCAAGAACTTGCTGTAAACATGAGCGTAAAGAGTTAATTATTGGTTCGTTGGTTGATTGGTTGATTGTTGTTTTATGGTGCAAGGACAGTAATGGCGATTCTGCGCTAATCAAGATGCAAACAGTACATACCATTAAAAATAATAAATTAAAACGAAAATGGTAAAAATATATTGGATGTAATGTATAAAATTTAACATACCAGCTAATTATTGAAGAATTTTGCAGCAGAGCCATAGGTCCAAAAATAACATTTATTAATATCTTAAACGTTTAATTTAATTAATCAAAACACTCCCAAAACATAACTTATTTCAAAATAAAAAAATTAGAATAAATTAGTACGCCTACTTCTTAGGAAAAGCATTATAGAGTCTCCAGCGGTGGTCAGTTCAAGGTTCTTCTATTTTTATAATTTTGATATAATTGTAATTTTACGGAGAAAAAATATTAAACCACAAAAGAATATTTAAGAATAAAGGAAGGTGAAATTATGTATTATGAAAACAACAAATAAAGTTGAAATAACTTGGCATTTCGCCAATTCAAGAAGTTGAGCATATTTTTTACTATTGTGGGAGTCCACAAGCGTTTCCCATGTGACAATTGTTCAGCATTTGCATCAAACTGGGAATTCAAGAAAGCTTGACAGGTGGGTGCAGCATGAATTGAACGAAAAGCAGAAAACCCGACGGTTCTAAATTCGTTCAGCTCTATTTTTACTTACCTGGTGAAGTGATCACTGTTGTGAAATATTGACATGAATTTGAGAAAGTGCATGTAGATTTGTAGAACCTAGAAACTGCATTAATGAATCAAAAGGTCCAATTCGTTCTCACAATACTGCAGGACTGCATGTCACACAAATGACTATAGAAGTTAAACGACTTAGGTTATGAAATTATAATCCATCTAGCGTATTGCTCCAACCTTTTTCCTACGACTTACCACTTTTCCAAGAACCTCAAAATCTTTTTGCATAATGAAGTGTTCAGAGATCAAGAGTCA
>QLNU02003225.1:99150931-99180302 GCA_006491805.2 Dysdera silvatica | reverse complement strand
AGAGGATTTGAAAAATTACCGACCAATTAGCTTGTTACCTGCTATTTATAAAATCTTCACAAAAGTGCTAACACATCGCCTGCAGAAAAAATTAGATGCAGCTCAACCAAGAGAACAAGCTGGATTTCGAAGTGGATTCAGTACAGTGGACCATATTCAAGTATTAAGAGAATTAATTGAAAGAACACATGAATATGAACTTCCATTGTGTGTTGCATTTATTGACTATGAGAAGGCCTTTGACTCTATTAAAACATCAGCAGTCATCAACTCTTTAAGATCAACAGACATTGAGGATGTGTACATTGACATGGTGAAACGTGTGTATAAAAATGCAAGTGCAAAATTTCGGTTACATAAAGATACCAAAACTATCAAACTTGGCAAAGGGGTGAGGCAGGGAGATACCATTTCTCCAAAACTTTTTACTTCAGCTTTACAGATGATTTTTCAGCTGATAAATTGGAATAACAAGGGAATAAAAATAAATGGTGAATATTTAAATCATTTGCGGTTTGCTGATGACATTGTTATTTTTTCAACGAACCCATCAGAACTCCAAGACATGGTACAGGAGCTCTCAACTAGAAGTAAAGAAGTTGGACTCAAGATGAACCTACAAAAAACTAAGATCATGTTCAATAATTTTGTAGAGGAAACAAAAATACAAGTTGACAACATTGAGCTAGAAATTGCTGATTCATATATTTACCTTGGCCAGCTGATTTCAATGGATGGCAACATTATGAAAGAACTCAACAGACGTATTAAACTTGGCTGGAGTGCATTTGGAAGAAACAGTTTTATCCTGAAGGGGAAATTGCCTTTGTGTCTAAAAAGAAAGGTCTTCAACCAGTGTGTATTGCCAGTCCTCTCTTATGGATCAGAGACATGGAGTCTAACAGTTGGAGCAATACGAAAGTTACAGACAACGCAAAGGAGCATGGAGAGGTGCATGCTTGGAATAACTAGGAGAGATCGAAAAAGAAACACTTGGGTGAGAGAGCAAACTAGAGTAGAGGACATCATTGTTAAAGTAAAAGGGCTGAAATGGCGATGGGCTGGGCATATTGCAAGAAGAACTGATCAACGATGGACAACAGAAATTCTGAACTGGATTCCAAGAGACCACCGAAGACCTAGAAAACGTCCTCAAACTAGATGGGTGGATGAAATAAGAAAACAGGTTGGGGTGACGTGGAAACGAATGGCCCAGGATAGACTTGTGTGGAAAGCATTTGGAGAGACCTTCATCCAGCAGTGGATAGATAATGGTTGAATATGATGATGATATATATATATTATTACCTGGTGTTATTATATATCTACGAAGTTTCCTGTTTGAGAGAGAGCTAAATTAGAAAATCTCTTTCTTTGTCTATTTCGACTTTCAAAATGAAAATTATTCAAAAAGCACGAACACTTTTTCAATAAAAATATAATAAAATGTTGTGTTAATAATTTAAAAACCCATCATGCTTTCATTCCAAAGTTTATAACACAATTTTAGAGAGATAAATTTATTTTATTTAAAATCTAATAAAATACGTAGTTTAAAACATAACCAAAGTATTCATAAAGTTTGGAAAAGTGCGTCTTTTAACGTTTTATCTTTCATCCATAGAATTATTTGATAACTGAAATAGATCTGTTACGTTTCAATACTCCGTTGGTATATTAGTTATTTCTTTCAACTGTAACAGGAGAAATGTTTGATAATCCGTTAGCTACTAATCTATATAACTAAAAGGCTGAAACCGCCACATTCAGTTATTAATTCTTTTAAGTGTACTAGTAATGCGTAGAGGATATAATGTCTAACTGTATTCTACACATTCTTTATATCCATTTTACGTAGTACTAATCTTAATTTAATATTAGGTATATAATAAAATTTAACGGCATTTATTGCGACATTAGAGCCATTTTCATTGTTATTTATTGCTTTGATTATATAATAATATGCATTTTTTGTGGATTGTGTCATAATATGTATTGTTTATGGATTATATTTTGATATGTATTTTTGTGTATTAAGTATTGATGTTAAATAAATGAATAAAATAGAATAAGCGATGCATAAAAACGATTCATACTGAAACGTTTGACATAACTTGGGATTTAATTCCATCTTTTAAGCGTTAAACGCCTTAAACAAACATTTTGGAATATTTTATGAGTCTACAACTATTGAATAAATTCTCGACGAGCACTTAAGGGCGAAAGAATACTGATATTACCAAAAATTGTAGTGTATTTCCCTTTTTTAATAAAAATTTCTCAGAGGACTAAAGAAAGCTTTTAGCCATGAAAGCGATAATAAATTTCATTGTTATTTTGCTCTCTTTGGAGTTTTAAATCCTTTTATAACTTTACATCACTTGAACTTTCCAACGAACTGTAAGTCGCTTCAGAATGAAATTTTATGTCTGCCATTAACTGAGACTAAGTTGAAAGTAGAAGCTCAAATATATTTTCTTGTGAACATCGCATGTATGAGAAAGCACATACAATGAATTCACTATCCCAAGTATATATGTTCAAATGAACATAAAATTAAAATTTATTATACATGTTCAAATTGACATTAATTAAGCCCCAGCCAAGAAGCTCGTACCTCCACGTATAAACATGAAAACAATGATTCTATATATATATATACAATTTCACGCTGGGAGACTAAAAATGGATTTCAACATTAAAAAAAAATAATTCCACATATTAAAAATTATTTCTTTCCCAATAAAATATATTACATCTAATTTCTTAACCAATAATTGAGTTAAATGCTTCATTATTATATTTTTCAATGTCTTTGTAATTGTTTCTAATTATATCATAAATATATTATCGTTGAGTCATTGTTTTTCATAATAAAATAAGTCATAAGTAAGAAAAAAATAAATAAATAAATACCAAGGGCTTTCCAAACCATATTACGTCCGTTGAAATTTTTGCTTATTACCCCAAAACTGTGATCTTCTTCTTCTTCTTTTTGCAAGGGTTTCATTGGGAAGGGTGGCCGCCGGGGGCGGCGCTGTAATCCCAGACAGGACGCTTGAACAGCGTAATCAGCCGCCGAGGCGGCTGAGGGGGAGATGGATTGCCGATCAACACGGCATTCATAGATGCACGTTCACGTAAAGTCGTCATTCAACCCCAAAACTGTGATAAACAACAAAAATGATTACTTTTATCCAATAACCTGAAGAAGTCATCCAGAATGAAGTCAATTTTCATGCATCATATATTGGATAGCGATGAGCGAAAAATTGAAGTCAATTTATATTGATCTAAGTCTATCCTATTACTAGCTGTCGCTAGTACGGAAAACATTTATTTATAGACGTCAATTATAGAAAATAGGGAACATAGATAGAAAAATAAAATGGAGAAGAGATGGATACACGATCTTCCATGAAGATGAAAGTTCGCAAATTTTATTCTACGTATCTTCGAGTATGTAATTTAATTTTGATTTTAAGAGAGCCAAGTAATATATCTAACCGAAACAGCTTTTAAATCTAAAACAATATTTTCAACAATTTGTTTTCATACGTATCCACACAGCAGACGTTTAAGAGTGACTACACGGAAATCACGTAGCATCCTTCGAAGAAATTCAAGCAAAAGCTGTTACTATGAAATTGCTGAGAAATCGATACTACTTGTACTAATGAGAAGTAGAATATGGCATATCATAATACAAACATTATTCCCCTATTTTTTAAAAGAAACCTTTTATACATCAACGCTTTAAGTCCTTCCTTAATAAAAGAAATTCAAGTTTTCGATTTATTTAAAAAAAATTGAACTGTTCGTGAACACTCCCATTCGCAAAAAAATTGTAATTGTGACATCATACGTACCACATGTTTCGCGTCACGTTAAGAATAAAGTTAAAAACCTGGCAGTTTTTCAAAGATTTATATTGTAACGATTGGTTAATTTCATGAAACGTTCAGAAAAACGCTGTTCCGAACAATATAAGTTTAATCTTATGCTCATCTTCGTTCAAATGGACGGGTAGAATATTCGAACATGATAATATTTTATAAATATATGCTGTTGTAAAATGGTTGGTTAGTTAAACTTTTAAGGCAATATGTGATTTCAAAGTCAATATGTGATTTCACACAAAGCTTAAGAAATATCTAGTGTAAAAATGTGCAAGGACATTGAGGTAAATAACCTCAAGATTCAGCAGGACGGAATTTTTTCTAGGGAAGGTTAAACCATTCGCCCTTATGCTCCACAAACAGAATTTTCTTGCTTTTCTACAGAAGACGGATAAATTTTTTCTAAGGAGGCGTTAAGCCACCACTAGTCGCATCAATGTACGGAAAATGAAAGCAGCTTAAGATCAAGGAAAAGAGAGATATCAGATATGGATGTGACACAATTTATATTTCTTCCTTATGTTGCAGACAAATTAGGCGATATATTTTTCATAATTTTCTTTACACATAAAATATATTATGTATATTGTTATTAATGATGAAAATGGCTTATTGGTCATAACTTGTCAATTAAACTTTATTGTAAACTGACATATAAATGAAAAAAACCTACTTCTATGGGTACTTTCCACGGTTGGTATTAGGACGTGTGCCCTATGGATAGTGTAATCTTACTATATAAATCTTATTTAGTAGCGTAATAGTTTTACGTTTTAAAACTGGGATTTATTATTTTTTTAATGTTAGTGTTACAGTTTTCAGCGATTTTTTTTTAAATTTCCCCGGGAAATTCGAGATTTTCTTCCGCGACCGTCCATTTATTAGTTTCCATTTTTTACGCAAAAAAATTACTGCCCTAATGATAATCCAAATATTGTATCAGCAACAAAACTGTACTTCTATAATTTATGCAAAACAGCAACCACAGGAAATTTTAAAAAATTAATTAAAATTGGAGAAAAGTCTAAAATATATCGTAGGGTAGTCTTTTAACGACTTTCTTTTAGTCAAGAAATTTAGTTTTTCATATTTATTTTAACTACGAAAAACACCAAGTCGGGTAAAAATAAAGGAAAAGTGCCTAAATACCGTAAGAGAATACAACAAATTTTATTTAAATCCTGTCTACATCGTGTTTTTCTTCTTTAAGATTTATATACGAAAATTTCAATAACCAAACTACCTACATATAAAAATATTAAATAGGGTAATCCAACCGTTAATATGTGTATCTCTGTTCACCTTCAAATTTCGAAATGCAGGCTTTTGACACAATTATTTAATACGAATTATAATACCAAATATTCAAACATTTTTCCAGCTTTGATAAGCAAAATTTATTTACTCAAAACACTCAAACACATTCCATTAAAGAAAAGGACTTCGCACATTTAAAAAAGAAGCTTTTATAAAAAAATGAACTTTAAAATCCAATCAGTTTTAACTTACGTTTTCCCGGTTCAATCTCTTCCCAAAAGAACCATTTTTGTCGTGGATTACGATTTCCTCTTTTCTTCCGCTGGAAGATCTCTTTATTCTCAAAAGGGCCACATACGATAAATATGTGGGTTTTGTGTTTTGGCCGGAGACGGATCCACTCAAAGACCTAGCGAGGAGTGAAATCGAAGGATATATATATCTCGGAAAGCAGTATCTCGGAAAACGCATTATGTTAGTATCTTGAATTGCCCTAGTGCTTTGTGAAGAAATCTCGACTGAGGCATAAATTATGCCTCTGAAGGCTTCTATTGCTACTTTAGTAGACTTTTTCTTCCAATGATCATCGTAAATATCTGCACTTCTTTATTCTTATCACTGAATATACGAATCTTACTTATTTTCTATAAATTGCTACTATATTAAGTACAAAACCTATTAATTATGGCTAAAAGCGTAAGAAACATGTTGTATAGCCATAGAAGCTTACATTAAAAGTATATATAATGATGAGTTTAAAGTAATTTGGAAGCACATACCATTTTTGAACGCTTAAGTCTGTGCAATAATTTTATTTACTCGTCCTTAATTCAGATACAATAGTCAATTTGGAATAGAATTTAAAAGATTTAGGAAAAGCATCAAACGATTATAAAAGCAAAGGGTGCGATAGAACAAATAAGTTGGAATATAAGTTTCTTAAGTTAGATTTTATGGTATGTAATAAAGAGTAATTTAGTAATGTCACAAACCGATCCATATTTTAATTGTGGGTGATTGGAAATTTTTGCTTTTAAAAAGCGAAAGTCTGCTTTTCTTCACCTCTGGCATATTATTCTAAATTGCTTTTTAACTATAGAAGAGATCTAATTGTTTGTCGCAAATTTATACCAGTGGTACGTATAGTTTACCTACAGATAATTCAATCTTGTTTAATCTGCCTACGAAATATAATGTGGGGTTTCATCTTTGTAGTTAATTATATGCACAATAACTAATCATTTTAAATGTTTATTCATTTTTAGTTTGGTTTTCATTTTCTATACTGATATTTATTTGAACGTAAATATTGAAATCAATGAAGATAATGATATACCATCTGAACTTTAAATAATCATTAAATATAAAAATATCGACTTATTTTCTACTAATTGATTAAGATTTTAGACGAAAGTAGTTTTTATGAATTAGTTACGTATTTTGCAAAACAACAGCTAACTAATTAGATGAGAACTAATGTCAAACTACTTTCATAAAGTAAACTTAATGCATAGAAAATTTATCATATTATAAATATATAAATTTATAAAATAACAGTGAAGCTGGAATAAAAGTTCATGGCAGCAAACGAAGTGAGAGAAGAAATAAAAATTTAGCGGATTTCCAGAGCTGGGTAATTTTACCTCAGACGTATGTTTAAATCACAAAATTCCACTTGTGTGTAAAAAACAAATCTCATCTGAGACAATGAAATGAAACTGTTGTGCAATATCTGAACTAGTTTCACCAATTATACACAGACCGAAGATAACATTTTTCGATCCTAATAGAATTGAAGGTTAGAAAACGTTAACCCGTTGTAAAAAGTAAATTATTGTTATTCACAAGTAAATTATTATTATTCACAAGTAAATTATTTTTATTCACAAATAAATTATTATTATTCACAAGTCAGCTATTATTTTTCACAGGTAAATTATTATTCACGAGTAAATTATTATTATATTATTCACAAGTAAAATTATTATTATATTATATTAGTCACAAGTAAATTATTATTATATTATATTAGTCACAAGTAAATTATTATTATATTATATTAGTCACAAGTAAATTATTATTATATTATTCACAAGTAAATTATTATTATTATTCACAAGTAAATTATTATTATCAAACAATAATCTTCCTATGTCTATTATGTTTAATTTTAATTTGCAGTAGATAAATCTTCATAATCATAGCACACAATGCAATTACAATATCAACATCAAGTAATTTTTTGTGATTAAATTATTTATTTTTTTATTAAAAAAATTGAAAAAACCAGAACTTCCACTTAAAGTGATCTCACACAGCTTTTGGTTAACCGAAGCTTTATCATACGACTCAATTAACTATTTGTATCAAATAATTTTAGAAAGAATTTAAAGTAATATTAAGTGACACGATTTGTAAATTACGCACATTTGATACTCTGTGTTTTAAACATGTTTCTTTTTTGTGACCCTCGCTAAACTACTTATGTTGGTAACACGTCATAAAAAATTCTCGGCCAATTACCTTACCGGAAAATTCTACCAATCAATACCCGAAACTGAGTTTTTAAAACTGCGAAAACGGTTAACCTTATCGGATAAACTTTGCTCATAAAATTGTGAACTCGAATGTCGTTTCGCTACCAAAACACACATTTTTTTCCTCTTTCTTATCGATAAAGATAAACTAGGAAAGAATTTAGGGCTACCCAATTTGAAAAGATTTACGCTGGGAAAAAACAAAATTTTCTTCAATCTCACGAACTAGAAACAACTTCCAGAAATGAGAAAAATACTGCAAAATTGGAACACTACTGCAAAATGAGCACAATACTACAATTAGTTTTATTTATTGTTCAAAAAAATACCTAAATGAAGACTTTTTTTTATAAACTTGGAGGACACATCAATCGAGAGGAAAGAAGAATTCTTGAAACAGGTTTCAATAAATTTTTGTTTTCTAAATACTAAAATTTTCTTTAATTTCTAGACAAGAACAAATACCTGCATTGAAATGGAGACAATCAGAATAAGAACATTTGTAGAAAAAACAGCTTTCCTTTTATTAAAAGGCTGCACTGTGAAAATAGACGTTTTCTTAACAATATGCGAGTTTTGGAGAAATTATATTACAGAAGCGCTGCAGTGACATAAAGAAAATCACTTCTGTTAGGTCTGCTTAGTAGAATTTGAATACCAAGATCTATTCCTACCTTATAAGTTTTGAAATTTCGTTATAGATATAGATTAACCCAAATGCTACTGAAACTCTTCATCTTTCCGGTATTTTCAAACTGATTTATGGTCTATTCAAAAATAATATTCTCGATTAGTCAATAACTACAAGCACTAGGTACACATACCAATTGCATAAAGAAAATTTTAAGATATTCTGATAATTCTGAAAAGACTTACAAGTCTATGTCAAAGTTTTACCTTCATCCACTTTTACATTTTCTTCAGTTTTAAAATAACATTAGTTAATTTTCCTATAGTCACTTCATTACTTCAGAAAGGAGTCCCATTAAAAACAGCTGATGATTGCAGTTCTCTTCCATTGTCAATCTAACCACCAGAAAGAATATATCTTTATGTTTATTACCTGCTGCAAAAATGCATATAAACCCAACAATTGAATGCATGTCTGATAATACGTTTTCCTGTGGTTGAAAATAGTATTAAAATTAAATTCTCTCTTCAACTCTTCGAGATGAGCAGCAAGGTCTTTCCATGTGATGACTAACTGATGATAAACTAATAAATTAAGCCACACATACACACAGGAAAAGGGGTAATTTTTAAAGAGGAAACTACCTATTTAAATAAATATATCACTTTGTTACAATTCCAAAACTAATTTGCTTAAACACCGTGTAATAGACTTGCATTATTTTATCTGCATATTTTTACCTATATATTTCACAAATTTAAAAATGATTAATATTTATGAAGAACTACGTTCGTAAATGGAATTTCGAAGGGTATAAATCACGCGTAAAAATCGAGAGCGGGCAAACATGACCAAATTTTGCCATTCCACTCACAGCGATGGATTTCTTTTTGAACTGGATGCATCTATGTCGATATTTAAACTTTCTCGGAAATTGGTAAAACGAACGTGTTATCGCAGTATGTTGGAGATGTAAGTCACATTTTTCGGATTTCACGCACCAGATCTCAATTCGATTATAAAAAAAACAGCGCGCGTTTCAGAACTCTCCGTAAACGTGATGTTGATTTTCCTTAGATTTAACTAGATTGCTAATGGATCTTTGTTTGCATTTTGAAACAGGTTAAGAAGCATGCAAATTTGATTTTTAAACCCGCATTGAGATGCGTTTGAATAAATATAATGAAACAAATTACACTACCCCGATAAAAAGACACCTTCAGCATAGAATACCTGTGCCTGCAGCTGTAAATACGTGGATGAGTCAGTCGTGGATGAATTTCACAAGTCCGCCATCCCTGATCACTAACGCAAGTTTAAATTCAGCCAACCCACAATTATCTACCACCTGAGATCAAAATATAAATTGTATTTTTCGGAAGTGTCCCAGATCAATAATAATTCTTCTACCCTAGTCAATGAACAAAAATCTACTCCCAGTTTCAGCCAAGCTTGGAAGCATCTGATAAAATTTTCACATTAATTATTCTTACGCAATTGACAACACAATAGTTATGCAATAGTAACAATTTCAATATTCTGATATTTATTTTTTATATTTCTGACGAAAGACGGCCAAATCTGTCTGAAACACTTATCGAAATGAATTTCTGTGATATGACAGCATACCCCGTCGTAACATAACACGAAACAGACCCATTTAGGAATTCTTGAAGGAAGATGAGATGTCTTAGCAGAGGGATATTTTCAACAGGAGATAGAGAGACGCGGGAATACAGACTGTGGGGGACACACGCCCCTTGCTCTAGCTCCAGTGTCGGGCCCTCGGAATTCGGTATTGAACTGGAAGTTCACGATATTGTACGATTCTATTCCCGATCCGGGCAATACGAACGCTGTTGTACTGTTTTCATCATCACTAGATTCTAGTATAAATGAAGTAGATTATTGGTCCCGGTAGTGTCCGTGTCTGTGCATCCAATGAAAAGTCCGCAAGTTGTCTCACACTTTAAATACCAGCGAAGAAACCCAACGAAATACCTCTTGACAAGCCAAGACGTGAGTTTTTGACTATAGCAAGGGTTGTCAACCTTTTTCAGTCCAAGGGCCAATTTTTCTTATTACCCTTGGCCGCACTATTTTACCAGAAATATTAAGAAAGAACAAAGGCGAATCCAGAGGCTCACAAGGAATACCTCTTGGATTAATGAGTGGAAATTTCTTGAAAAGTTCTTGGAAATTAATGAGTGTTAAGTTGAGTTTTTGTTTTTTAAATCACTGTTGCACTGCAAATCAATAAAACTACCCTTCGTACCCATATAAAACTAAAGTAAAACACCATTGAGGGAAGACCGTGTATTGTATTATTTCCCTAGCGTTTTAGGATATTTATCACGAAATACGAAAATGTGAATAGAATTAAATATACATATTTAGGACTCAATACAGAGGGAGAAAGAGGCGCTATTATTGTGTGAAATAATTGGCATTTTCTTCATGAGCTGGCGGGCCGCGAGTTGAAGACCCCTGACCTATAGATACATAGTGGCAGCGAAATTCTACTCCGGCGCCAGTGCAAAAGAAAGGGGCATCTGCATACCTTTCAACAACCATATTTTAAAACTTACCTTTACGCTTACAAAGTTGACATCTACTTCTGAAAGCGAAAGGTTAATTTCATTGATTCCTTACTTTGTTACCTAAGCTTCAGTTGGCTTAATTTTGGGCACGTAGTATATTTATGTAGTATATTTTATACTTAAAATTTCAGCATGATCAACTCTTGCGAGCCTTATTTATTTCAAAAAATCCCCCGTAATCGCTATATCGTATATCTACTTAGTTTATAAATTATCTGGGATCCAATATATTGTCATATCGATTAGTCAACGAACTTCATTTGAAAAATGATAGTACAGAGTTCGCTGCAGGATGGTAGAGAGATAATAAACTATGACGGATTATAAAATCTCTTGGCATCTTTCACTTCGAAAAATGCGGAAAATCATGTGTTCTTCCACTTATATTTCCACTTATCAGACGCATAGAAAATTTGGAATATTAATAGCTTTTATCAAATGATAGAAGGGAGGGATCTACTAAATAATTCTTTACATCCGGGTAAAGAACTTACAGGGCAGAGGATATGGCATCTTATTTGGTTGGTTGATTGTATTTTTTTGGCGCAAGGACAACAAGTGTCATTCTGTGCCGGGCATCATATTTTAATATATATATAACCCATTGATGAAATATTGATTGCACAAATTTCAAAAATTGTGCAATTAAAATTTATTGAAAAAAATAACTTTTTAATGCTGTCGTGATCGCGCATCAAAAAATGATTTTACTTCGCTCAATTTTTAATATGTATTAATTGATATGTTTTATTGTCAGCCATGTCCGCGGAATACGTTGGTTTCCTATTTAATTTTGAAAAACGATACGTTTTATAAATTATTAAAGTATTTTATAGAATAATTTATAAATTATTTAATAAATGATGTGGTATTGGTAACAAGAATTAAAAGTTTCACGATATTATAATATCTTCATTACAACCTTCTGCTCTTGTAAATATTTTATTAACATGAGGGTTGCCACAAATCAATCCCTCAAGTTCGGCTTAAGACTCTAGCATCTTTGAATAAAATAATGCATAAGAATAATAATGTAAGGCATACATTTAATCTCAGAAACTACCACATTTAATGTTTGTTAAATGTATAAACTTTGTTAATTTAATTTAAATCCTGTTCCTATCTTTGTCCATCGAATCTCTGTTATAAACCATTTATTGTTTTTCGTTAATGCTTCACCACATAAGAGTACGATAAAAGTTGTGTCGCAGCTAGGGCAACGAAAACATCTAACAGACACAGATAATTAAATTAATACCAAGCCTACTCTCTTGACTTTGCTTTTTTCTTGTCCAAGACTTTGCTTTTGTCGAGGACAATATTTATCCCAAATGGCCTTGATGTCAATGTGTCCCAAAAATTGAGGCCAATATCAACAGCATTTATTTTTATTAGACACTTCCACAAAATATTGGCAACCAGACTACGAGGAGTAGTAAAATGTAATGACGGACAAGCCGGTTTCTTAGAGACCGATGGTTGCCCAAGAAATATTGGCATCTTCGATCAGTTACTAAAAACTGCATATAGTAAATATAGGGACTTGTTCCTGCTGTCTATTGATTTCAGAAAAGCATTTGATGAAGTGTCCATAGCGAGTATCATTAGAGTTTTGTCTTCATCGAGAACTCCTAGTCATTTTTGTAAATGTCTAAAATGGTTTTATGGCATTTCTAATACTGTTTTATCGTTTGATGGAATATGCCTGGAGGAAATACATCCACTAAAAGGAGCCCAGCAGGGGAATCCTTTATCGCCCATTATTTTTGATATTGATGTGGACGTTATATTGTCCAACCTGACACCTGTCATTGGTTTTAAACATGACAAAACTATTGATGCAATTGCCTTTGCAGATGATACGTTGTTATTATCTTCAACGAAAATGGGTATGGAGAAACAGATCGAAGATGTGGTGCCCATTTGTCGAGCTTTTAATCTTTCGATCAATGTGAAAAAATGTTTCTCCATTAGTATTATGGCCTCGGCCAAAAATAAAAAATAAAAACTGCGCAATGTACCATTTAGTATTAACGGACAAATGATCCGTAACATTTTATGCAATGATGGCTTCACCTATTTGGGTGTAGAATTCATTTATAAAGGTAAAACAAGACTGAAGAGAAATTGGTTCTATGAGTTGGTTTTAAAACTAGATAAGGCTAGGTTTAAACCACAACAAAAACTTTATGCCTTGAAATTTACGATCTTGCCAAAATTATTCCACATCCTAACATTCGGAGTGGTAACTGCTGGATTTTTAGCCAAATTGAATGTCCAGGTCAGGAAATTCGTTAGAAAATGGGTGAGACTACCGCTGGCATTCCATTGGCATATTATTTTTATACGTCTCTACGAGATGGAGGACTGGCGATACAATTCCCACTTTAGTGTGTGCCACTCCTGAAGAGCAATAGACTGAAAGTATTAAGGAGTTACCTTAATAATTAATATAGTTTCTCTTCTTGTCAGCCAGGAATTAAAGAAAATTGAGAAAATGATGTGGTATTTTAATCAAAGGTTGGATAATAAAACTAAGGTTTTAAATATATGGAGAGTTCGTTTATATGGATCTTGTGATGGTTATGGATTGCGAGAAGCCGCAAAAGTCCCTCAGGTGCCATTATTGAATATCTGACGGGAACACCCTGTTAACAGGTGAACATTTTATCTTGGCAAATAAGTGTAAAATCAATGCTTTTCTCACGAGATCAAGAAGTGCTTGTGGCAGAGTGAAAGAGAAAAACTGTAGACATGGCTGTAATAAAATTTAAACAGTCAATCATATCCTGTAACAGTGTCATAACTCACACTTTAATAAGTTAAAAGACACGGTGGTCTGGTAAAGTATTTAAGTAGAGGACTATCTAACAGAGGCTTCTCTGTGCAGGAAGAGCCGAGGATCCAAACATCCGTTGGTATCCGAAAACGCTATCTTACGGCAAGAAAAGGGAAAGTGACAAATATAATTGATATGCAGGTCATTAGTGACTCCTGCATCTTGGACACGGCACATAAAAAGAAATGTGATTATTATCGACAACACCCAGAAATCACTTCAACAGAAGAAAATGTACATATGACCTCGTTGACTGTTAATTGGAGGGGTATAATGTCTAAAAAATCTGCCTCAGAGTTGCTGCAACTTGTTTTGTGTAATAAATGTGATTTTAAAATATTTTCCGTACGCACTCTGGAGGGAAATAAACAGATTTTTAAAAAATGGAATAGAAGAACTTGTTGAAATTTTTAATTATTATAACGGTGATTTTATGAATATTCTTTTACTCTATTACCGGTTTTAAATTATTTATAATCTTTACTTTTAAATCAGTCTTTACCAACTTTAAACCACACCCGCTGTCAAATATTGTCGCTGCCATTGATTGGTGTAAAGTATCTATTAATTGTACGTATCGTGTTCTTTTAACTTTTTAAATAAATACTTGCATGTACTTTTAGATAAAAAAAATAGTCAATTTCCTTCGACTTCATATGAATTTGATGAATAAAATTCGATATAATTTCGAAACAGTAAAATTTATATATTTTTTTACGAATATCGTTTGTAGTCTTAATTTTTGCATTAAAGTTTTACTTACATCATCCAAAATTTACTTAAGGTTACACTTTTTTGGAAACCAAATAAATACAAAATAAAGTATTCCTACAGTGTGAGCGAAAATTAATTTTTTCTATAATTTTGGGACACTGGATATGCGATTAATTATCTAACTAATTAGCTGTATGTTATTGATAACGAACTTAATGTATCATATGACGTTGTTGTTAGCGCTGATGTTGCTCCTGTAGCTTAAGATTTTGGCATGCTTTCCATTTAAAATTTATTTCCACTCAAACGAAATATTTATTTGGTTCTTGTTTTCCTTGTTTTGAAGAATTAAATAAATTCGACGATAATTAATTTTAATCGCACAGTCAGTGCGATGTAATTGGTTGTCAACTTACGATTCGTTTGCTACAGCAAAAGAAACTTCTTTCATCTGAAAAAGTTCTTCGGCGCACGAAGAAAAGGAATCCATTAAGGTCTGTGCTGGTCTTTCATTAGGTTTAGACGCGAAGATCAATAATAAGGGAAAATCGAATGAGATTTCAGCTTCTGTTCCGATTTTATTTGGATTCCGTTCTGGATATATTTCCTTTCGAGAAACAGAAATTGATCATTAATAAAAACTAGGAAACAGACATTCTGAGAATTATTTCCACCCTTAATTTCATCGAATAAAAATCTTATTAACGTTTAAAATTAGTCACTGAACTGAATCTACAAAACTTGACATGGAAACTAGTCAAGAGAGAGAGAGAGGGTTATGAAATTTTGCAACCTATTTTTCATGGTGAATTGATATACAGGGTGTTCGGTAACTACCACATAAACTCCTTGGCAGACATTCTATGGTCAATTCTATGACGAAAGTCAAGAGGGACGATTTTTGATTGACGGCTTCGTTTATGAATAATAAGCACTTCAAAATTTCTATCTGAGAGCCAATAGTGCTTCAAGAGAGCGTGCTTCTACGTCGTTTCAGCCAATGACGAAAGCTGCACCCCTTGGTTTCCCCGCCTCCAGAATAAAAAGGATTTAACTCGCTATGAGAAAGAAATTTCTTGGTCACGTGCTATTTAAATTTAGCGCGCAAATTTCAGTCGGTCCTGCTTTAGAATTATGTCATTCTACGTAAAGGTTAGCCTGTGCTACCAAATTTGGCGATGCCGCACTTACTAATACTTATACTTTTAAATTCCACGTTTACAGTGTATATGGTAGCTACGATATGATGCAGCTAAGATTGCTGCCACCTACGGCAAATTAAGGTTCCGATGCCCATCCCAACCCATGAAGATGGGTAGTATGGGATTTCCAATCCTAACTACCCATCCACCTAACTACACTACCAGGTCCTAATAAATTTTTTTATTTTTATAATTTAAGCCTAAGAAGATGATTTTTAAGGCCATATTTCGCTGAAAATATGCTGTGCTAAGTTTATTTTTGGTTTATGGTATTATAATTAGCTAATTTTTTTATTTTAGTTTAAAATAAAATTTATTTTACTTTTAACAGCAAATTAAAATACTTTAGCCTGAAGTTTTTAAAAATAAAACGCCTGCAAATAACGTCCTACCATTTCACTTAATTACAAATGCCAGATGCCAATGTATTTCAGAGATTAGATTCTCGATGCGGACAAATAGGCTCCGTCCTTCGTACGTGGACATCCGATGGTGGTCGCGTTCATGGAGTTGGGATGACACAACTAGAATCAGGGCTTAATTTCTAACAAAAAAAGTGCAGGAGCCCTAATATTATGATAAATCGATTAAAAAATTGAATGGCTGCAAAAGAATCGATAAATCATATCAATTATTTATGTCCATTTTTCTGGACAACAAAATGCATGATCTTAATCACAAATTCATTACTTTTTCGTGACAACGTCTATTGAGGGGCTCCGGCTAATATTTAAATAATCGCCAAAAATGAAGAAGTACCGGAGCCAGGCTCCGCTGGGCTCCCGCCCAATTTAAACCTTGACTAGAACATGCAGTACTGGATGAAATTCAGGAGAACCCTGAAGTAATCGTACGCTCCCTGGCCCGCCAATTCCGACTGAGTTTATCAACTGGACGCTCTATTTTACGGGCTAATAATTTACTACACTCAAGTACAACATCTAATGACTGACGATTATAGTTATTGTGTTGATTTTTGTGAATGGATTCTCCACAGGCCACAAAGATTTTTGAAATACATTCTATGAACCGACGAAGATTTACAAGGACTGATTTACAAGGGGTGGGATATTTAATGTACATAACAGTCACGTTTGGTCAACAAGCAATCCTTTCCGTGTCCGCGAATCGTGATTCCAGTGGGAATACTACATAAATGTTTGGGCTGGCATTATAGGCGATAAAATTATTGGGCCATATCTGCTTCCAGATGAATTAAATGCCGACATTTATCTCTTCTTTCTAAGAGATGTCCTCCTTAGCCTGCTGGAAGACGTGCCATTATCTGTACGGAGAAGGTTATGGCTTCAACACGCTGGTGCCCCGCCACACTTCGGAGTAATGGTTAAACAATGGTTGGATGTTTATTATCCAAATAGGTGTATTGGCCATGGGGGATAATTGCAGGGCATCCTAGGTTACCTGACCTAACACCTCTAGATTTCTTCCTTTGGGGGGCATCTAAAAGAATATGTATTTAGGACACCCTTAACTGCAGTGGAAGATTTGACTGCCCGATATCATGCTGCAATAACCACGATAAATGGCGACCATTTGAAACGTGTGCAGCAGTCGATCGAATACCGTGTCATCATGTGCCAAATAATGGGGGGGTGGGAAGCACTGTGAACAACTGTTATAAAACATGGCTGTTGCAATACCTAAACACCTTTCGTAATAAAATTGTGCAATAGTAAATATTTAAAATTTATCGTGCCTGGAGAATAGATACTATGAATTAATAAAATTCTGCATTTCTTTTTAAACATTTTTCCATTAAATGACTTTTTCGTGACTTTTTATTCTCGATAATCATCATTGCTTATATTTTCCCCAGAAAGTTTCTGGTAAATAAGTGAGTTCGTTCATTTCATTTAAATTTTGACCTTAAGAGGGTTATTGGGGACAAAGTTCATCATTCATTTTATTTCCATTTTCATTTAGAAGAACTAGTTGTTTTGTTTTTTTTTAAATAGAGAGAATCCGGAAGCCTACCTGAAAACCTTGCCTCCTCTTCTCGTAAGTGGTGTGTGTCCAGCACGTTGTAAGTTGATTACTCCGCAAGGTGATGGTTGTAAGGTACTATGATTACACCTCTGATATAATAACATATTTGTGGTATTTATCTCAGAGATAAACTAAGCCAAGTTTTTTGATAGTTAGGAGATAATTATCCATAAAGTTTTTGAATGCCATAGAGAAAAGTACGGTGTATTCAAAAAATTGGGAATAAATACGTGAATATGCAGGGACGTATCACCTGGATGATATTTTCCTATAAAATATATTTTTTCTGATATAAAAGATGCAGTGGCGTGGATAAATTTTCATTCTGGAGAAGGATCAGACCCCTTTGGGGGCAGAACTAAAAAAAAAGAAAATCACATATTAATATTAGAAAACTGTATTGAAAAAAAAATATTTTTTAAGAGTTCTGGGGGTTCAGAGACCCCAGTCCCCTTGAGTAGATACAATTACGTTCCTTCTTTATCCTTCTGTGTCTGTCTGCGTCTGTACCTCTGTGTCCATCTATGTCTGTCTGTCTGTATCCAATCTATGTCTGTATGCATGTGTCAGTCTGGCTGGCTGGCTATCTGTGTATCTGTCAGGCTGTCTGTCTATGTCTGTCTTTCGGTGTATGTCTATGTCTGTCCCTGTCTGCCTGCTTCAACACTGTTACTCGTAATCAAAAATTAAAGAATGCGCAATTAAAAAATATCTTAAACTTTTCTTTTCCAATGGCTTATAAAATCAAACTCTTATTTTTAGGCCAACACTTATCCTACCAGTTGAAGTATTTTTATCAAGCGGAGCTTTCAAATGCGAAAGTCTCAAAACGTTTTAAACTGATATCAGTAATTTTATAGTATTGTTAGATGTTCATGCGCCTTTTTTATTTGCCAAAATATTTTTTGTCAGACGGGGAAAATTTTAACACTATCCTAAATCCACCATGCCTTTATAAACATTTATGACTTTACAAGTATTATGTCAATAACCATGTAAATTTCAAAAAGTACGACGGTTCTGAAGCCAACTCTTCTCTTTTTTCAAGTGAAGGCAGAATGCAGAGTAAGCAAAATTTTAAAACTTATATTCCCACGTGTGGAGAATCTCCATCTGGGGAAGCATTGTGTGGCGAATTCTCATCTTCAATCTGGATGAAACCAGAGAACTACTTCCAATTTGGCAAAAATCATGGAGCTCTCTGATGGCGGGTTTTAAATGTTTATTACACGATTTCTCAAGCTATCTCTCCTATGATATCATAAAAAGTAATCCACCAAAGTTCGTCACATTTCGATGTAAAATTTTCGTATAGTTCCAGTCCGGATTGTGACTCTTCTTAATAACGTATTCAGCAAGTTTGTTCTAATCGTTTTTATTTAGAGCATGCGCGCATGTCCTCCTGTCTTTATCGACAGCCTTAAAGAGATTCAAACATGGTGTGTTACGGTATCAATGATTTCTGAATTCACGTAATATTCATTTTCGCATGACATGAACATTTTATAACCAACATGAACATTTAACACAACATACATGAACATTTAACACAACATACATGAACATTTAACACAACATACATGAACATTTAACACAACATACATGAACATTTAACACGAATAAATGAACATTTTATAATCAAGCCATATGGAAATTTGTCAAAACGTCCTAGCAATTTTTGCTATCAAAAAATCTTTTATGCAAATTGATTTATATATACTACATATTGATGTATGTGCTATTTGTTTTGTATATAACCTATAATGCAATCATTTTTCTGTTTCCAAATCTATTTACATACACAAATAAGAATAAAATAAATAGCCGAAAACCCAAATAATACTATCTAGTAAATTATCGTGCTTTAACGCACCATGAATCATTTGTTTAATAAATGAAAACAGGAATTAAAGAATACTTATGCTTAATAACTAAATCTCCTTCCGAAGAATGGTTCCTAAATTTCAGGACTTACTCATTCGGGCAACCAATTTTATAACGCCGTTCAGAGGTAGTTATAGTAGTGAATAAATTGCAAGTTTAATAATTGCATGCCGGAAGCGATAAAAAATTATCCCTTCAGTCTATCAGTTCATCTAAATAATGCAGTATAATCGGATGGCTTGCAACAAAAACACAACCAAGTAGTCTTACAGGATTACTTTTGACAGAATCATTCGTCATTAAGGAAAATTCTTTGTGTGCTTTCTTTTATCCCGATTTCCTCTCTTAAGTTTCTCTGGTGAGCTATTGGGTCTAATCCTTAGTTCTTTTACAAAGCTGCATTATACATTTCTTTCTTCTAAATGGAAGGAGAGAGGGTAAGCCTACTTGAGGACCCTTTCCTTGACTTAGATTTACCAGCTTTGATAATCCAAAATCTCAAGAGAATAATGTTTTACTGGAAGACTTGCTTTACTCAAGGTGAAGTTAAAATTAAATCAGCTGCAAAAAGGCCTTGTGTCCAAGTTTACCGGTGTTTAAAAATAGGAAAATTTTCTGTGTATAGATTATTTTCTGTTAAAAATGTCCCGCGCAAATGTATTAAACTTAATTGTTGAAATGTATAATTATTATATAAATCGTTTAAATACATAAAATTCAATTCATTCAATATTCGATACGGTCCAACTGATCAAATAATATTAATGTACGTACATATTCTAAATGCTGCATTAAAATTATGCATCCATGTTGTATTATACACTCTATATTTTCATAGAATGCTTTAACCCTCTAACCAACTACTCTACTACTCTCCAACCGGAAGCCTATTATTAGTTTATACAGGGTGAATTTAATCCTCCGCACCTCCGATACATTTTTGAAATCCTTATGTTATTATAAGCCCATTTGCAAATCATTGTTGGATCGGAAAATGGAATTTTATATTTTTTTGTTTTTTTAATTTTTTCGAGCGGACTATATTTGTTGATTCAGCCAATCATGGGTTAGGGGAGGCCAACCTTCTTTTCAAGATTACACGCCCACTTGGCGAGATATTTTGACTTGTTAAGCCAAATTAGTATAAGATTTATTACGGCAGTATTTCGTATTTTATGACGGAAAAAAAGGTTTAATTATTGGTTTTATGACTATTCAACACAGAATAGACTGAACGGAATGATTTCATATTTTGGCTAGAAACTGATTACGCATATAATAAATTGGGTAGAAGTGAATTGTAATCTATAGCATTCGCCAAGAAAGCTCGCTAAATTCTTAAATGCAATTTTCGAAAGTAAACAAACTAGTTTGGCTGACATTATTTCACGAAAACATTCACGTGCGGAATTCGAAATAAAATGAATGCTTCTCTTATGCACGAATTGAATTGCAACTTGCAATGTGATTATAAAAATTAAAGTAATTTGTTTTCTGCTATGACTTTCAGAAATAAAATAAAAAGAATATAGAACTTCAATTTAACGAATAGAGAAAAAAATAACTTTACAGCTACTTCAAAATCTAATACGTTTAAATTTAAAAAGTTAACGCTAGCTCTGTATTACTGGACGTATTCTAAACTTTTAGAATACATCCCGCGTTCGCTTTTTCACATTTTTCGACCAGCTTGTTATCCCGCCGCGTGTTGCCAAAAAGGTTTCAATTGGCTCTATTTTAACTACCTTTTAATATTTAATTTCTCGATTTCCATGGGAATATAGCTGCTAATTTTCATACATTAAGGATTTTAATATATCTACATTAAGCTCAATTAAATTCGTTAGATTCGGCATGTGAGCTCCGAGGGTGGGGGAGGGGTTACTTGTGAGTTTTCCTGATTTTCTCAGTCTGTAATGTAAATACGAGCCAATCTCCTAAAAATTCCTCCAATGAGGCAATCCTCTCTATCTCTCCAAGGGAGGCCGGTGCTTACACGCTTCCCCCCATCTTTCCAAATCCTGTAATAACTTGAGAAATTCAAGAAAAGTTGAATATCATATTCATATCATATTATATTATTGCCAGCTCACGCGTTTAACTAATTCTGACTTCTGCACAAATGATTTATTTCTTCTACACATTAACGCTTGCAGCCTAACTAATAAGATTTTCTTACTATACGATCTTTTAAGCACGCTCATGACTTGCGTACACTGTATTTGTATAACTGAAACCTGGTTTTGTCTAAATTTCTCTCCACTAACTTAATTGACTACAGTTTGTCCTTTGAAAATCGTGGCAATACTTCAGGAGATGGAGTAGCTATTTATGTGCATGCGATCGAGCTTGTTATACGTCACCAACCCTCACTGGTGCAGTATCTACACTAAAATTGAAATTATTACCATAAAGTCTAATGGAGTTCTTACTGCCTCTATCTGCAGAACTCTAAACGCAAATATTGAAGACTTTTTGAGCTTTATGCAACGACTATTCGACAATATCAACTAAACTAAGTCCGAACTCATAATAATGGGGGATCTCAATATTGACATGAATTTAAATCATAACAAACATACAATACATTTTTAGATATGATCGACGCAAATAGATTTGGAATCACAATCAAATTATCTACAAGAATAACTGTCAACTCTCAATCATTAATTGATCTCCGTATAACTAATAATCATTTTAAAAATTCTGGAGTACTAATCTATTACATCAGTAACCACCTTTCTACATCTCTTAATATTCCAGATCTTCATCTGAAAGAATTCAAGCAGAGATATTTCACTCGGGATTTTTCGGAGAACAAGTTAATGCTTTTTAAATCTCATCTTTCTAACGTAAACTGGTCACCTGTCCTCAATCTGACTAATGCCAACGAAGCCTATATTTAGTTTTTTAGGTTTTTAATTCCCTTTACAACGACTGTTTTCACCTTAAAATGATCACTAAGGATAGGAAGGTCTGAAAACCGTGGATGACAAATTCTCTTTTGCGTGAGATTAAGATGAAAAATAAATTATTTTTTATCTTTTTCAAAAATAGATCACAGAATGATCTATCTTACGTGTTTTTAGAAACAAATTAAACAAAAAAATAAAATTTGTCAAGCGATCCTACTTAAGTAAATTTTTTACTAATTCCACTCCTAAAAAAACTTAGGAAAAATTAAATGAATGGCTTGGGAGGGAAAAAATCACAAATAACTCAATCGGAGATCCTGTCAATAACGATCAAATTCTCACAACAGATAATTTTCCCTATAGCCTAATCTGTCATCAATAGAATCCATTACATTTCAAAACTGACTACCATGGTTACTCTGTTTACAACTCTATGCTTTTATCAGCCATTACCTATATTGAAACAAATAGGATTCTGCACGGCTGACCGGCTGCTGTAAAATTCGTAGCTGAAGTTATTACATTACCTCTTTCTCATATCTGTAACTTAATCATTATGAATGGAATCATTCTTAACGACTTTAAAATATCAGCTATTACAACAGTATTTAAAAAAAGTTTAAGATCTGATATCTCGAACTACAGAGCTGTTACAGTTTTAAAAGTTTTTTCTAAGGTTTTTGAGAAACTCCTTCATAGAAGATTATATAACTTTTTTGAAAGCAACAGCATTAATTATGCACAATAATCAATTTGGTTTTACCAAAGATAAGCCTAGTGAACATGCTTTGCTGGCCGCTACTGATTTTATTTATTGTTTTATTCATTCTCAGATTTAAAAAAATCAACAATCGGTGTTTTCTTTGACTTATCTAGAGTCTTTGACACGATAAATCATGAAAGGTTGCTTTTCAAGCTGGAATTGGCCGGCGTTCCTGGTGTCTGCAATGTCTTATCCAGAAATTACTTAATCGACAGGCAACAATTTGTTCACATGAACGAAATTCGCTCTCCACTCCGTACTGTACTCTGTGGTGTACCACAGGGGTCTTTCTTGGACCTTTGCTCTTTAATTTTTATATAAATGATATATTTTTCTTACCTGTACTTTTCAAACCCCTCTGCTTCGCAGATGACACTAGCATTTTTTAATGATATTGAAATTAATAACTTAATTCATTATATCAATAGTGATATTAAATATTTTACTAACTTCTTTCAAAACTAACTTTCTAACTTTAAACACTTTAAAGACAAAGTGTCTTCTATTTACTAACAAAAAAATATTAATTTGGATCAACTCAGCCTAGTCATAAACAATAATATTATCCCTTTTTCTCTAGAAACAAATTTTCTTAAAGTAACTCTCCAGGCACATTTAAAATGGGACACACATATTCAGAGAATATGTACCAAATTAAACAGAAACATTCGTGTAATTAGAAACATTAGCTTTTATTTACCTATTTCAATCCTTTTCAGTCTTTATTATTCTCTGATTTTCTCTAACTTATATTACTGCCTACTAATTTGGGGTCACACGTCAAAATCAAACATACATCGTTTAGCCTCACTTCAAAAAAAAGTTACTCCTTCTTATCTCCAACCGTACTTCTACTTTCCATTACTTAAATGTTGCTAGACACTTCCACATTCTTCTGATCGATAAACTTCTCATTTTTAAAATCTCAACATTTATGTTCAATGTTATAAAATCTTCAGCATATCCATATGTTGGTTCTCTTCATCTGCCCAGTCATACATATCTAATGAGAAACTCTACTAACTTTGTCCCAGATTTTTCAATAACTAATCTCGGGCTGGCACGAACTGGCTGCTTTGGCCCTAAAGTATGGAACTCCCTTTCTTCAACCACGCAATCATTGATCTCGCCCCCATTGTTTAAAAAGCAATTTTCTCAATTCTTATTAAATTAAATTAAACTGACATCTGTTCATTTCAAAAATAATAAAATGTTCCAACTCGGGCAGCATGGGCTTTGTCAGGCTCTACATTCTTTACATATTATTGCCCAGACGAATCAATTTAATACTTTTATAATATGTAAAAATATAATGTATCTTACACTGTAACTGATTCTCCAAAATAAAGTTTGTATTGTATTGTATATAAATTTAGCCTTCTTATAAAGACCGAAGTATAGGAGGGGGCAACATATGATGAAGTCCGTGACCCACCACAAGTAATTACTAGGCTACTTATTTTTGTACGAGAAAAAGAGGAATCTTGACTTTGTGCCAGTGGAACTCGTAACGTGTCTTATGTTCAGTGTATCTATTGGATAAAGTGAAAGAAAATACAATGTTTCAGTAACGTACGCAAACATTTTATAAGGGGTTATGGGTGTACTAAGAGGTGGGGAGAGTTTCGGCAATCAAAATTTAATTGTATACAGGAAAACAAAAGGTCAGTGGGGTTACGACCCCACCAACCCCTCCAGAGGCGACTTAATGGCCGGGCTAACCGGGCGGCCATCCGGGACACCGTTTGGATGGGGGAGCCAAACTGAAGTCAAGTTAAAATTTTTTTAATGGACCCAATAGTAAAAAATCTCTCTAAAAAAAGACAAGTTTAAAGAAATTTTTAGAGACATCTTTAGAGAATTTCTTTCAGAGACTGTTGGCCACTTTTATCGCGTAGGCTATATGGCTCACTGTGCATCTGTGAAAATCTCCTGTTTTCGCCGGAGGGGGTGCCAAAAAACAATCCATGCCAAGCCGCACGTGTTCAAAATCAAACCTCGAGCCACCCCTGAATCCCTCCCTCCCCCGTTTGCTTTTACAAATAGTTTTTATGTTACAACTACCAAATGTTCAGGGCCGGACATTAGCTGAAGCCATTCCTCTCTCCCCCAAAACCGAGCAGTTTTTAAACACAAAAAGATAAAAATATTACTACTGATAGGTTGTACAAAAAGTGCTCACGAACTTGTTTTACAACTTTGTAATAATTTTATGAAAGAAGCTGATTAGAGCACGGCTTGCTTACCCCTCTACCCACAAAAGAGAAAAAAGTAGACGCGTTTGAAACCATTGATTAGTTGTAATATCATCAATCAGATAATAACAATTATTAACACTGTATTAGGGTAAAAGGTCACTGAATTCGAAATTTACAGGACGGTGCATAAGCATTACCAGAAAGTGGAAGGGGGTGAGGTTTATTTCAACCCACAATCCAGAAAATTAACCATGTTAAAAAAAATGCACGTTAAAATCTAGGCGATGGAGGTCAAATCCTCGCGACCCCCCACCCTCTCACCGTTGGGATAGGCAAATGGGACGATGTCTAAACGTTCTCTAGTGCATAATATTTAAAAACTGGGGTTTTTAAATATTATGTAATATGTAATGTGTTATATAATATTTTTATTATTATTAATTTACTAATTAGGGATAAATTTAAGAAATAGCGTTAGGCCGCCAATTCTAATAAACTGGGAATCCTCGCTCATAAGAATATTGTAAATTTTACTTTCGTTGTTCGTAACACGGTGAAGACAGCATGCAAAGTCGCCAAATTGGGCTTACCCTTTTTCTGATAGTATAGAACCAATGAAAAGGTTATCTCGGAAAAATAAACAACCCAGTAGTTACTCGTTAGCGCCTATTGGTGAAACTAGTCCAATCAGTGAACAGATGGCTATTTCAAAAATGTTTCGTGGGTGCGGTGGATTGAACTCACCCTGTATATATAGATGCAAGTGGTAGGTAAAATGTTAATACCACCTTGTCACCAGTGACCGGAAGTCTATGTTTGCTGAAAATTTTTAGTGATTTCTGTGACTCGTAAAATTCTAAAAAAAATTAACTTTGTTCATTTAGTATTTCACATGTAACTTATACAGGGTGTCTAGAAAAGTTTGAATGTGGCCAATAACTTTTGAACTAAGACAGATCTTTCAACGAAAGTTAGGTACTGGTATGGTAAAATGACTATGTCTTTGAGATCTCTGAGTAAGCGTTCTTTGCACTGTTGGGAGTCGAACCCGGATTAACGGCGTACTAGGCGAACGCGTTACCACACTGCGCCACAGAACGAACATTATTATCAATTATGTTTCGCATACTACATATTTTATATGCAAGAAAAATGTTGATCATATGCATAAGGACGAATAATACTGCTTTTTCATTAAGCGTTATCGAAGGTATAAAAATAGCTAGGGGGCCCCTGGTGACACCCGCATGGGCGCCGACGGCAGATAAATATTGAAGGGGGGGGGACAGTATAAAAGTAGAAGGCAGCTTGTTGTTAAACAGGGTCATGACCCGCTGGTGGTCCCAAGAACCAGTCCCCCCCCTCCCCCTTCCGTAATGTTTTTGCTACCAGTACTTACTCATTAGCGAGGTTTTAATCGTTTTTTTGCCTCCCCCGAAAAAAATTCTGATTAATGCCTTGTTGTTGTTTGTTTGTTTGTTTTTTGGTTTTACGGCTCAAAGACTACAGTGGTCATGCTGCGCCGGGACCTACTGTTTTCCGAGGAATCCGAACCTCTTAAGGCCTAGGGAACCAAACCCCGGACTACAGTGAGCAGTGCGATCTTTATGAGATCTCTGAGTAAGCGTTCTTTTTGCACTGCTGGGAGTCGAACCCGGATTAGCCGCGCAATAGGAGAACGCGTTACCACACTGCGCCACCGCAGGGCCGCCTCGTTGTTAACAACTCTTTATAGAGATAACAGACATCAACAAAGCAGTGTTTAAGTTAAATGTACTTCTGCTTGATGACGTTCACTTTACCATAAAATTAATATTCTAGTTGCATTACTAGTTTCATTTTCACATACAATGCTCCTTAATAAATTGCGTATTTATTATGCTAATAGTGATGGTGTAGACAGTCCCTTTAATTTATGTCGTTGATAATGAGCGTAGAGGGCCAAAAATTTCCTTGAGCTTGCGAAATTAAAATTGGGAAAATGTAGTTGTGGTTGTAACGTTATTAAAAACATTCCGTTTGACAGTTGAAAATAATAACACGTCAATGAAAACGCTGCCATGAAGAAAAGAGAACTATATAATACAATCCAACAAAAGGTATAATTACATCAAATAAATGACAAAGTGCATTTTTTTATTTTACACTAAATACACTACGCCGAAAAATATAACCGCATTCCTTAGATTTAAGAAAAAAAAAATATTTTAATTTTGAACGTTACCTATTATGAAATTTTTGTTTGAAATTGAGGGGGACATGGAACTCTAATACAACCCCTGGACAAAAGCATTACTTGTATTTTTTATTTAATTTTACAAACAGGTCCCGGTTTTAACTCGTTTTTATTGGTTATTTGTATTCAAACAAAATGCATTATAGCCGGGGATTAATTAGACACAAATTAAGACAAATTTCATTTTCAAAAGTTTATTTAATCAAAAGTTACATCCAAATTCCAGAAGCTGTGCAGGGACAAAAGTATGGAATACATTAAATATTGGCACAAGAGTACTGAATAATAGAAAGACAAACTACTAACTACAAAGGACTAACAACTTCATCGCGATTTTATCCCTCAAATTGTGCGGTGACGTCATTTATCATCATGACGTGTTTACGAATATGTAAATTACAGCTAAGTAAATCAACACCAGTGCCACTGTATTTTCATTTCAATGGCACTTACGAGAGAATTAACGCAGGCCGCGAGAGCTCTTATTATTGATAAATTTAGTAAGGAAACAACGTAAAAAATCATTATCATTGACCTTAATTGTTCCTAAGGAACTGTTTCTAAGATTTTAGCAAAGTTTAAAGCGACTGGAGGTATCAAAAACAAAGTTACAAATGAACAGCCAAGAAAAACGGCTAAGCGAGATGATAGAAATTTGATTTGAAATTGTCAAAAAACAGAGATTTTCTTCATCAAGAGAGTAATTCAGCTTGGAAGAATAAAGGAGCGGATGTTTCTGATAATACAGCAAAGAGGAGACTAAAAGAAAAAGGTTGCAGGTTTAATAAAGATCAAACGAAGCTATATATATAACAGACAAGCAGAAGAGTGTTCGTCTTACATGGGCGAACAAACAAAAGAATTGGTCCATAAGTGATTGGAATCATGTTCACAGATGAGTCTAGGATTTCTCTCGTGTAAGAAGATACTGTGCCCACAGTTATCTCCATACAAATTATCTTAATACAGAGTTATTTCCATACTCGTACACGTTTACAGCAGAGTAATGAAAAATTTCATCAAAATAATCTTCGAGGTTCAGCAAAATTTCAAAAGGCATCATGATTTGGGGCTCAATAACAGCGGAAGATGTAGATGAGATAGCTTTCTTAAAAAGATGTCTAAACGCCGATAAATATTTGGATATTTTGAACCATTTTGTGACGAAAACTACAGAAGAACACTTTGGTGATGATGATGACTACATACACCAAAATGATAACGCATCATCTCACATGGCCAAAATAATCAAAGCTTACTATGCAGAAAAAGGTATTACACGTTTAGACAGGCCTGCCAATAGTCTCGACATCAATGCGATAGAAAATATTTGGCTCACACTGAAAAAAAACGTACGCAAGAAGAAGCCAACGATCATTGATGTATTAAAGGCTTTTGTTCAGAAAAGTGAGAGAGAACCAGTTGGAGAGTCCCTATGAATGCGAGAGGTTTGTTTCATCATTACAAAAGAGAATTATGGACGTAATTAAAGTAAAAGGTGGGCATACGAAGTATTGATTGCCATTATTCCATAATTTTGTTCCAAAATTTAATGTAATCCATAATTTTGTTCCAAAGTTTAATGTATTCCATAATTTTGTTCCAAAGTTTAATGTATTCCATAATTTTGTTCCAAAGTTTAATGTATTCCATAATTTTGTTCCAAAGTTTAATGTATTCCATAATTTT
>QLNU02003225.1:99123824-99150831 GCA_006491805.2 Dysdera silvatica | reverse complement strand
CGGACCTTCAAATCCAATCAGTTTTGACTTAAGTTTGTCTAAAGTGATCCCCTATCCACAACTCATTTTTGTCGCGGATTACGATCGCCCTCTCTTTTATTCCTTTGGAATCTTTCTTTTCCTTCTCTGAAAAATCGTAGTCGAGAAAAATACGGGTTTCGTGTTTTAGCCGGAGACGGATCCACTCAAAGATCTAGCCAGGAGTGAAATCAAAGGATATATATCTTGTGAGGCAGTATATTATGTTCGTTTCATGATTTACTCTTGCATTTTGCGCAGTGCTTTGTGAAGAAACCTCGGTTGAAGCATGACTTATGCATACAAAGGAACTTTTATCCTAATAAACTAAGTAAATATTCTTATTTCTTGGCTGCTATATATATACATTCTAAATTTTCTATTTCATATGAATTTCAAGTGGAAATACTCATGATTTTTTTCTTTTCTCTCACGTTCGATATATATATATATTTTTATATACGAGGGTTGGAACTTTAATAGTGGCAACTATTTATTTACAATTGATACAAAATAGATACATGTTCTATTCTATTCTATTCATCTTTATTCATATCAATGTACAACATATTACAATACGTGATTCATGAAACTTTGAATTTGATTAATATACAACATTTAACTTAATACAAAATTATCTAAAAATAAAAATTAGGAAGCAATTGTACAAAGATATTGCATAATTATTATGTTCTATTATATTATATATTATATATATAGTATTATATAGTATTATCATCATTAGTGTTCAATCCTCGTATATATATATATATATATATATATATATATATATATATATATATATATATATATCTTACTAAACAACATGGAAAATGTGCATATTCAGAATAAGTAGAAGGAACAGAAAAGGAAACACTTGGGTGAGAGGACACACAGGAGTAAAGGCATCGTTATTAAAGTAAAATGGCTGAAATGTTGATGGGCAGGGCATGTTCCAAGAACTGATCAATTAGAGACAACTGAAGTTCTTAACTTGATTCCGAGGAACCAACTGAGACCTAGGAAATGTCCTCAAACTTGGTGGGTGGCTGAACTAAGAAAACAAGTTTGGGCGACATACTCAGGATAGACTTGTGTGGAAAGCATTTGGAGAGACCTTTATCCAGCAGTGGATAGATAATGGTTGAATATGATCATATATACATATATATTTTTTAACTTATGAATCTGCAAATTAATCATAATATGCATGATCATAATCGAGATAAAATATATTCGCTTTAAAACTAAATCCATCAAATATAGTAACAATTAAATTATATCCTTTCAAAATTCTATTTCCCAATGTTTTGTATGAAAAGAGATCCAGCTTTCCATAAAGTGCTAAATTATTAACGAAAAACTGTCGTCAAAAATTATTGCAAATAAACATATAATTTTTGCTACTGACCGTTTAAACAACAGCTTACTTTTCTAATTTTCGCAATTTTCTTGAAAATATTTCCTTCCTCAGAGACAGATTCAAGTCATAAACAAGTTTGTTAGTTATTTTAAAATCAGCACGTAATTATTACCTGTTTAAATTTTCATAATCTACAGATTACATTCCAATATGGAAAATATCATTGTTAAAGAGAGAATACCACCGCTTGATGAAGTAATGCGATATATGTACGAAGCAACGTAAAGTTATTTTTATTGCATTAGCCAGGCTTTCGGCTGTTCCACTGGACACGATGATTCGATGTCATTTTCATTCTGCATCATATGGTGGCTGTCCAGTGGAACAGTCGAAAGCGTAGCTAATGTAATAAAAATAACGTTTTACCCACTATACGTGGCTTTGCACATATATCGCATTATATCATTTGTTCTTAATTTTGCGTAATGAATTTTAAATATTCTTTGTGAAAAATAATATACAAATTACCTCTGATTTATCCTTTCGATTTTAAATAAGGTTTTTAGCTTTTCTTGGAGTTTTCTTTAAGTCAAGTGTGTTTGACGTCCCTTCCAAAAAAAATTTTTTTTAGTTTTATACTCGTATTGTATTTTATTTTTTTACACTATTTCGATTCTCAATTTGCTTTTCTTTCTCGGTTTTCAAATTTGCGGAAAAGAATGTTTTAAACATAGGAGTTGTCTGGCATGGAAAAAAGAAAACAACCACATCCTGTTTTTTGCCCGATTTTTTTATCTTATTGTTGAAATAATTCATGAAATTCATAAATATTCAATTTCGATACGTTTAATTTCATATTGCACACATACTTTCGGCTTCAAATGAGAAGACATACAATAAATTCTGCTTTAATTAATGTAATCTTTTGTTCGCAGATAAAAGAATAATGTTTGTTTATCACAAGGGTTACATATTGCATACAGTCTTGAATCTCAATTTAAACATAACCAATTTTACAAAGCATGGAAAAGACATCTGTTTTCATACTGATACGTTTTCATCGATTTGTCACAATCATTTACTTTCCTTATATTTAGGATTCAGCGGAAAAGAGAGATTGAACCTGGTTACGCCGAAAGCTCTTGTTTAAGGGCGCTATATTACGTTATTTATTTTTAAATTTTAGAAGTTTACTAGTTCTCCTCTTAAGTTTGGAAACAACGGAAGGCCTCTGTGCGTGTTTACGAGTATGTGTGTTTTATGGTAGTTTTCATTAACATTAAAAATGCATTCTCTTAAAATGCAACGAATTCAAGAAACTACGTATATGTCTTGGAGGTAATTTTATTTGACCTGCAATTAACCTTATGGAATAAAGCTTACTCCATTATTGAAATGGATGACATTCAATATTTTATGCAGTACGATGCATATATTCGAATTTTTAATATTCAATGTACTTATTCATGTAGAAGTAACTCAATATTAAATCTCTATACTAATAATACGTATCGTGATGATTAGGAAATATTCTTCTATGTTAAAAATTAGCCCAAACTCTCTAAACACATTTATTTCTAAATATAAAACTATGAAACGTTGGTGCAACATAAATACGTTAACAAGAATTCAATGGAACATCAACAAAAATCCAATGCAACATTAACAAGAGTCCATTGTAACATTAAGAATCCAATGTAACCTTAACAAGAATCCAATATAACCTTAACAAGCGTCCAATATAACAACAAGAATCCAATGTAACCTTAACAAGAATCCAATGTAACATTAATGCAAGAATTCAATGTAACGTTAACAAGAATCCAATGTAACATTAACAAAAATCCAATGTAACATTAACAAGAATCCAATATAACCTTAACAAGAAACGATGTAACCTTAACAAGAATCCAATATAACATTAACAAGAATCCAACGTAACCTTAACAAAAATCCAATGTAACATTAACAAGAATCCAATGTACCATTAATGAAGAATCCAATGTAACATTAATGCAAGAATCCAATGTGACATTAATGCAAGAATCCAATGAACGTTAAGAAGAATCCAATGTAACATTAACAAGAATCCAATGTAACCTTACTAAGAATCCAATGACAAGAATAGAACATGTGTCACTGTTATTTTTTCTCTCACTATAGGATTAGTATTTACGTCTTAAAATTGATAGTTAACTCAATTGAGCTTCATTTCAGCAAGGGTAATGTTGCGCAGAGACCTAGTGTTTTCCGAGGAATCCAAACCTCTTAAGACGTAGAAAACCAATCCTCGAACTACGATGAGCAGTTAATCGGTACTCGTTCCTTTTGGGAGTCTAATCTAGGATAACCTCGCGCAAGGCGAACGCCTTACCACTAGACCATCGAAGGGCCACTATCGTTAACCACGAGAGAAGTGCTCTTTACAAATATACATCAAGGGGGCCCATACTAAAATTTAAACCTCTACCATTCTAAAATCTCGAATTTAATCTCATATTCCAAAATTTGCGGACGCTAGAACCTAGTAAGTAGCGGAAGTTTCTTTGAAATCACCCTGTACTTTCATAAAAATATTTTTTTCTAGACAATTTTTTTAATTCTTCATATCATTTGGATCGTTTCATTCAATTTCCAAATTGTCGAGATAAATTTGCCAATCAGCACCCCACTTAAACTGAATGAAAAAACACAGAGAACTTCATTAAAAAATCAACGAATTATAGGTTATTAGATAAATAAAAAACGGGCTTTGAAATCGTTTGAATAAATTGAATTGATATCTTTTTAGCTAGTTGCTTTTTTTTTTAAATTCAATTATACCAACGGAAAAAGTAAAAAAAAATTAGTTGACATTCGAAATTTATTTTAATTTAGATTAATTTTCTGTTTGAATTAGCAATAAATTCAAACAGTCATCGTTTTTTTACAAAACCCTACTTACATGTTCACAAATAATTTCGTACTTCACTTTCACGACGAAGAAATTTTGATTAAATATATATAATTGGTTTATTTTTTGCCGCGTTTAAAAATTTGTGGGCTTTATGATTAGCAAAAAAAAAAATACAAAGAATCGTTTTGCAGCAATTTCTTCTGTTTCATGTTCATGATTATTTAATTTAATATTTTATTTAATTCCATATTAATGAAACACGGTAAATCTTCGTAGAAAGCAAAGAAAAATAGAAAAAAATGCCATCGTTTCGTAGCCATTCTCTTTTTCATCAATGCTCTTAAATTTCTGCATGGAAGCCCAAACAACTATAGAACCTAAACGCAGATACTTTATGATAAAATCAATCAATGATTCATTACAATCAATCAATGATTCATTACAATCAATCAATGATTCATTACAATCAATCAATGATTCATTACAATCAAAATCGATGATCCATTACAATCACAATCGATGATCCATTACAATCACAATCGATGATCCATTACAATCACAATCGATGATCCATTACAACCAATCAATGATTCATTACAATCACAATCAATCAATGATCCATTACAATCAATCTCAATGACACATAATCAATCAATGATTCATTACATCACAATCAATCAATGATTCATTATAATCACAATCAATCAATGATTCATTACAATCACAATCAATCAATGATTCCATTACAATCACAATCAATCAATGATTCATTACAATCACAATCAATCAATGATTCATTACAATCACAATCAATCAATGATTCATTACAATCACAATCAATCAGCTGATTCATTACAATCACAATCAATCAATGATTCATTATAATCACACCAATCAATGATTCATTCAATCAATGATTCATTACAATCAATCAATGATTCATTACAATCAATCAATGATTCATTACAATCAATCAATGATTCATTACAATCACAATCGATGATCCATTACAATCACAATCGATGATCCATTACAACCAATCAATGATTCATTACAATCACAATCAATCAATGATCCATTACAATCAATCAATTATTCATTACAATCAATTTGATTAATCACAGTCGATTAATTATTCATTACAATCAATTTGATTAATCACAGTCGATTAATTATTCATTACAATCAATTTAATGATTGCTCACAGTCGATTAATTATTCATTACAATCATTTAATGATTAATCACAGTCGATTAATTATTCATTACAATTAATGAATGATGCTTTTTAAAGTTTAAGTTTTAGGCGCAAGGACAACAAGGGTCAATCTGCGCCAGAATCCACTATAGTTTTCCGAGAAATCTAAACTTTTTAATGTCTAGGGAACCCCCCACCCCCGAGATTCTGTAAGCAGTTCGTTGGCAAGCGCTTTTCTTTCCCGACCACTGTGAGTCAAATCCGGTTTAATCGCATGCTGATATCTGATACAAATGATACGAACGTATTTCTCAGGAATCTGTATTTACTGTATTACTGTAGAAAACTAACATTATAGAAACATTCGAATGTTTTTAATTCTGGATATCAGTTCAAAGACTGTAGTTTTATTATTTATACTAAAGCAAAACCTATTAAACAAGCAATATTTACTACAGGCTTACTTCACGATGTTTTCACATACTTTGCACTTTTGGATGCCACATGAACTGATCTTCAGTCGTTAGTGAACGCGTTTTCTTTTTAAGTTAATAGTTATTTGACATGATTTTGTTTACTGTCCTGTTTAAATTACTTTATATTCAGCATTGCAAATTAGCTAAGATTTTATTTTGTCTATTGATTTCAATTTTCCTACAGTGTGCAGAGTTTCATGTTTAATTGTCGTATTTCAACTAGCATGCTATGCAACCTTATAATAATGGTGCAACGCCTATGCAAAAAAAAAAAATTGATTGATTGAATATTCCAATGCTATCGCCGTCTCTATTCACCATGTATTTACCTATTAACTGCCCTTAGGTAGGTGTTACCTATGAAAATCCTAGAATGATAGAAAGAACAATTCAATTTCCTTAGCTCAGAAAAGAACAATTCAATTTCCTTAGCTCAAAAAGAAACTCGACGCGTACTTCTATTTGATGCCTTGTCGCCCAGGTCTTATAAGCCTTTAACTCTTATCCCTCCACCCCAAAGCCCAATCGTTAACGCTTGCTCAACTTTCTTCTCAACGAAATTCGAAACAGAAAAAAAAATCTTACCAGACAAAAAGCAAAACTAACTTCTCTCGTTTCGACCAGCAAAAGTAAACACAATTATCCCACGCTCCCCAAAAGTAACGAAGACAATGCTAGTGACGTTTCTTTCCTATAGCAATGTTAGGATTTAAGATTCGCTTCCTCATTATGAAGATTACAACAGTATTAATATAAATTATGGAAACTAATATCGGATATATTATAAATTATAATTATGTGTTCTCAGGCAAAAAAAGGCATCAAAAAGTGTCAGATATAACGAAATATATGATTAAAAGTAAGAATTTAAATCTGCATTGACATACCTGAGGACGTTAAACAAATGAAAATTTTATGTCCATGTAAATTTTACTGCAAAAAAGTGTTCATAACCCGACACTGAATGCGTTTGCACACATTGTTTGCCAATAGAAGTGACGTCTTTGTTTTAAGCAAATGTGAATATAGTGAAAAATTTGATGTAACGTTGGCGTTCATTTCGATATTTTAAAATTTCCCAGAAACAAATGACTATTTCTATTTTCAAGAGAATGACGGAAACACATTTTTTATAGAGAATGTAACATTCTCCTATGGGTCCTGTTATGATGACTTATGAAAGCATTTAAGCTGCTAAACACAAAAAAGATGCTTTCTTCGCGTGTTTTACCTCGCAAGAAGAGTAAAGGCCATTTATGCGGGAACCTGCTGTTTTCTGAGGAATCGAACCCTCCTATGGCTTATGAGACAAACTCAGGACTTGTAGTAAGCAAAGAGTTAGCCTGTAAGCTTTATTTTTTCACGCCGTTGGTGGTCGAATCCACGTTACGATTGCAGAGCCCCAAAGACAGACTGATTAATTTATTTTTATTGTTTCCTGTTAAATTTTGCTTTGTAAAATCATTGCACGTTGAGTCATGGAAAGAGGATAAACAACTTAGCATAATCGCCAAATTCTAATGCATTATCCTTATTATGTTTCATTTAAATATAAAATTGTAGAAAAGCCACCTTCTTTTGAACTTTCGACAATCTCAAACTTATAGAAACCAGCTCTTTGTCATAAGACTTCTGTTATCCTTGCACCATAAAAAAAATTCCATCAAACAACCAAAATGAGACAGATATTTGGAAAGAAACTTTATAATTGGAAATTTTAGTATAACTTCATAGCCATCGTGCATAATTTCAAAGTTCCGGCCTTTTGGTGAATTAATTAAAATAAAAAAAATTGCCTCAAATCTTCCTTGAAGTTTCCATGGAGAAAAGGAAGAAATTTTAAACTAACATCTTGAAATAAATGTGCTCATTTGAGAAAAAACTAAATGACTTGTTTTTAAAAACAAAGTGGGTAAAATTAAGTTCGTTAATTAATTTATCTCATCACGTGAGACTTACAAAAACGACAATTGATATTGACGAAGGAATAAAAGGTTATCTTTTACAGAAAAAATTCTCAGGCGAAGCAGCAAAAATTCTTATTATAAAAATGAAAGAGAATAAAGCCTTTCTAATATTACATCGGAAATCAATTTCATCTCAAACAAACCTTAATATATTAAAAGCAAAAAAAATGATTAAGACATATCCATAATAAGCAGTAAAACGTAAGCAAAACACAATCGAAACGGAAAAAAACTATAGGTTACATGCATTCAGATAGGGATTTTCTGAACTAGATACATTACTTGGATTGTGTTTTTCGCACATTATCGTTCATAGATTTGCTTTAAATAAAATTATAGACATTTGAATGATGTCATCTGAACAATAATTTACAGTAAACACATTCACCGGTATTAGGCTATTTAAAGACTATTTCTGTTTAACGACGATGCTTTAAAGTCCTTGTAAATGCTTCGAAGACATAAAGACGTTCTGAATAACGTGTTTTGCTCATTGACTATTTTATCTACGTCCCTTGAACTTCGTTAATGGGAGAATTTACTGTATTTCATTTGCAACTATTAACAGTAGTGAATTTGCAACTATTAAGAGTAGTGGAATTTGTAATTATGTAGCATTAGATTTGCGATTTATTAACAATTGGTGAATTGCAGGTAATAACAGTTGGTGGATTGCAACTACTAACGTGGTGAAATAGTAGTTAATTTGCAATACTAACAGTGGTGAATTTGTAACTATTAACAGTAGTGAATTTGCAACTATTAACAGTGGTGAATTTGCTGATACCAAACAGAAAAACGATTGGATGATGGGATATCATACGACGTTCACAATAAATAGCCCGGAGAATTTCGTACATTCAAATCATTGAAAGAATCGTTATGTGAGCCACTATACCTTTAGTGATCACATCGCTGAGAATATTTGGAATTTCTCGTCCTAAGATTGAATGGTGGAGTATTGGATACCGTTCCAACGTCTTAACCTGACCTCTGACCCACGATACCTTTACACGCCATCGAGCATACAAGAATTCAAACACAATTCATTGAACACAGCATCCGTGAAGCAAAGTGATACTCCGCACATGGATACTTTCCTTTACGGCAACTCCGATTCGAAAGAAGGATAATATATCCAGATTTAATAAGCATTCCTGATTCCTGAAGCCATTGACATTAAGTGTGTGTATGTGCTAATTATGTGCTAATTATGTGCTAATTATGTGCTAATTTCAGCTAACAAATGCAGTTTCTTTATTTCTATTTCTTTGTCTGATCACTTTTGTAATTGCCACTCAATTACTACAGTGAAAAATGAAATAATATCTAAAGAGATGAAACAGTGCCCTCTCTCTCTTTAGAATTAAAACAAAGGTAAGATAGCGATCATTCCTAACAATTGTTGTTGTTCATGAAAATCAATTCTATGCAAATCTAAGACTGACCTATAAGAAGTACAGTGCCCACCTCGTATAAATGATACATCGTGATGTCGTCTTGGTTAGAGACTTCGAGGGCAGATTCCCAGGTCGCGGAAGGGCTAAACATTTTTGCTTAGTAATTATATTTTAGTATTTTCAAACTCGAAAGGTTTATTACTGTCTATAATTAGTGTATTTATAATATTAATTAATACTATTATGATTATATTTTATTTCTTTTTCCATCCCTTACACGCACACACATATATATATAATACTTATATTCACCATTTTCAAACTTCTAAAAATGCACTACTTTTTCGACAAGTTATGAGAGAATTGGCAACATATTACGAGAAACAGATTGTTTCATGCTGCTAGTTCAGTCGGAAACAGATCAGTTCTAGAGCGAAACAATTTTAAAACATCCGCGTCGGAACGGATCTTCGCCCAAACAGGTTTCCTCTCGTCGAATTTTTACGGTTATGGCGACGACGTCGACTATCTGAACAATTCACGAATCCCTAAAACTAACTTCCGATCTGATGATAAGAGGTTAGATTCGTGGGTAACTTTTCGAGTAAAAGCTATTAAAATTTATGATTCGGAATTCCATGCGAGGTATTCGGAAATGCATTTTTCATTTTAAAGAGTAACTCTTCCAAGTAAGCGGTGTATATTCTTTCGGTGTAGCTCTTATTTCATATTTTTAGAAAAGAGGAAAAACACACACATATATATCGTCAACCATTTTCAATCCACTGCAGGATGGAGGTCTCTCTGTTATCACACATACACGTAGTACGGTGAAAGAAATACAGAGGAAGTGGCCTTAAGTTCACCACGCTGGGCCTACAGTTCAACGAAGAATCCCAGCTTCGGTCATCACAAAGTTAAAAGTCAAAGTTAAAGTCAAAAGCTAAGAGCTTTTTTTTTGCGGGACTCGTTGTGTCATCCCCTTACGGAGTGACCGCCACCAATGCGGCAATGACCGCACCGGCGCTCCATTCAATGACGGTATTCTTGGCACAGAATGGCTGTCGGACATATACATGCACATACACAGGGTGGTCATTTAAAAATGCCCCACCTTAATAACTTTGATTCTAAGATCGGTACGATTTTGACAAAAACACGTCGACTTTTATTTGAAAGGGAGAGAATAAAATTAATGTAAAAAAAAATTGTTTGTTCAACTCCCCGAAGCTCAAACCCCACAACTTTGAATTTTCAAATGGCAATACCTATCTTGTGATATGTCATTTTAAACCGCGTAGAAAGTACAATATTTTTGCGTATACAAAAAGTAAATTTCATCATGCGTTCGTTAGAAGGAGATAAGAATGTAACCGTTATTTTTATCCTTCCAAACATAACCAGAGAGAGAGAGAGAAAAGAACGCTTTGACCTATCCTTGGATTAAATGAATTGATTTACACGCCATCTAAGCAGTAAATCAGTTTCATTTTGCTTTTTGGTCATGGGGAAGTGATACTAGTAGGAGGTAGCCACAAATACTGAAGTCAGCGTTCGTTATTTTTATCGGAATATCAGCGCGAAAAACGCAAAATAACAATTTTATTTTTAACTCTTTCTCCCGAATGCATGAAACAATTTAATTTTTTCTCAAAAATATTTCATTATTTAAGCTGTTTAAATTATATATTGCAAGATATGGGTTGCCATTTGAAAATTCAAAGTTGGGGGAGACGTAATGGTCGAGTGTTGAACGACAAAAATTTTGTTATTTCCCATACAAATAAAAATTGACGTGTTTTTACTCAAAATTGTGCCTATCTTAGAACCAAAGTTATTAAGATGGTGCGTTTTTAAATGAACACCCTGTATATAACGTTCACCAAAAAAATGTGTGATAATATAAAATTTAAATTGATGATAACTAAAAGAAATTTAATACAAATTATTTATAGACCATTTAATAAGGAAGAAATAGGTTTGATTTCCACATAGGCCTATTTAATTTTCAACCAAAGATCAGGAGACTGATAAAATTATATGTATAGAACTTTTTATGTATGCATGAAATCACACGTATACTGTGTGGTGTGTTACGTAATTTTTAATTTATTATTGTCGTCATTCTCTACTCACACAGTTATTTTAATATGATAAAAAATGATAAGCTATGAATGAATGCCGATATAAATATCGAGAAATGAACAGAAAACTGTCAGATTTGTCTCATATATATATATGTGTGTGTGTGTGTGTGTGTGTGTGTGTGTGTGTGTAACAAGGAGAACAATTTTGCAAATGACGGCGTAATAATCAAAGCCAGGATTGTGATTAACGGACACACGAAGATGTCGCCTTTACGGCGGCATCGGCAAATAGCCGACGACTCGGCAAATAGCCGACGACTCGGCAAATAGCTTAAGGCAGACATAAAATGAAAACCCCTCATATGAGGTGTTTTATATAAGCCGGCTACAAGGAAATGCTTCCCATGGATGATAATATCCAACTTCATTTTTTCAGACTCATCTGCAATATTTTTGAAAGTGAAGATGGTCATTGGGCAGAATGGTAAACAAGAGATCACTAGACTTCAATCGAGTATGCGCCGGATGCCTCAGAGAGAGGTAACAATTGGGTCATATCAGACTTTTATACGAAGATTTCTATGAACGCAAATAACACAAAAAGTTCTCGCAATTAACTATCTCATTAACTATCTTGTAAACAGTCTTAACTAGGATCTCTTGAAAGTTTAAACAGCTTGTAGAATGATTACAACCCTATATTAGCAATTTATGGTTCGTTTAAACTAAACATTGTCTTTTCACTCTCATTTGGAATGAGCAAAATTTTGTAGAATAATAATGATAATGCCAAAATAATCTAATATTCTTTCCACTTTTATTATGTCGTAAATTCCATAACTTACCATAAAATTTCAAATTACCACATTGTGTTTTCAAATTTTGCATTTTGCATGCTGATATGACATAACTTTTTCCATCTATGCGATTTCAGTTGTTTCCTTTTTCATTTCACGTTTATCCACCTCTCAGTATATACCTCCAGTAAGAGACCACCTCTCTGAGCAACCGCGTTTTCATGAAAGCCTCAAGGAGGTTTTACTCTACGTTGATATAGGAACATGTTAGAATATTATATAAATTTCAATTATACGATTAAAATCGGCTTAATTCATTTCTAATAATTAAGGGCCGTAGTCCAAACACAGGAAATTGTTTTTCCTAACAAAATTTCTTGGTCACGTGCTATTTAAATTTAGCGTTCAAATTTTAATCGACCTCCTCCTTAGAACTAAGAGTCTTTTTTTATTGGAAGAGTTCAGCTTGAAAGAAAACTTAGCGTGTGCAAAATACAGTTATGTAGCTAAATTTAAGTAGCACATGACCAAGAAGTTCTTTTTCATAGCGAGTTAAATTCTTTTTATTCTGGAGTTGGGGAAACCAAGGTGCGTGGATTTCGTCATTGGATGCAACGATGCAAAAGCAGGTTTCCTTGGAGCAGGATTGGCTTCAGATACAAATAGTGAAATGGCTATAATTCATAATTCTAAGCTCTGAATCAAAAATCGTCCCTCTTCATTCTCATCTTAAAATTATCCGAAAATTCGGATGGCAGGGAGTTTATTGGAGAGTTACCAAACACCCTGTAGAACCTGGCACACTGAACATATGTTAGATCCACGGGATATGTCGTTAATAAACATATTTTTTATCCAACGCCATTTTCTAACCTTTCGGCCATCAGTGTTCTAGATGCCCAATATCGGTTTGGTAGGTTGAAGAAACACAATAAGGATTTTCCACAGAGTTATCGTCCATGATATTTCGTAGCCTTCGGACTGAAAGAAGGTGTTCCCGACCATTAGGTCAAGTTCACACAAAGGGGCATGCAGATGAATTAGTCAGGTTAATTCGATAGAAATGCTGTTGCAGATAGTCATGTAATGTAATAAGTCTGAATCAAGCTATCGCGGAGCTCTTTTGGTATTGTGTATTTCAGAAGACAGTTCCAAGTTTTCTCAGTAATTTTATCAGAGTAATGTAATCATCTAATAAACAAATGTGGATGTAGTATATAACAGATTTCACTGTACGTGGAAATATTCGACGAAACAATACGCAATATAAATAAGAGACAAAAACGCTATAAAAACGTATTTATGGCAAGATTGAATTCAATCTATGCGTTTCGGGCAATAACAGTCCACCCTTCTTCAGGAAAGAACACTGTCGAACATTGTCAACAAACCAACACTGTGGAATATTGTTTGTTGACGATATTCCACGTGTTCACTCCCGAAGAAGGGCGAACTTTTATCGCCCGAAACGCGTATATTGAACTCAATCTTGACATAAATACGCTTCTAAAACGTTGGTTTTTCTCTAATATAGATTTCACTGTGTTTTAACCTTTTTTTTTCTAGTCTTAACAGGACAATTTCTTCTATAATCTGGTAAATGTTTCTTTTTATTCTTAAAAGGTAAAAGCTCTTGTGTTCTGTTTTTGATGATAGAGTTAATTAATTTTAAAAATTAACGAAGTTAAAAGGTGACAATATAAAATATAAAATTGTTTAATTATGTATCTACAACCCTTTAATGTTCATTTTATTGCCTACCGCTATTTAATAAGCGTTGCATGAAAACGCTACATAAAGAAATTTTCAACACAACTTTGAATTTTATTCACACTTTTGAGCATTAAGTGTTTTAAACATGCATTTTGGGATATTTATGAGTCAATAACTATTTAAGAAGTCCCCAAGGAACACTTACAGCTAAAGAGGTGGGGGATCTTAACGAGAACTGCAGTGCAGTTTCCTCATTTAATAAAAATTTCACAGGATGATAATGGGAAAATTTTTAACCCTAAAAGCGATAGTAAACTCTGGAAAACTATTTTACGGCTTCGAATTTTAAAATTATTTTATAGCTAGATATATCCTTGTAGTGGACAACTAAAAATCCTAACAAGAAGTCCATTATATTAGAAAATAAATATTATATTTTCTTGGAAAACGCTGAATGAATGTATATTAAAAAAATATAGTGTTATCTCCTTAATTCCTGTTGTGATTGGCCACCGACTTTTACCCGCATGGACGGAAGTCCGCACTCAGTGGATAGCGAATTTCAGTAGTCAAAACTTCAGGCTATAAGTAATAACTTATATAATATTTTAGTATACAACGTAAATTAATAAATTACTAAAACAAAATCGTGTATCATCAAAGAATAGTTCCAAAATGTTACAACGAAACAAAAATATTAGTACTTACCTATAGTCCAAACTCGTTTATTTTTACTTAAAGTCTTATAAAAAAAAATCCGAAATAATTTAAGAGGTTGCTTTTAAAAAACAAGTGACAACACCTGAGGAAACAATCATGCCGTCTTCGATACCTCCTGAAGTTTTTCCTGTAAAAAGGCTTTTTTTTTCCAACAAGAGAGTTTTGTTCGTATTATCCGACGAGCCGTACGCATTAAGCTGTCATTAACATTGAATGGACATGAGACTCAGACAGGGAAATACAATTTGTCCGCACTAACAGGGGGGTCCATCTTAAGATAGCTGTACTAATGAGAGTTCACTGTGGTAAGTGCCGCAGAAGTTATTTCGGTTAAGGTGGAATTCGGTAAAAAATAATCAGTTAAAGAATTAGAATTTTACTGTAATCGATAACGTATGCTAATTTTTCACTAAAGTTTATATTTTTAAATTGTTTCACATATACATAGTGTGTTTGTTATTTCCTAAGACTTTACCAGCCGGTGGGGTACGCAATCGGCGCTGACTTAATTTCAGACTTTAAAATCGACCAAATCTTGAATTTTCTCTATGGAAGGAGGAAGATCTTTAGTACCAAGATTGGCCTTTCCTGCAACACAAACCCATCATCGGGGATAAACGCAATTAGTCATTTTCGTTGGCTCATGTCTGTCGGGTGATAGTAGAAAACCTTGTTTGAATTGTGTGTGTGTGTACATTCTCTAGCCATCGTAGCTTTTCAAGCGACTTTCAGTAGCGGCTATTACTTCCAAAGGTGACTTCAAATTGAAGCACGAAACTTTCTTTTGGGTTAAAAGTTTTTACGAATAGTGTTTCTTCTGAAACATATAAAGCTAAATTATATAAAGAAACAGTTGATATGAAAAATTGCTAAACAGTAAAAAACTAGTTGATTCATCTGAGATTACCTAGAGCCCCTGGGTTTAAGCCTCGATATCTAGAAGTGTTTTCACAGTAACAACTCTGAAATCCCATAATAGATCCGTACAATGAAGTGGAGGAAAGCGACGATTTCTTCGTTACTAACGATGATATGGAAAAAGCGAAATAATGGCGAAAAATAAGCACAATAACAAAAGCGGGCAAAATTGTGAGATATCTCACAATACAAAATTAATAAGAGCCGGAGGGAGAGGAAATAAAAGAATAAAGAACCCACAAAAGACTGGTGACACCCATTCAGTGACTTCGAAAATGTCCTTTATCGAAATCTGCAAAAAAGGCCGTAAAGAGATCCGAAAGTACACCTGAGATTTCTTGAAAATATTTTCTTTTGAAGGGATGCTTTGAGAGAATCAGAAAATTAATCCTCAAAGTTATAAAACTTCACCGAAACTCTGACCGACATAGGACACCCAGTGGCGGCTCTAGGCTAGGGCCTGGGGTGCCATGGCCCCCCAAATATAACAGGATTTTATTATATTGCCCATGTGCATGGACGCCGTCAGCGATTCCCGTGCACATAGCAAGGAATTTGTGCCCCCAAAATTTGTTTATCTAGAATCACTACTGAGGATATCCTATATGTAACCCATAGCTATTCCTTCAGACAGGGCTTAAATTTGGCGGGGGGCCACCGGAACGCGGTTCCGGTACTTCTTCGTTTTTGGCAATTATTTTAATATTAGCCGGAGCCCCTAAATAAACGCTGTCATGAAAAAGTAATGAATTGGTGATTAAAGTCATGAATTTTGTTGTCCAAAGAAATGGACATAAACAATTGATATGATTTATCGATTCTTTTGCAGCCATTTGATTTTTTAATCGATTTAACATAATATTATGGCATAATAAACTATTTAAACACGACTACCACAGTTAAAATTATTTAATTAGGTGGATGACGATCGTTTCGGCAGTGAATGACTGCCTTTGTCGAATCCAGTTACAAAAGTGAAGGTAAACTTCACCGCACTTGGCGTATAAACACGTTTTGCCATCTTTATTTATGGAGAACATTTGAATGGAGGTGAAGGGAGATTTTTACGCATATGAACCCGTGTTGCCATCTATATGTTCTCCATAAATATAGATGGCAATATGTGTTTATACGCCTAGTGCGGTAAAGTTTACCTTCACTTTTGTAACTGGATTCGACAAAGGCAGTCATTCACTGCCGAAACGATCGTCATCCACCTAATCAAATAATTTTAACTGTGTCAGTAGTGTTTTAAATAGTTTATTATAGTTTCAGTAGAGTGTTTCAGGTTACTAATTAATAATATTATGGCTTATGCACATTTTTTTTTAGAAATTAAGCCCTGCCTGTAGGCACTACGATTTTCTGCAATACTTCTTAATCGGTCGCTTCTGTGAAGTGAAAAATAAACCCTAAGACATATTTATTTTTCCTCCATTCATCAAATATTTCAGGCTGTTGGCACGACTATTTTATATAATTGATAATACTAAAATTTAAGCCAAAATCCTTTTGTTCTGATTCAAAGTTTTGTTCTGTCAAAACTATCCCAGATTTTATCCACTGAAAGAAAACAGTTTTAAAAGTACCTTTCTCAAAAGCTTGGAGTTTCAAATCCAATTAGTTTTGACTTGAGCACCTCCAACGGGATCCATCATCAAAAGATTCATTTTGTCGTAGATTACGACTCCCTTTGCTATTTTTTTGGAATATCACTTATTTTTCTTCACAGAAATGTCACAGATGAGAAAAATGCAGGTTTCTTGTTTTGCCCGGATATGATTCCACTCAAAGGCCCAGCCAGGAGTGAAATTGAAGGTTATATATATATCTCACAAAGCAGTATCATGTTATGATGGTTTCTTGTTGCTCTTACTTTGTGGAGAAATCTCGACCGAAGCACAAATTATGTCTTTGAAGACGTCCTCTATCATTTTTTCGTTGGCTCTTCTCTTCTAATAAGCAACATAAACATTCCTGTTTCTTATCTTTGTGACGTATATCTGAAGTCAGAATATTTTGTATAAATTGGTCTACTGTATTAAGAAGACAAATTCTTGATAAATTATAAGCATACAAAATATTTGAAATGTTCAGTGAAGCTTACAATTAAAGAATGAATATTCATATTTGTCTTAATATTTGTAATGTAAAAAATATATTTTAACCTGCTTGTCTGAAATGCACCTTTTCCGATACATTCTAACAAAAAATTAGAGCAATTTGTATTTGACCTTTTGTACTTTGGCCATATTATATCCATGTTATGTCTCAAATAATTGCATCATTAAAAAATGAATGTGACCTAGAATCCACATTACATTTACATACAGCCAATATTATTTTATGATTATCAAAAAAACATTAATAGGTGCAAGTTGGTCAACCTGTCGCGAAGTATATAGAGATTAGACCTCCATTTTAGGTCAAATAATTTTCATATGGATTAAAATTAACCCTATTGAATATGGCAGTAATTAATCCATATCTCCCAAATTTGCTAAAGATTAAAATACGAAAATGAGCCCGACTGATGGCGCATTTCAACGTATACTGAATAATTTTTTACTCTCACGCTGTTTCTTTTTAAACTCATGTTTTACTACTAGAAACGTTTCTTTAAACTTTACGTTCCATTACCAGAGACGTTTTCCTTAACCCATGTGCTTGATTTATTTTTACTGTTCATTTCATTATACCTGTAACCGCTGTTTGTAACACAGGTTTGTCATCGCACGTTGGCCGTTCTGATGAAAATCGCCCAGGGCTATTGAAACAGTCGTAAACGATTTATCTTTATTAAACCTGGTTGATTTGTTGCCTTTTTCAATTAATTTAATAATGCGCAGTGTCGTGGTAAAATTATTTCAAGTGAGCCAAGGGATTTACCACCGGAGAACTAAGTTTTGGTTAGAATATTTTAATAATATATTTTTGAATTTTTTTGAATTTTATGAATATATTGCCTACTCCAAACATCCCAAACTACCCAAACATCGATAAGGTAAGAGGTGACGTAACACTAATGAAGAATTTAGTAACTTCAGTACTCTTAATGGGAAAAAAAAAGCACGAACTCTCCGTATTATCTCTAAGATAATACATGTAGTCCGTTTGCGGAAAATTGACTACTGGTCCAGTTAGAATTCACGGGAGCTGATGTCACAAACGGGTGGGTTCATTGCAGAAGAGGGAAGGGCGCCATTTTCTGTTTTTTCGCGTAGATAAACGCGTGCCAAAAACAATTATGAAATGACGTCCTTCCCTCTACGGCAATGAACCAACCAGTTTGTGACGTCAGTTCCCGTGAATTCTAACGGGACCAGTGGTAAACTTTCCGCGAACAGACTAAACCTTAGGAATAGGATCAAAATTCATATTCCAGGATAAATTACGCTGAAAGTTTAAATTATTATCTATATAGGAGTTTGGACTAAACGATCAGTTAAATACCCAAAACCTGGAATCTTAACTTCTATTAAACAAGGGATCCTAAGAAGGTGTGGTAAGTGATAATCCAACTTATGTAATATAGAAATACACGAAATTTTTGAGCGTAAATGATATATAACTCTGCTCAGATACAGTTGATATAGTAAACTATAATCTGTTGTAACCTATAATGGAAGAAGCGCAGTTCATACACAGGCCCATAAAGCCCGCTGAATGAATATCTGCATGCTGTTCGTTCACGAAAAGAAGTCCAATGGAACAGTTAAAAATAACGGGCGGTGACATCATAAACGGGCTATCCCATTACAGCAGAGGATAACTCCAATTTCCGAACTTGATTTTGGCGTTGACGAAAGTTCGCCAAAAACAAATTCTGAAATTGTAATCCTTCTCCATTATAATCAACTAGCCATCTTCGTGACGTCACCTCCCGTTATTTCTAACTGTTCCATCGGACTTCTTTTCGTGAACGAACAATATATATATGAGAAAGAAGTAAGGTGGAGACTTTTTGGATTTCGACTTAGTTTTCGGATGGGAGTGGGCTAGCCAGAGCAGGCTTCGGCCTTGTAGTCATGAGATGGAGCGGGTGAGTGGATGATAGGGTACTCGTTGTTTTCCGCGAAAAAAAAAATCAATGGACATTTAATTAATATTCTCGTATTTAGCCTGGCATTCAATAAAAATTTCATAGTTGGACTGCCCACATCTGTTGCGCACTACACCTTTTCCATGTGCACTACGTTTTTTCCTTAATGCTAGTGTTTACCGTCACAATCTTCCAACCTAAAAGGGAGCACAAATCTTTGTCTCAAACGAATCCCTCAGCTGTAGAGCGATTAACACGTCGTTCAAGTTAACATGGCATCACAATAAATACAGACGGACGTCCCCGTGTTATAATAAACTCTTAACTTCAAATAATACAAGGCTCATTTAGAACCCTATGAGGGCCCACAAAATCGCGAGGCCTGTGCTTCCGATGGCATTCTTTCTTCCACTTTGACGCGAAGAACGAAATCAGTTCTTCCAAAGGGACTGGCTAACTTCATCTACTCATGGATCTTCGAAAGGAGGGATTCCCACCTGTAGGGGGCAAGGAATTTTCCAAGGAACATTATCATCACCATCAACTTCTTCAGCAGCAACAACAAAAGAAGAAACGAACGAGATGGTGTTGCTTTGATTGGGCTACAACTGGCTTGGTTATTTTTGGCTCTTGTGCTTGTCTTCATGGGCTATATCAACTCTCTGCAGATACAAACTGTCCGAAGTAGAGGATAGATTTGAAGTTAAATTTAGAGGGTCCAGCAGGATATCCTCGCCGCAGATAGTAGAAGTAGATACTTCAGACGATGCCGTTAGTACACAGATTCAATCTATTGTTGAAAAGTAGGCCCACTTTTTAAACAAAAATTCGGCACTACTTCTGTATTTAGAATAAAATATGTGAATATTTTTTAAAAGTTAAAATTAGTACTTTTGGACAGTAATTTTCTTTGCTTCAAAATTAAAAAAAAATGGAGTAATCAACTAAAGGTTTTATGTAATAAAACAATAAAAATCCACAATATAAGATAAAAATCTGCTTTATGCCATTGTAAAATGGATCTTTAAAATATTCCAATTAATTTAAATTACTCCTATTTATACATCTATAATTTTTTAACCGAATTTTGCGAACTCAACAAAAGTAAATGTATATACTTTTGGGGAAATTAATCTACACTTTGAATCAGAAAATGATGGAAATGGTTAAAGGATTTTAAAAACAAAACGTTTACGCAATCGAAAATAAATTAAAGTTCTGAAAATCATTTAATAAATGAATTTTCTTTTGAAACATGTATTCTTGTACGAAAAAGATGTTTTCATTTCTTTTAAATATTATTAAATTTTGCAATTAGCAGAAAGAATGGGGTTTTTTTTTGTACGAATCAAGGAAGCTTATTACAAATTCATTTGCTGCTTTATTCCACAGCTTATTATTAATCCTTGAAGTAAAACAGATAATTCAAAAGGAAAGAAAATTTCACTATCAGTTTAAAAGGCCTCAAAATCCTCCTTTGATACGTCAACAGTAATAAAAAGGAAACATACGCTGCCTAATAGAGATAACAAAATAATAATTTGTAAAATTCGTTTGTAAAGGATTTTCGTCTTGATTTCAAAATGTGATTTGTAAATTTTTCATTTTTTCCTCATTCAAACCATCAAATTAACTCGAAATTTCGAATTTTCACTTCTTGGCGTTTTAATAAATAATTTTAAGCATATGTATAACATATCATTAAATATTTTAAGTAGGATGTATCTGACTTGCCTACATTTATAACCTCAAATGCACTTATACCTAAATAAACTTGAGGTACAAGTTTATTTGAGGTTTAAATGTACGAGTCATATGCATCCAATTTAAAATATTTAATGATACGTTATAAGTATGGTTAGAATTATTTATTAAGATGCCAAGAGTTAAAATAAATAGATTACAATATAAAAATACTTTTTTACGCTATTTCGGCGAAACCTCCGATGATACGTGCACACACTTTGATAGTAAATGGAAGACTGAACATTATTTTAGAATTTGGAATGCAATTACACATACCGTTGCCAAGTACACAAAGTTAAATATTATACAGTAGTTATAAAAATGTGAATAAAAATTTGGATTATTGCCATTTGCTAAAACATAAAAATAAAAGAAAACAATTTGGATTCTTGCCAATTTTAGAGACTGTAATTATAAAGGTTCCGCTTCTTGGTATCCCGAGTGGCAACAACCAAGGAAGCCAGCAAAACAAACAAGTGGTATTTCTGTTATGGAAGCCCGCAGGGTAAACAATACATACAACGAGAGTAAAAATAGTAAATTTTGTAAGATGTTCAATGCAAAAGTTTGAATGTCGCACTCTATGCAATTCAGTGTTTATTTTCTTTGCATAGTATTTTCCCTTCTTTGGTATTCTTTTCCTTTTTAGTATTTCTTAACTTCTTGTTGCAGTTACATCGTTGACAAAAGCATAGTTTTCTTTTGTCATTTATTGCATGTTCATTAATTTAAAGTTCCATATTTCTTTTGCTATATTATTAATGATACCTTTCAACCCGAGAATGGAGCTGACTTCAGAATAATAAATCCCGCATGACTTACAATGCACTAACTTTTGCATAATGTGTGGCATCATGAAAGACGGAAAACAATAAATTGTAGCTTAGCTAGCAGGTTTGTCTTAATATGAAAAAAATTCTGTCAGTTGGAAAGGGAAATTTTTATCCAAGGTAAAACATGCCATCTGCATTAATTATTATAAAATTACAACAACGTGGAAATAGAAATCTATTACAGATGGATGGATTGATTTTCTTTATCAATCCATCCATCCGTAGCAAATTTCTATTTCCTTATTTTTGTAATTTTAGCAAATTGCTTCAGGACGTGCTAATACCTTTTAGTTTATAAATTTTTGTTAAATTATACTTATTTAAACGTGCTAACACTTACCTATCAATTTTTTTAATTTCTTTGTATATAACTTGGGATAGATAGCCAAGTTCTCTGAATCATCGAATGGTATAGACTAAAAAATCTAATTATATCTACCAAAAATAATAAGATAAATAAAACTTAATAGTTTAGAATATAAAGGTTCTAAATGTTATGGAAAGTAAAATCCTAAACTTACGGAAACTTTTAAAAATTATGGAAGTTTAAAGAAAGTCCTAAAAGTTGTGAAAATTTTAAAAGTTATGGAAGTTTAAAGGAAGTCCTAAAAGTTATGGAAAGTGTTGCCTATAGACTTGAAAAAATAAACAGTTTAAGCTTATTCAAAATTAAATTGAAAACAAGCTAATGAAAGGAATTGGAAAGGTTATGGAACATGGGTAAGTAAGAAATATCCGGAGGTTTAGAGCAGATTTATATATTTTTGTGTTTTCTTCTGTCTCACTTCAATGTATGCACCGACTAATGGAAAAATGAATTAACATCTGCTTCCAGATTATCTAAAATTAAGTTTCTAGACGCTTTGAAATAAAAGGAAAAATTTAGAGTAAAGCATGTTTAGATAAATTATTATACGTATGAAATAATATAAATGAAATAACATATATAATGATCGACTACAAAGAGTTATAGGTCTAATATTCATGCCGCAAATTGTATATATGTCAATCGGGAATTGAATATAAAAACATAATGGTGACTAAACAGAACTTGGTAGGACTGATGAGATATAATATCGTACTGTAAAATACAAATGTGAACTCACTTATCTTAGAACTGAAGCTGTGTTTGAAAACTTAATGCTGTATATTTTAAGCGACTAAATAAGTATTATTACGAAAAAAAGAATGCACAAAACTTAAAATTCAGGATGTCGCCCAAAAACCAACAAATACAACAAAAACTTTCTTGAAACCTTGAGAGTATACGGCGCGTACTTAATATTTTTCAAAATTTCCTGAAAGCACGCGGCGCGTACCCTTTGTAGTCCTTTGAGTCCTGGTCCCAAAGCAAACCCCCTTTTAAAGGTCCTTATATCGACATTCGAATAGACATTACACTCACAAAAGAAAACAAAGATAAAACTCTCGTTACTTGTGCATTCCATAAATAGACTGAAAGTTAGGGATCACTTTACCCTTACTTAAATAAGTGTTGATCTTTACGATTTTAGTTTACTTACTAAGAAACCCACGCTATAAGAAAAGGTTTTCAGAAACAGCTATGTTTCTGAAATCCTGAACTAAAAAGCTTAGTTCGAAACTCGCATTGTATTCTTTTGATAAACACAACATTAATACGGCTATTTTTATTCTTATGTCAGCGAAACTCAATTCAGCATCGCTTCACATTCGGTTAGTAAGTATTCGTTGCATGTAAGCGTGGTGTCTGGTAAATGCTAGAATGGGGACAAAGCAATCCAATTCCATTAGAGAGAGAAAGTATTTAATACGCACTTCTATTCGATGCCCTATCGTCCTTTTTCGCTTTTATCCTTGCACCCCTAAGCTCAATCGTTAATGCTTGCTCAACTTTCTCCCAATGAAACACGAAACAGAGAAAGAAAAGATTTATCGCGCAAAAAAAGGACCAAACTAACGTCTCTTGTTTCGACTAGCGAAAGTAAATGCTATAGCGGAAGTCTCCAAAAAACAAAACAAAAATACGTCAACGTTAACCCATCTACAGCTATGTTAAATTAAATATTAAACCTTCAATACTTATCACAAAAAAAAACTAGCCTTGTATGTCTCAAATCACAAAAGTTAAAATCGAACTACTTCTCTGCGTTTCAATATTTGTCTTTATAATAAAAGGAAGTTGATAAGTGAAGGATAAAATGCACGATTAGAGAAAGGTGAAAACTGCAAATGCCTAAATTCTCCAAAACTTTAAAAATCCATAAACAAAATGTGAGTTTTGATAAAAATAATCTGCAGGAAACTGACATAAATTCAAATTCTACTTTTAAATTCAGATTTCATGTAAGGCTTTTTTTTAACCAACGCCATTTTCTAGACGAACGCCAATTTCTGTTTGACTGGTTAAAAAAATATAATAAGGGTTTTCCATAGGATTACTGCTCGTGGTATTTTGTAAATTTGGACATGAAAAAGATGATTCTCTGTTGTTAAGTTCAGTTCACACAAGGGTAATATAGGTGAATTGGGTAGATTAATTCGGTTTATATGATGTTAGATACTGTTATTCCACGAAAAGAAGTCCGATGGAATAGTTAGAAATAACGGGAGGTGACGTTACAAACGGACTATCCCATTACAGCAGAGGAGGACTCACATTTCAGACCTTGATTTTGGCGCCGACAAACGTTCACTAAAAACAAGTTCTGAAATTATAGTCCTTTTCTGCCGTAATGAACTAGTCCGTTTGTGACGTCACCTCCCGTTATTTATAACTGTTCCATCGGACTTCTTTTCGTGAACGAACCGTAGCTAAGTCTTAGGTAAGCTTCCCTAACCTCCCTTGGAAACTCTTTCGTGTATTTCAGGAGTACGTTTCAAATTTTCCCAATAATTTTATCCGTAAACTATAATTCTCTGATGTTTTAAATTAGCTTTAATAATTCTTTTAACCGTTTGAAGTTCAATTGGAAGGTCAGGTTGTTGCAAAGGTGGTCCCAACTTTATTAACATTATGCGGTCTTTTCTCTTTTATAGAAAACTGGACTTAACAGAGATTCTATGAAGCAAATTCTCTTTATATTTACTGTATACAATATTTATTATACTTTATATATTATACTTTGTATATTATTTATTATAATTTATATATTACTTATTATACTTCATATGTTATATATTGTACTTTATATTTCGTATTTTTTTGCCGTCACCCCTGGTGATAATTAATGGAATGGGAGGACACAATGCCTCTCTCCTCAAAAGTTGAGAAAAAGGATAAAACGTTGATTAACTGCTCATAATAAGGGAATAAAGGTAAATCCGAGCTAAAAGGATAGTCTTTGAAAAGAAGAGGATGAAAAGCTGTTTGTTAATTAATTTTCATTAAGCGGGATGAGCAAAAAAAGCGGTTTTCGATATTTAAGGATAAAAAAATATTTACTTTCCTCAAAAAAAATGTAAAAGCTGTAACAATTCCTATTCCGGAAACGAACATAAAGAAAGCCGACTTAATTAGAATTGAAACGGAAATCAATTTTATCTACACAACGAAGCTCGAAATATTGAAACGTGAGGACATAATTAAGAAATGTCAATAAAAGCCATGCGATGCGAATAAAGAAACGCGGAAATAAAAACTGAAAAGCGAAATAAAATACTTCATAGATCCACGTTGGAATTTTCTTTCTCTCAACCTCTTAATTTGCTCTCCAATGCGTTCTTTTTCCTAATTTTTCTCCTAATTTTTCTCCTAATTTAGTAACGATGAGTAAGCAAATGCACTGTTCAACCTTTTACGCTTTAATTTAAATGATGTGTGATTTTGAAGCTTATGACATAATTAACAATCTTGAAGTACCAGCAGCTTGCTCAGAAATTAGTGTGACTATACTATTGTTCAAATGTATCATCCACTTTTAAATTCATCAAACTGTTCGTATTCATATGCATTAATTCTATGCACTGTATTTTCCAAATAAATATATGCCCTGGCGCCATTGAACTCATAAACAAGACATTCTTATGGCACAAGGGCACCAAAGTTATACTATGCCGGGCCTTGTAATTTTCCGAAAATTACGAATTTTTTAAAACCTTGAAACCATCTGCCCCCGGACTAAACTAAGCAGTCAGTAGATTTCAATCAGTTCATTTATTCTTCACATGCACAGTCAAAATTGGAAAGAAAATTTTATAAAACCATGAATTATACATTCCCCAGGATAGCACAAAACTTGGTGAAGAAATGGCCACCAGCGTAATTTTTGGTAACTCCCTTTATATCGCATCAGTGTTGTCTTTGTGCTTGGTGTACTGGATTATTTGTGTTGAATTTTTCTGCTGCATATTGCAAAATTGTAAATCTCTTTCACAGGTTAATAATTAATATTTCCGTCTATTTTTAGTATCGCACTGCTCTTACCCACCGATTGTTGCACATCGTATTTCTGTGTTGAACTATTTACACACTGCATACTTAATGCAGTGGTACGCGTATTTTTTCTACATCTCTGTATGGACATTTCATGCTTGTGACTTAAGACATTAGAAAATTGCCACATTTCACTGCAAGTACACATTTCACTGCATCATTGTATACATTTCACTGCAAGTCTTAAAATTATTATATAGAGTGTGAATAACGCTAATTTCATTTAGTGTGTCCCACCTCCTCATCTTTATTCTGGCACACTGCTTAAATAGAAATTAAGTATCCATAGTCATGACTTGCAAAAAAAAAAAAGTTACCACCGATATACAAACTATAACTTAACGTACTACATTATGGCGAATGCTAGATTTACGTCAGAAAACTACAGGGATAAATCATTCGAAATGTGAAAGAAGGCTT
>QLNU02003225.1:99113364-99123724 GCA_006491805.2 Dysdera silvatica | reverse complement strand
CAAAAGAAGAAACGAACGAGATGGTGTTGCTTTGATTGGGCTACAACTGGCTTGGTTATTTTTGGCTCTTGTGCTTGTCTTCATGGGCTATATCAACTCTCTGCAGATACAAACTGTCCGAAGTAGAGGATAGATTTGAAGTTAAATTTAGAGGGTCCAGCAGGATATCCTCGCCGCAGATAGTAGAAGTAGATACTTCAGACGATGCCGTTAGTACACAGATTCAATCTATTGTTGAAAAGTAGGCCCACTTTTTAAACAAAAATTCGGCACTACTTCTGTATTTAGAATAAAATATGTGAATATTTTTTAAAAGTTAAAATTAGTACTTTTGGACAGTAATTTTCTTTGCTTCAAAATTAAAAAAAAATGGAGTAATCAACTAAAGGTTTTATGTAATAAAACAATAAAAATCCACAATATAAGATAAAAATCTGCTTTATGCCATTGTAAAATGGATCTTTAAAATATTCCAATTAATTTAAATTACTCCTATTTATACATCTATAATTTTTTAACCGAATTTTGCGAACTCAACAAAAGTAAATGTATATACTTTTGGGGAAATTAATCTACACTTTGAATCAGAAAATGATGGAAATGGTTAAAGGATTTTAAAAACAAAACGTTTACGCAATCGAAAATAAATTAAAGTTCTGAAAATCATTTAATAAATGAATTTTCTTTTGAAACATGTATTCTTGTACGAAAAAGATGTTTTCATTTCTTTTAAATATTATTAAATTTTGCAATTAGCAGAAAGAATGGGGTTTTTTTTTGTACGAATCAAGGAAGCTTATTACAAATTCATTTGCTGCTTTATTCCACAGCTTATTATTAATCCTTGAAGTAAAACAGATAATTCAAAAGGAAAGAAAATTTCACTATCAGTTTAAAAGGCCTCAAAATCCTCCTTTGATACGTCAACAGTAATAAAAAGGAAACATACGCTGCCTAATAGAGATAACAAAATAATAATTTGTAAAATTCGTTTGTAAAGGATTTTCGTCTTGATTTCAAAATGTGATTTGTAAATTTTTCATTTTTTCCTCATTCAAACCATCAAATTAACTCGAAATTTCGAATTTTCACTTCTTGGCGTTTTAATAAATAATTTTAAGCATATGTATAACATATCATTAAATATTTTAAGTAGGATGTATCTGACTTGCCTACATTTATAACCTCAAATGCACTTATACCTAAATAAACTTGAGGTACAAGTTTATTTGAGGTTTAAATGTACGAGTCATATGCATCCAATTTAAAATATTTAATGATACGTTATAAGTATGGTTAGAATTATTTATTAAGATGCCAAGAGTTAAAATAAATAGATTACAATATAAAAATACTTTTTTACGCTATTTCGGCGAAACCTCCGATGATACGTGCACACACTTTGATAGTAAATGGAAGACTGAACATTATTTTAGAATTTGGAATGCAATTACACATACCGCTGCTAAGTACAGCAACATATACAGTAGTTATAAAAATGTGAATAAAAATTTGGATTATTGCCATTTGCTAAAACATAAAAATAAAAGAAAACAATTTGGATTCTTGCCAATTTTAGAGACTGTAATTATAAAGGTTCCGCTTCTTGGTATCCCGAGTGGCAACAACCAAGGAAGCCAGCAAAACAAACAAGTGGTATTTCTGTTATGGAAGCCCGCAGGGTAAACAATACATACAACAAGAGTAAAAATAGTAAATTTTGTAAGATGTTCAATGCAAAAGTTTGAATGTCGCACTCTATGCAATTCAGTGTTTATTTTCTTTGCATAGTATTTTCCCTTTTTTGGTATTCTTTTCCTTTTTAGTATTTCTTAACTTCTTGTTGCAGTTACATCGTTGACAAAAGCATAGTTTTCTTTTGTCATTTATTGCATGTTCATTAATTTAAAGTTCCATATTTCTTTTGCTATATTATTAATGATACCTTTCAACCCGAGAATGGAGCTGACTTCAGAATAATAAATCCCGCATGACTTACAATGCACTAACTTTTGCATAATGTGTGGCATCATGAATGACGAAAAACAATAAATTGTAGCTTAGCTAGCAGGTTTGTCTTAATATGAAAAAAATTCTGTCAGTTGGAAAGGGAAATTTTTATCCAAGGTAAAACATGCCATCTGCATTAATTATGATAAAATTACAACAACGTGGAAATAGGAATCTATTACAGATGGATGGATTGATTGATTTTCTTTATCAATCCATCCATCCGTAGCAGATTTCTATTTCCTTATTTTTGTAATTTTAGCAAATTGCTTCAGGACGTGAAAACTGCTTAACAGAATCTGGAAATTGTCGCATAGACAAACAAGACAAATATTTAGAACTCTTTTTTTTAGGGGCCCACCACGGTGAAAATTTAACGTTGCTTCAAAATCTTTGGTAATTAGGCCTTATCACTAGGGCAGTAATTTTATCGCGACGCGAATTTTAGAATTTTTTGTATGCACGTTGCATGTAAATATGGTAACTCTACGGACTTTATTTTCGAAGTTTAAAATTTAAATTCCAGAACGGATTTAGCGGGCGATTGGATGCAGTGAGCATTTTCGTTGGTACCAAGATCATTAAATACGGATTCTATTATAATTATGCATGCTTAATTTATACTTCAAGGAGGAGGGGGCCGGAAAAATATTTGTCCAGGGCCTCAAGAAACGTTTATCCTTCCCTGGAAGAGAATCTCGTAACAAGCTACGGCTTTATATTCTCTTCCATTTCTAACACAAAGCCTAAAATAATTTATTTGTGGTTTTACGGCTCAAGGACTACAATGGTCGTACTGCACCAGGACCTATTGTTTTCCGAGGAATCCGAACTTCTTAAGGCCTAGTGAATCAAACCCCTGACTACAGTGAGTAGTGCGATCTTTGTGAGATCTCTGAGTAAGCATTCTTTGCACCGTTGGGAGTCGAACCCGAGTTAACGGCGCACAAAGTAAACGCGTTAACACACTGCGCCACCGCAGGAAACTTAAAATAATTTAATATAGATCTTCTCTTACATTTCTATAATTTTTATACTGCTCAAGTTATGTATCACTAAACGCTGTATATCGGGTTGAACATTATTACTATTATTTCCTGAATTCAAGTATGTTGAGTAAGTAGAGTAGGGGTAAAACGAATAGATGAGCCATACCTGGGGTCCTCCTTCAGCTAAACTAGAATTTCTAGACAGATTTTCTATCTTTTCTAGATATTCTTCAGCTAAACTAGATATTCTCTTTAATAAAGTAAATTATTCTGGTATATTCTTGATTCGAGAGTATGTCAGAATAACTTCTATGTCTCATCAGAAATTCTGATACATCATTGAAAATATTCTTATAAAGACGATTAGTCGTTGAAACAAAATAAGACTCACGAACAGTTTACTGGTGAAGGATAATGTTGTGGTCTTTCGAACAAGGTATAAATTCGTATTCATTGCATAGTGACAGCAAAAAAAAAATGTATTTTTCTGGTACTAACTTCTTCTGTTACAGTTCGGTTTCTGTATCATTTTGTTCCATGGTTGATCCTCGTCATCACTTTGCATTCATTCGTTTCCTGTTAAAATGTAATTTTATCTTTCCAGCTTCTAAAATTGCTTTATCTTCGTCTTCAGCAAGTTATGGCGGTGACAATGAAATATCACAGCACTATTGTTTCGGGTTATTAACTGAAATAGATCATTTCTGAAGGAAAACAATTTTAAAACATTCTCATCCTGCACAAAGTCTTCACTGGAAAATGTTTTCTCGCATTGAATATCTATGGCCATTGTGACTATTCACACACTTTATGGATCGCTGAAACTGAAATTCTTGACCTGATGATAGGACGTTAAAACCGTGGATAGCTTTTCAAATAAAAGCCATTAAAATTTATGATCTGGATTCGCTCATGAAATATTCGGAGATGGCTTAAATTTTTAAGGACAAATATTCAAAGGGATATCATTGCATATCCTTTCAGCCAAGCTGTTCCTTATATATTGCATAAAAATTTATTGATTTAATTATTTTTATATAATAAAATATAATTATCCTTAATACACAGAAGATTGGTCGGTTAGTTGTGTTTTTATGGAGCAAGGACATCAAGGGTCATTCTGTACACAAAAGATAAAATTGTAGACATAAATATTATTTTGTACTGCATCATAGATGGAATCTAAGGGTCGGAGTTGTTGGTAAACGTGTACTGTTTCAATGAACGTTTATAAAAAAAAAAATAGAAAACCTTTCTCCACGGCAGACTGATCATTCATGATAACACCCAACCTCATCTGGCTTGATTTCTCTATGGTTTTCTGTAACAAGACTGTATTTCATAAATGAAGCTACGAATGAAAGATGTCTTGGCTTCATCTGGGTACATGCAGGACGCAGTAAAGCCAGACGTATTCAAGCATATCGTTATTCAAGTTTTGCAGCGCAAGAACAGCAAGGGTTATGCTGCCAGGGACCTACCGTTTTCCGAGGAATCCGAACGTCTGAGGACCTAGGGAATCAACTCTCGGGCTACGGTGAGTAGTTAGTCGATAAGGTGTTTTTTTTTTGTTTTTTTTTTGTGCCGTTGTATAAACGTTGGATAACCGCAAGTTAGGAAAACTTCCCTTGCCCAGCCTTTCTAAGGGATATACTCTGTGGATTATTATTTTTTCTCGGAAAATTTAATGTGTATATGATAAAACATTACCACTAATATTTAATTATGTATTAATATATTATTAGGTATTTTCTTCCCTTGTATTCGCACATTTTATACAGAGCATGGTTGTGCTTCATTTTATTAAATATTAGATATATCTGCAATATATCAATAATGTATTGTAGAGTGTAGTGGTTTTACGTGTTACATATAGCTCATGGACGCGTGTCATACAGAATTTACTGTCCTTCGTCAGGAGTTGACTCAAACGAACTCCAAACGAACGTGGTGAGTTGTCACTGTTGCTAGGTTTCCATTTGACTGTATTGCCCTCTATTAATGAAAATCAGTGGGAGCAGAGAAATGAGGAGAAAATTGAAATGGGGATAGGCCGTAATAAATGAATGCTATTTCCATGATTCCGGTTTTCCATGAAATGCTGAGAGAAGGCGTGAACTTATATGACCATCAACGCTGTTGTCTAACTTTCCGCAAATATGAAAAGCTCCGACAAAGTTTAACTTCATGGGCAATCTGCATTAAGAGATAACAAAGTTTCAAAAGCTAAAAGAAATAAGGTTTCTCGATTTTTTTTCCTTTTCCCTGCAAGTGAGGGCTCTGCGGCCAAATAGAATATAAGCAACAAATGGAAGCACTCTGCGCACACTTGAAGTCCGCTTCATTCTTCATTTTCTCCAAAATCAATAAGCTCTAGTTTGAGCTACAATAAATACGTGGGTGGCAAAAATTATAGTATAATAAATTCCCCCACGAAAACTCACAAAAATCTCGCCCCGGAGGCTTTCTTGTGTTGACCATATTTGGCAATTGTGTTATCCCTGCGGAGGGTAATAATACCTTAACATCTTTACATACGGAGAAAGAGAGCGTTGTTTCCTGTCCTCATTCGTCTAGCGGTCCAAGACACTCCGGGCTAAACGGAGGGACCCTGGTTCGAATCCAGGATGGGGAAAGCGTCTCTTTTTCTCCAAAATTACATAAGCTCTAGTTTGAGCTAATTAATACGTGGGTGGCAAAAATTATTGTATAAGAATAACAACAACGCTTGTTTGAACCACCACAATATGCTCTTCCTCTGACGTACGAAAGAACTGGGCTTCGAAACAGTAGTACCAATTTACACACAAAATGCTGAACACTGATAAAACAAAAAATGCAACAATTTACATAAGCTTTCGGACGCGTCAGCAGCAGTCTTCCATCACGAGTAATGGCAAGGTTGTAGGCCCTGCCTCCTTTTGGACTTGAAACTTATAGACTACGATTAAAATAGGACTTTCAAGTATAAAAAGATAAAGAAATGCTGTTGACGTAACCAAAAGCTTGAGTGATTTTTTTCATTGCTATTTTACCAGCGTTTAACGTTTCATTTGCAAATGTTTTCCCTGCTATAATGTATTTTATTTCAATTAGTGCTACTATTTAATATATTTCGCGTAGTGCTACGCCGATTTAACGCACATGGCAATTTGCTATTCTGGTTCGCTCGAAACTATATAAAAAAATAGAATAATGGATGACTAAAGAATGAGTTTGACACACTGCAATTGTCTATAACGCTAAACACCGAACAACAAGGTTGGTTGGTTGGTTGCATTTTTATGGCACAAGGACAGCAAGGATTAATCTGTGCCATACAAGTTAAGTTCGTGCATCAGTGACGTAACAATGCAAAACTCATGGGGTTGGGCTCAAGTGTCTTTACGAAAGATTTTGTGATGTGACCTGTTTGAAAATAATGTGCTTTGATATCCAATGGGAGTCCCTTGAATCCCCTCCGTTTTCAACGCTATTGCCGTTCATGTGTCTTTTTTTAAGTTAAAGGTAAATTAAGTTTTATACTAAGTTAGCAAGCGGGATAAATACGTTAAAATTGAAAGATGCGATGAAATATGATTAGGTTGCAATGTCCGATATCGTGCAAAAAAAATATAAAAATTAAAAAAAAAATTGTCGACGAAAAGAAACATAAGCTATATCTTCAATGTTATTGAATATTAGAACGTTGAAAATGTATTCAATAACATTGAAGATTTTTGCATTTTTTTTTTTTTATTACGTAAGCAATATTCTTTCGTACGCTGAGGTGATTTAACAGATTTTTCCGTCGATGTACATGAATCACTAATACTTTCAGAGCATAATTTTCTTTTAGTTCCTTTCAAATGTTCAACCATATTACAGCCTCTGATAAATGATGATGAATAGCTCAGTGAGTTCACTTGAATAAATAGTGGATTGAATAGTGGTATTGAATAGTTTACTTAAGAATAACATCGAGGTTCCGGCATAAGAAAGCAATAAATTCATTGGGGAATAAAGAATAACATTCGAATTTAAGCGGAATAGAAAAACTACGTGCGTACCCGTCAAAACTTGAATGAATACTAATAAACCAAAAGAGAAAAAGCACCCTCTGGCATTTCGTGCCTTTCGGGTTACCATGATAACCAAAATTAAAAAGTAAAGAATTAATCACAACTAACATTTCTTTGTTTAGCTATTATTGATTCCACCAGAATATAGTGGCAACAAACATTTTTCATTGGTTTTAACACAAACATTTATATTATTGATACAACTACAATAAAGTGGCAACAACAGCCTCCTACCTTTATTAAGGCGTAATGAAAAATGTGAAGAAATATAAAGTAACATTTTTTTCTAATTGACCTCCGTAAGAAAATTTCAACGTTAAAAACGATTTCGTGATTAAGCAAAAGGGGTTTCATAAAATATAATAATAATAATAATTTATTTCTCCACGACTTCAAAACACGACACCTGCGGAGGGAGACAGCAGAAAAAGGCCAAGAGAAGGCCTGACAAGCCCGCTGCCATCCAATCCGACAACCGCCGCTGGTGAACGCATCAAATTACAGGTTAAGTCGCAGTAGTAGTTAATAGAACAGTTTATGGGCAAATTCAATCACATATGGTAACCAAAACATTGTATCATATTATGTACAGCACAAATAAATAACTTGATTCAAAATTATGAAAAAACCTGGCCATCGGGTAACCACAACTTAAGCCCTTTCTTAAAAATGGGCTTACACGATAGTGACTTAAATTCTGAGGGAAAACGGTTCCATAATTTCGGGCCAGTTGAGTTTATATTATTGTTATAGGTGAGATGTATACGCGAGCGACACGGTAAGAAATAATTTCTATGACGGGTGTTGTGATTATGGGAAAAAGAAGTAAGGGTGATGATGTCTGCATACTTATTATCATAAATTCTATCATACATTAATTGGCCTAGTTTAAAATAATATATATCAGAAATAGGTAAAATATTATAAGGTAAGGATGTTGAAACTGTTAATATATTATTTTGTGGAAAAGATTTAAACCTAAAAGACCGTTTTTGGAGAACTGTTAACCTGTTTAGATTATATGTAGATGTATGGCCCCAAATCAAACGGAAATAATTAATGTGTGAGTAAATGTTAGAGTAGTATAAAAGTAAAAGAACTTTATGAGGAAATAAATGTGAGGTACGGTTAAGCAGTCCAATAAATTTAACGATTTTAATAAAATCATTTCAACATGCTCATCCCATTTCATGGAAGATTGTAAAATGACACACAGAAGTTTAAAATCACTTACGAATGGAATAGGTGCATTATTAACCATAATTGGAGGTAACGAAGCTAAATTATTATGACCTGATCTGAAGAGCATGGCACTGGTTTTATTAAGATTACGTGCTAAGCCTGCGTCATTGAACCAGTTGCAGAAATACTTAATATCATGACTGTCAATCTGTATAAGCTCGTGTACATTGTCATGCGCAAAAAAAGTAGTTGTATCATCAGCATACGCAATAATTTGAGCTTGAGTATTAAGTAAAAATATAACATTAATATAAAGAATGAGCAATAAAGGTCCTAAAATTGAACCCTGTGGTACTCTAAATGCAAGTTCAAGGAAAGTTGAAGCAGAATTATTTATAAGAACATATTGTTTTCGACCCGTAATGATATTTTTAAAAAGTGTATATGATATTCCTGGAAAGCCTGAATTAAATAATTTATCTAGTAAAAGTTTGTGATCTAGTGTGTCAAAGGCCTTTGAGAGTTCACAGAAGATACCAAGAATCGATGTATGTTTATCAAAAATCAATAATAATTAAATTAAAATAAATAGATCAGAAATCGACCTGATGTAAATTGCCCTCTCTCTGGCTGTTTTACGAAGAAAGACTTTAGCCTCTCTACACCAAACATATTTAAAGTCGTTATTATGTGCAAATAGTCTCGCGTCCTTAAACAATTTTTTATGCAGAGGAGTCAAATTCTCGTTAATATAAACGGGAGACATATCATCGTTATTAAAAACATCACCATTTGTTAGTTTCTTCCTATTCTTAATAAAAAAAGGTCTCTGATTTTTCGGGAGACAAACTGCACAATCATTGGAACAAGTAGGTTACGCTGCCTCGCAGACAGAGTGTGGATGACGTCAATATCGTCCACTGTGATCATATTAAAATTTAAAGAACGACCAACGCGAACAACCAATTGCTTCAGATTTGAAAATTTCTCTGGAGATCGAAGTCCGTTTATAACCGCATTTTTGTTGCGACTGAACTGTTCGATGTCATTTAGCCACACTTTCAAGGCTTCTATCTTAGCATTTTTCACACATTCATCATTTGTGAAATCATGAAATTTATTCTCCATGGACACATACCTATTTTCAACTGCCGAGATTTTCACTAGAGCATCAACAAGTTTGGAGATAAAAGAGACCAATGATTCCTTCATGGACAGAATCTCAGTCTTGACCTCAACTGAAGTCCCCAGTTTACCATTAATAAGATCCAAAAATATTCCTTGATATCCGAAGGAAGTGAAGTATCCACACTGGGCAAAACAGGCGATGAAGTATCCTGACGTAGCAGCGCACGGCACCCTGGACATTTTACCAAAGTTTTTTCGGTGGTTGAAACGCATCTGAGGTGAAGCAAATGTTGGCATTCGATAAGAGAGCATCTCAGGTAGTCCGCCGAAACAGCCACATAGCCACAACGAAAACAAGACTCCATTTCTATAATACGTATTGCGTATAACAAAATAACAATATAATATGAGCGTTTTTAATCCTCTGACAGTGAAACAACCTTGCACTCAACCGGACCTCTGGGGACAAGGTATTTTTTCCCTAGCCAATATTTCTCTGACGAAGCTTAGGGAGATGATTTCAGAATTCTGTCAGGTGAAAATGCTTTCCCCCGCTGTATACGATACACCTGTTGTTTTGTCTCAGGGGGAGTGAATGGAGAAACTCGTCGAGAAAGAGAGCCCGTTGAGTCTTTATCTATCACCCCCTTGTTTACTGTTTATTTACTTCAAAACTATTTGCTCCAACCATGGCGTGAAAAAAAAAATCCTCTAATTTCATGGTGTCTTATTTGTAAAACATAATGGTATTAACTAAAATATTTTTTATAAAATTTCAAAAACAATTTTTACTTATATTGCCTGAAAAGTCTTAGGGAGGGGTAAGGCATAATAATTAAAGAAATGTAAATTACATTTCAGAAATGACCGTTCAAGCATTACGTAAGCATATTTGTGGGAGTGGTGGGTTGAGATTTGCTTATTTTTGATGACAACGGGGAGGGGGTCTGAACTATGCTTACGTAAGACACAGAAAGTAATAAAACTAGC
>QLNU02003225.1:99045114-99103469 GCA_006491805.2 Dysdera silvatica | reverse complement strand
ACTCAATTATATATAATATAATATAATACTCAATTATATATACTCAATATATACTCAAATAATATAAATAAATACTCAAATAAAATATATACTCAATTTATTTATATAAATCGAACATTACGGAAAAAAGAGATTATATATTGTCCTTCGTAGCTCAGTGGGTAGAGCCTCCGCCCGGCAAGTGGAAGGTCGTGGGTTCAGGTCCCACCGAAGGCAGAAATATTTATTTTCTTTCGAACGTTTCACCATCTAATCACGCCATACCATCGGCGTTGGTATCACTACGCCAATAAACGTTGATTGATTGACATTGTTGTTTGATTTATACTCGGTGTTAAAATTATTTATATATATTGAATATTTATTTTTAAACATCATATTTAATGCCTATAAAAATAGATCATTCATTTTAACGTATATTCTCTATTAATAGGTGAGATAGTTTATAGAAAGTCCTAAAAACTTTTTTCACTATCATTGAGCATTCTGTTGACAAATTCGTCACTTCCCGTTTTCAGAAAAAGGAAATTGTCGTTTCAATGTTATTATAACTCTATTTAAAATATATTTCTGTTCCTCAACAGGTTTGTTCTTCTGACTCTGAAAAATCTATATTTTTTTCTGAATAAAATTCTACTTACATATTTATTCGAATTCCATTTTCCGTTTGGGAATTTCACTTGTTTATTTCAATTCACTTGAGAAATTGTAACGTTTTCTTCTTTTTTGAATATGTAAAAATATTAGTTTTAACTATGAAACCGTGTTCTTTTTTAAATCTATTTAAAACGAATCATTTTCTTGTTGCCATTTTCTGAACGAACTGAAAAATAGTAAATCGGAATTATGTCCTGTATTTCATAAAAATAATCGTTTTCATTTAAACAATCTTCTTTATTATTTGTCTGAAAGTAGAAGATTATTAAAAATGACAATTATCAAAGTCTTTAAAGATATTTTATAAATAGGGATTATTTTGGAATTTTGTATTATCCCTGTTCTTTTCCAGATTTATCCATAGGAAAAACTTATATGGACGGACTCTCGATTTTGCTAACTCATACGAACCCAAAGAAAGTTCGTAAGGCCAAAAGTTCAGAAATTAAAACTAACATTCCGTCTGTGCAATATTTTAGAAATTAAGTTAACAGTTCATAAACCAGAGGTTCATAAAATCGTAAGACCTCGGTGGGACAAAAAAAAATATCTCCTTTTAAAGATTTCTAAGAAAAAGAACAAAAATTTTGACTGCTTAAAATAAGAGGCTACAGATAATTGTGAATTTTTGAAAGCAAGGACAGCAAGTGTCATGCTGCTCCTAAATCTTCAATTTTCCAAAAAAAACTGAGCCTCTTATGCAGGAACATAGCTAAATGAAATTGCGCCCCTGGAAAAACTGTCTAGATTGCGCCCCTAATCACGGACGTGTTTCCCCTGTAAATTATTTCGGTCAATTTTGCGCCCTTCCTCGCCTGAGCCCCTCGTGTGGGCCTTCCATGCCACCCCATAGCTATGGCTCTGTTCTTATGGCCTAGGGAACCAAATCCTAAAATACAATGAGCATTTGATACCAGAACTGAAATTAAAATAAATACAGGATGACAATAACTAAGCACCCCAAAAGTAAAAAGGAGTTACAAAAAAAAACCAGTTGATTAAATAGCTTTTATTCCAATTGCAGATGATAGATATGCATCCTAAATTTAATAACTCACATGTTCGCTGTGTCTGCCATTAGGTGCAATTGAATGACCAAGCGCATATCAAAATTTTGAATTACATGCTCAAATGTTAGCCCATCAATTGCTTCAATTTGTGTTTAAATTGTAATTTTTAACTCAGAAATTCTTTTGGGATTATTGGAATTAATTAAACCCTTTCTCAATGAAATTAAACCTTCCTCAATGAAATTGAACCTTTCTCAATGAATTGAATCTTTCAAATTTCCCATACAAAAATCAGTCACATGGGTCGAAGTCTCTTGCTGTTTTCTTAAAATGATTTGACAATGAAAACACGCTCAGGGATTGAATACCTTAACATTTTCACCAAATGTGCGACGACATAAACACAACATATCAGTAGGCGTAAAAAAATTGGTTATTCCTATTGCTAAACTGCGAAGTTCGAACAAATTAGATACAGAAGTTTTTGTGACCTTACAATTTCTTATTGGGACACCTCTTTATTGTCAACCTGTAAGTAGATTTTATGAATAAAAAATTTATAACGTTGTTCATTAATTAATTTATATCGTTGCGTGATATCCACGGAAAAAGACGATAACTATTAACTGAAGATAAAAAAAAATGACATGCTTTAGTGAAGGCGAAAATGCACAATAATCTTCATTACTGAAACTAACGCGAATAAAGACGATTTAATTAGAATTTAAAAGGACAGTGATTTTATCCGAAGCAAAACATGTTGAAACGGAAGAACATTTCTATCAGCGTCGGACTAAGATTTTCTGGGCTCCTTAGCGGCAGGTAATTTTGGGGCCATTATTTGCACTTTTTGCAAAAAAGTATATGGCAACACCTTGCATCCAGTGTTGTTGTTTTTAAATTGGCCTTAACTTAATTTCTATGCACGCATGAAAAAAAGCATTCAATTATCGATTTTTAAAATTTATTGTTTAAGAACTATAAATTTATATTAAAAAACAAAAGGACATGGTTGCCCAATTAAAACGTAACAGTGCAATAATATACACGCGTACATTTCAACTAGCTTTTAAGACTATTTTAATGTTTTTAAGTAAACTTTTTTCAGGTCTGATACTTGTGTAATACATCTTGCTGAAATCAACTCTCTGTACAGCGTATACAACAGCTATATTTAAGTACAGAGTATAATACATCAAAAATTAGAAATGAATGCTTAAAAGCAAAAGTTCACACATAATTCAGAAATTTAAGTTTTATAATCTTTATAATTTCTGTTTCCTTACTTTAAGTTTCCCAAAAGGTTGCACGACATCGTCATCATTAAAGATAAAGTGGAAATTCCTTTCCTACCACAAAAATACAGCCGTTTGCACAATATTAAAATGTTAATCACGAAAATTAATTTTTCAATCTAGTTTTTCGAAATTTTTTAACATGTGATTTTTTTTAACAGCAGGCCGCTTTGCCAATGCGGTGGGAACTTGGCATAGCAATTGACGTGGAGGTTCTGGGTTATAGCCCCTTTAGCCCCTTAATATGGCTATGATCACGATTAATATTGATAAAATCAGCGTCGATGTCACTAAACAATCGTTGAAATAAAATGCAAAAGAAACTAAATTAAATAAATTATTTCATATAAATTCATGTTAAAATTTTTAATCTCCTGATTAATGATCTTATTACCACTCCTTATTTATTGTCAATTGTATCATCTGCCTTTGTTTATTAATAATTGTATTATCAAACTCTTTGTTTTATTAATAATTGTATTACTCCTCCTTGTTTATTAATAATTGTATTACTCCCTCGTTTATTAATAATAAGGTTAATACCACCTCTTATTTATTAATAAGGTTATTACCACTCATTTATGAATGATCTTATTACCACTTCTTATTTATTAATAACACACCTCATTACTTCTCTATTTGCTAACACCGGACAGAAAAGGAAGCGTACTCTCCCCACCTCTTCTGCTTCTTGCTTGCTTGAGTTTTAAGGCGCAAGGACGCCAAGGGTGATGCTGCAGCGGGACCTACAGTTTTCTGAGGCATTCGAGTCTCTTTAGGACTGTCGAACCAACCCCTAGACTATGATGGGTAGATAATTAATAAGCGCTCTTCTTTTTGGCGCAATTTAGAGACAAACCCGTGATAACCGCACACTAGACGAATGCATTACCACTACATTAACCTGTTAACTGGGTATGACGACATTTTTCGTCATGCCCAGAAGACTACCAAAATGCGAATGACGACATTTTTCGTCATTGAAATTAACCGTATTATGTTGAACGCATTACGTTTTATGTAGTTCTTATATATTTAATCCTAGCGTGATGGTGTGATGACATTACTTATCACTGTGAAAAAAAGTCCCCAGTGTGAAACGAGTTTCACAAAATTTTATTCCCCGGTTAACAGATTAACGCAGGGCCTTCTTTTGCACTTCAAATGACAATATATAAAGTCGATCTCGGTTTTTGGTCGCTATTACCCATAAATAAGCTTCATGAATATGCTCATGATGAAACTTGAAAATTTGGACGTATTTTTGGACGCTATTACCCCAAAATAAGCTCGATGAATATGTGCGTGACGGAACTTCAGAATTTGTACGTAACAACCGAACTGTCGCTATAAAGGAGTTCGATTGCATTATAATCATTTTCTGGAAAGGAATGGGGAAATCCTTTAAACCAAACACCTTGTAGATAAGTTTAAGTCAATTTGAATCTAGTTAGTATTTGACACGGGGAAAATTAGCGCTTACATTCTAAGCTATTGCTTAGTTGCTTTGATTTTTTAATATTTCATCGTACACGAAAGGATTTTGAATGGAATTGGCTGTTCAAAGCTTAACCTTGGGGCTGCAGTATTTCTGAACGAAGTGAGTTTGATTGCACAAAAACGTATTGCAGTTCAAAGGTCACGTAAAGCCCGGTACGCCCCTTCCTGTATGAGCAATAGCGCCATTTTTACACCATAATATGCAAACATGAGCTATAAGTTTAAACACCCACGTATTTACTGTTTTACACTAGTGTAAACGGCAATGAAATATATATAAAAATCGGTTTCGGCTCTGGTGGCGTGCGGACATCTTTCTGCTGCGATCCGAACCTGGCCTGCCTTTGTCTCTGCCCTTTGACTTTGTCGCTTAGAGAGGCGACTGTATCGGGGTGGAACCTCGGCTAGTGCGTTGGATTGGGGCGGATTGTAATGTTTGTGCCCGTTATTCTGGGTCCAAGCCCCGCTCTTTTTTTGCAAACCGGCCTTTGTCTCCGGGTCGTGCGGACGTCCTTTGTTCTGCTCCGGGCTCTTAGATCACAGTCTCCGTCCGTGTGTGTGGCGCTGATTGTCCTGGGAAAGCTTTCATAGCCCGCGGATGGGACACCGATCGGACGGCATGGGTGGCGTTTAGTTCGCTCTGATTGCAGGGTCGGCTCTTTCTCGTTCTCTACTGCTTCGCGGCGCTTTACACCCGTTCAACGGTGTCCGGTGGTCTCCTGTAGGAGTACTGGCTGGCCCGGGGTGTTCTTCCGTGCCATCCATCTATTTCAACCACTCTGGAGAGTGGTTGACATAGATGGATGTGTGTGTGTGTATCAACCACTCTCCAGAGTGGATTGATAGTGGATGATTCTCGGTTGACGTTAAATGACGATACAAGTGCGAGAGGTCATCATTGTCAGCCAGTACGGATCGACAATCTCCCCTCCCCCCCTTCGCCCGTTGACTGTCAAATCATTTTGACATTAAAACCTGTCTGAGATTATAGGACGCTTCTTCTCCGCGGCCAAACTTTGCATTAAAATCCATACACAAAATCATCATCATGAAATACATACAGTTTTAAATCGAGCAAGAAACCACGGAGCTACAAGCAATAACTTATTTAACTATTTCGTCTTGAATATTGGAATATTTTAGTCATAAGAATCTCTATTAAATCATTCGAGACAAGTGCGAAGGCTTGACGAGGAAACACGATATCATGAAAGACTATCAATCATAATAGTATGAGAACATATATTGATGAATAGGGTATGTACAAAAGGAAATCCTGCCATCCATCCTCCAAGGAAACCCTTCGAGTTGAGACATTCTAAATGAGTAGAAAATATTCTGGTATAGACGAGAGATGTTTCAAAACGTCCAAAGACTGAATCTTGCCCGTGTCTAATGAGCAAAATCGCCACACTCATTGAGTTAGTGACAGATTTTGCACGTCTCTAGTACAGACATGCCGATATGAGAGACTGGTGATAAACGGTACTGTTACATAGATATCTAGTGTCATTGAGACCATAAATGTTCCCACAAGAGATGTGCTGGTTTAGAATAGGCATTTTGGGTCCCTTTAAACCTCAGTACCCGAATGCTTTTGCTGGATTTTATGCATATCTTGCACATAAGATACGTATATAAAAAGTACTGTTACATTTCCTTGAGTTCTTTTAAAATACGGTACGGGCTTCCGTTTTGGCGAGTGTTTCCTTCCATACATGTTTTCTTTTTGGATTGCGGTTTTCTCCTACTTTTTTAAAACAATCTGTTTTTTTTTCTAATTTAAATTTTACTTCGTTTTTTTTAAATTTAAATATAACTTAAGAAACAATTATTTTAATACTTTTTTATTTTTTTCGATTAAAAGAATAACCACAGAGCTGCCGAGTCCTTCCCCCTTAATTTGAGTAAAACTTATTTTTTTTTTAAAATTTATATTCAATTTCGTTTTAATCTAATTTAAATTTAACTTTTTTTTTCTTTTAATTTGAATTCAATATCGGGTTTTTTCTCTACTTCAAATTCAACTTCGTATGACTTTTCTGAACTTACTGTCATAACGAACGCATATGCCCATCACAATTCCGCCATTTTGAAAACTAATTTTCTTTAATCCCCAAATATTTTGAAACTGTAATAGCCATAGAAAATTCGCCACTAGTTTACAATAATCGCTACCAAATTGGAGATAACTGTCATGCAGACGAAATGTTACTGACTGAGTCAATTTTGCTAATTTGTGTAAATCGTATCTACTTCTCAGTAAAAAAAAAAAACACTTTGTCAAACGATTGTAAAAACCAAATAGCGAGAGAAAGGTGGAGAAATGCATTTTGCGAAATAATAAATTTGGAATAGAAAAAAAAAAGAAATATTTTTTTTTATTGGAAAAAAAATAATATAAAAACGTAGGATAAAATCAGGATAAGAGTAGAAGAAAAATGTAGGTAAGGAAGCATTCGCCAAAACGGAAGCCCGTACCATATTGTAAAAGGGCCCCCAATTCCTTTATCATCAATAACTTTTCCACCCCACTAACACTCACGCTTTGCATTCATCTCACTTGGAATAAAAATTAGCTATTTTACTAACTTTTTAAACAAAGGGCTACGCTAGCGAGTTACAATAGCGTCAGCCAGTTACGATAGCGAAAACGTTAAGATAAAGTTTGTCTCGAGTTACTACCTTAAACTGATTAATTTCAGAGCAAGATGATTTTAAAATATTGAATAAGAATTTCTCTTGAATGAATTTTCTCCAGTATATTTCCTCAGATATAGCTTTCTGTTTTTTTTAACTAGATTAGCAAAACTGTTTTTAAAAAAATGTGGCTAATCTCTCATATGGAAATACTGGGTTTTCCTGTTTTGGATTAGCTATCGTGTTTTGTATGGAGTCCGGGCAAATATAGAATGTATCATAATTGAGTTTGTCTATAACGACAAATTGTCTACGAAAAAATATTCTTTCTTTGTCCCTTGAGTATCGTTATATGCATATTTTATTGGAACACTGGACTGATAAGATTGCAGCATCTCATACGGCTGGCAACAATTATGACGTCATCTTCAACGAAATAAACTTTTTCTTTAGTGATATTATTTTATGTAATTTGCTGTTTGGCAACGGTAAGTGTATTTCATTAAAGATGGCATTATTATTGTTGCTAGCTATTTCAGACGCTACAATATTATCAGTCTAATGGTCCAATAAAATCTGCATATAAAGATATCCAAGAGACAGAGAAAATATATTGTTATATGCAAGTGATCGTTATAGACAAGTCTGCATATGATACATTCTATATCCTCTAGGCCCAGAGAGTGGGGAGAATATCATTATTGATAGTACCGTGATTTTATAGTATACTTTACCGTAACTTTATAGAATAGTGACTTTATATATACAGATTTCACTGTATAATATAAAGTCACTCACGGCTTGTGTTTGCTGTTTTTTAAAACGCAGTAATTACTCGGTGGTAATAATCAATTATTTTGATACTTTTGTCATTATTAATCATTCACGTGAGTAATTCAAGTAATCACACGGTTATTAATTACACATCACTCGCTGTGATTATTACTCCGTAACAATACTCGTATATAAAAAAAGTGTCAATAATTCGCAATAATTGCAGCGTACTGAACAGATTTAATACTGGAAGTGATCATCGATTGGTGAGATGTAAAATGCACTTAAATACTAAACTAGAAAGGCAGAAGCTCATTAGGAAACAAGTATGTAAGAGGGTGGATTTAAAGAAATTAAAAGAAAATACTGAGGCATTCAAGTTGGAATTAAAAATCCCACTTCTGTACTTGAAGGACTTACTTAAAAAGTTTACATCCCAGAAGCAAATGAAAACATTGTTAAGACAATAATTGAAACTGCTAGGGAAATTGGTGGTGTAATATGTAAAAAGCAGAATAGCAAATTATCTGAGAAGACGAAACAACTCATGAAAAGGCGAAGACTTATGAAGGTGGACAATCAAAATACCAGTTGCAAGATCGAGTATGTAGAACTTTGCAAAACTTTGCGCAAAAACATGAAAGAAGATATAAGAAAATTCAATTGTGAGTTAGTAAGGAAGGCCATTGAAAGCAACAAGAGCCTTAGGGTTGTTAAAGGGAGTTTGTCTATTGGGAAGAAACACATCATTGCATTAAAAGGAGAGGATGGCACTGTAACAAGAAATAGGGAAGAAATACTTAGAAGAGTTGAAGAATTCTACAGAAAGCTGTATGAGGGAAACAGTGGATTAAACGAAGACTCTGAGATAGTCGAAGGAACAGCTCCTAAAATCTTAAAAGAAGAAGTAGCATTTGCAATAAAAAGTATGAAGAAAGGAAGATCCCCTGGCGATGATGGCATTACATTAGATATCTTAAAAGAAGCTGGAGAACATGTAGAAGACATACTCGCAAAATTCTTTACCAAATGCCTCAACAGTGGTAACATACCAAACCAATGGGATTCTGCAATAGTAATTCTTTTGCATAAAAAAGGTGATAAAGAGGATTTAAAAAATTACCGACCAATTAGCTTGTTACCTGCTATTTATGAAATCTTCACAAAAGTACTAACACATCGCCTGCAAAACAAATTAGATGCAGCTTAACAAAGAGAACAAGCTGGATTTCGAAGTGAATTCAGTACACTAGACGATATTCATTAAGAGAATTAATTGAAAGAACACATGAATATGAACTTCCATTGTGTGTGGCATTTATTGACTATGAGAAGGCCTTTGACTCTATTAAAACGTCAGCAGTCATCAACTCTTTAAGATCAGCAGACATCGAGGATGTGTACATTGACATGGTGAAATGTGTGTATAAAAATGCAAGTGCAAAATTTCGGTTACATAAAGATACCAAAACTATCAAAATTGGTAAAGGTGTGAGGCAGGGAGATACCATTTCTCCAAAACTTTTTACTTCAGCTTTACAGATGATTTTTCAGCAGATAAATTGGAATAACAAGGGAGTAAAAATAAATGGTGAATATTTAAATCATTTGCGGTTTGCTGATGACCTTATTATTATTTCAACGGGCCCATCAGAACTCCAAAATATGGTACGGGAGCTCTCAACTAAAAGTAAAAAAGTTAGACTGAAGATGAACCTACAAAAAACTAAGATCATGTTCAATAATTTTGTAGAGGAAACAAAAATACAAGTTGACAACATTGAGCTAGAAATTGCTGATTCATATATTTACCTTGGCCAGCTGATTTCAATGGATGGCAACATTATGAAAGAACTCAACAGACGTATTAAACTTGGCTGGAGTGCATTTGGAAGAAACAGTTTTATCCTGAAGGGGAAATTGCCTTTGTGTCTAAAAAGAAAAGTCTTCAACCAGTGTGTATTGCCAGTCCTCTCTTATGGATCAGAGACATGGAGTCTAACAGTTGGAGCAATATGGAAGCCACAAACAACCCTAAGATGCTTGGAGAGGTGCATACTAAGAATAACTAGGAGAGATCGGAAAAGGAACACTTGGGTGAGAGAGCAAACTAGAGTAGAGGACATCATTGTTAAAGTAAAAGGGCTGAAATGGCGATGGGCTGGGCATATTGCAAGAAGAACTGATCAACGATGGACAACAGAAATTCTGAACTGGATTCCAAGAGACCACCGAAGACCTAGAAAACGTCCTCAAACTAGATGGGTGGATGAAATAAGAAAACAGGTTGGGGTGACGTGGAAGCGAATTGCTCAGGATAGACTTGTGTGGAAAGCATTTGGAGAGACCTTCATCCAGCAGTGGATAGATAATGGTTGAATATGATGATACATATTATATATACGATATTCACAAACGGACTATTTGAATCCTAAATGCAGTATTAAATTTTTAATAAAAGTATATAATTTTTGGAGCAGATTAATTTTCACGTATATAGAATATCACGCGCCACCTAGCGGACGACGCCGATGAAATACAGAGGAACCTCTATGTGTGAAACCCATAATTTCCATGAAAGAAAAATCAATATATAAAAACAACCTTTTTTAATACATATGTATTGTGTGGTGTATTGCAATTAGGAAGACACTCCGTAACCACTAAACTATTATTCATAAATAAATATGGTTGTACAAAAATATTGCGTAATTCCATTTCCACTTAATTCTATCTCAGATGATCCATAACAGCATAGACGTAGAGTTACACGGGCCCTCCAATAATTTAAAATAAATTGCAATTTAGCATATATTGTAATGCATAAATGTTTATAATATGTGGCCCCTCCCCACTCAATAATTTTGAAAATTCTACGTTGCTGCATAAGAAAATCTTGGGACAAACAATATATTGAAATGCCTGTACTGATTTGCAGTTGGCATTATTGGGGAGATTTTCTATGTAGCTATCACATAAACAGCAATGGAATATGAACAAATTTGGAACTTTTAAATCGAAGAACGAAACCCCGAGCCACAAACCTTAACTTGCCCTATTTTACTGCGAATTTTGGAATACTCGCTACATAAAAATCCATGCTGAATTATTGGAGATGAGGTCGAGGGTTTTACGTGATCACTGAATCGCGATATAAAATTACAAACGATTAGTCTAAACAGTATTCGAGCGTGTATTAGCGAATAAATTATATACAATAGGAACTGAAAAGATATTCCCTGACTTTCATGGTTCCAGAGCAGTGATTCTTAAATTTCCACTCTACGGATGCCTTTTCTTGTCACATGGCTTAGAATCCTTCTATAATTAGTATTTAAGGGAACTTAAGCATTAACACTGCTTGAACATAATCAATATATAAGAATATACCAACTAGTTGATGCCTTTTACCGAAATTATTGGCTACGGACACATAAGGTGGAGGGTCATATGCATTTCACAGGTAACAAATTTCGTTTGAATTTTCAGAGGCCTTGTGAAATTTGCTTGCAGGACACCAAAGGGGTTCAAGGTATCTCGGTGCACACTTTGAGGAACACTGCTCTGGAACAACTCTGACAAGATTTTCTAAATAGAATAGAAAACCTTCTGGTCTATTTATACTAAGAGGAGATAGTGAAAGATACTGATTCATGGAACTGTTTTGTCGATGGGAACAGAAAGAGCCTCACAAAAGGCGGACTAATCAAGAATGAAAACCTCCCTTTATTGTATTCTTCTGTAGCCGAATGGTTTGCTTCGCATTTTGCGTAGCGTAAACACAAAATACATATAAAGTGTATAGTGCTGTTATTGAGTCATTCTTTACCGTTAAAATCCTTTATCGTCAATAACATTCCAACCCTGACATTCATTTCACCCGATATAAAAATTAACTTTATGTTTCCACCTTTTGAAGCTACACTTCGTTTTCAAAAAGTTATGAAGATTTTTTGGTTGCATTTTTATAGTGCACGGGCATTCCGCGCTAAATTACGAGAAGACGGCAGAATATTACGACATAGTTTAGCTTGTGCCATTAGCTCTAATTGGTCGGATTTAGAACGAGACAATTTTAAAATATCCACATCGAAACAGAATTTTACTAAGATTTCCTCAGATATTTTATCTGTATAGCTAGAATTTCTTTTATATTAGCAAAACCTTATCTGTAAATGTGTGTATTATCTCGACAAACAACACTAATTGTTCATGTTTTATTCTATCCGTCCACTGATTTAGTAGTATAATATAAAATCACTTATCGCTTTCCAGTTTCATCACTTTGTATTTCTTTAGAACCCAGTAATCACTCCGTAGTAATATCCAAGGAGTTTGATGCTTTTGGGATCATAAATCACTCAAAATTGCTACGTTTGGTTTTGGTTTGCTTTTTGGTTTTACGGCTCAAAGACTACAGTGGTCATGCTGCGCCGGGACCTACTGTTTTCCGAGGAATCCGAACCTCTTAAGGCCTAGGGAACCAAACCCCGGACTACAGAAAATTGCTACGTAGTAAATAATCGAAAAATGTCCATAACCCAACAGAATATCATTCCTCTTAATTTTTGCATTGATCGTCGCAGTATATCTACCTCGTATTCACGAAATCATCATTTTAATCATAAATACTACATTCTTCACGCAAACGTCCATTTTTCACGCAAACGTCCATTTTTTGGGCAAGCGTAGCTTTCAAGTGTGTGGCCTACCAGTCCGCCACCTGGTGGGCTATGCCGTTGAAATATTTCAGGAGAACCCCTATTATCCGATTTTGGCCTAACCGAAATCCGGTTTAACGGAAGCGGCCTGCTGCACTTATTATCATTTTTTTGTTATTATGTTTAGAATATTATTATTTATTATTATCTTTACTTGTTGAATGCTTTCGTAAAACCTCTCATGTTTATTTTCTAGTGTCTCTCTCTTTTTACCATGTTTGGCGCAGTATAGCCCAGATGCTCTTGCGCCATAAAAAAGCCAAACAAACAAAACAGTGCCTCCGGCTTTAAGTCAATATTTTCATACTTTGATTGTTGAAAAATCACAAGTGCAAAATTGTTACGTTGCATCGGTGTAAGCTCCATTAATGCTATCACCATGGGCGCCCATACAAGTATGTAGGGGGGGGCTTGAGACCCCCCAGCTGTTCAAAAATTTGATTCGTCGAATTCTACTATGCATTTATTTTAAAACAATTTGCAGTCACATTTTAAAATAAGATGCTTTTTAGTTCATTATTAATTTAATCGGTTATTTTGAAAAGGGGTTATGTCTTATTGTTTTCCTATTGAGTTGACCCCTTTTCAAAATGACCGATTCAATTGTCGAGCAGTATCAATTAGTTTTGTAGCATTTTAACGTCTTGTACATTCACTAAAATATTCGACAGCTTTGAGAAGGAGGTAGTAATTTTTCTCAGGCCCCCCCCACTAAAAGTATTCGTATTTGCGCCACTTGAAATACTCATATGGCTATGGCTAATAATCTTCAAAACTATTTATTTATAGATATACATTATCTGAAGAAGAAATCGATATACAATTTGGTATTAAGGTGAATATTCGGGAAATTTTTGTAATAATAATAATAATAATAAATTTCACTTGTCATAGCTGGTATACAAAAAAATTACTTTATATATATTTGACGCTGGTTCGGAATATGGGTTTTATTTTTTTATTTTTTTAGAACAGTGAAATATGTCATTTCGTTTTACATTTTCTCTTACACATCAAATTAATTCTACCTATCTTTTCAATGTCATCTTGGCCCTGAAAAATGGCGGATCCAGAAATATTGTAGGACTTGTATGTACAGTAGTGGACAAAATTGTGGAAACCTTTTGAAAAAAGTTTATTTTAGAGGTTTGATGGCTAATAACACCACTTTTTTTTGTACCAATACTATAAAATTATATATCATTAGAAAGGTAATTTAATAAAGATTGTAATGCAATAACATTTGTTCAATTATCTGTATTCTATCAAAAGTTATAGCCAAATAACCAGAAAAAAGAAGCACAGCTTGCTTACATTTATATGAAGTAGCTTTCCTTCATTTGAATGTGGCCAATGAGCATGAGTGTTTACAGAGCCAATCAGGTGTCATCTTGTTTTGGCAATGAGCCAATCATGTTTTCTCTTGTTTTGGCAATGAGCCAACAGGTTACAGGACATTTATCAGTGTGTTCTGTAATTGCTATCAAGTTGGTTGTTTTTTTTTTGTGCTCTTTGATTTAGTGTGCTTGTAAAACGTAATAAAATTAAAGAAATGGCGCAAAGAGTTGACTGGTCACCTAGGAAGCGATGTAAAATAGTAATATTAAGTGAACAAGGCTACAGTTATGAAGAAATTAGAAGAAATATTGGGGGAAACTTAACTAAAGGTGGCATTTCTAAATTTTTGAAGAAGTATAAGGAGACTCAGTCATTACAAAACCAGACTGGTAAAGGCAGAAAAAGGTGCACAACAGCAAGTGATGATAGAAGAATTAAAAGACAGTGCCTAGGTGACAGGAAAAAATCATCTCTGTGTATACAAGGTGAAATGGCGCAATGCAATGTGAAGTTAAGTGCAAGGACTGTTCGGCGCAGACTGCATGAATGTGGTCTAAATGCAAGAATTCCACGAAAAAAGCCATTTTTGTCTGTCAAACAGAGGTTGAAAAGATTAAACTGGGCTAAAACCCATGTTAACTGGACAACGGAACAATGGGACAGTGTAATTTGGAGTGATGAGACCAAAATCTCACTGTTTGGTAGTGATGGCGTAAAATACGTATGGAGAAGAATTGGAGAAGATTTCCATCCTGAGTGCATTACACCTACCGTGAAACACCCAGTTAGTGTTATGATTTGGGGTTGTATAACATCAAGAGGTGTGGGCAGAATTTGCGTGATCAATGGGAATATAAATGCCCAAAGATACATAAATGAAATACTTGAGCCCAAGCTGCAGCCTTCTGCATGTGATCTTTTCCAAGATAATGAAGCATTTATATTTCAACAGGATTCAGCTCCATGTCATGTTGCTCGTGTGTGCAAAAAATGGTTTCAAGATCATCATATTCAACTGCTGGAATGGCCTGGAAATAGCCCAGACCTTAACCCCATCGAAAATCTATGGAGCCGGCTAAAGAAGCTTGTTAGTCGGAAGCAACCCAGCAATAAAACACAATTAACAGAAGCAATAATTCAATCTTGGTTTCATATTATAACAGCTGCAGAACTAAAGAACTTGGTTCACTCCATGGGAAAGCGTTGTAAGGCCGTAATTAAGGCTAAAGGTTACCCAACTAAGTATTAACTGGTATGGTGAACATTTTTGTATATCTCATTTTTTCTATGTATATCACCTTTCTTCTTTATGAATGCTGTTCTATTAAAATACGATTCATAAATGTTATTGCATTACAATCTTGATTAAATTACCTTTCCAATGATATATAATTTTATAGTATTGGTACAAAAAAAAGTGGTGTTATTAGCCATCAAACCTCTAAAATAATCTTTTTTCAAAGGGTTTCCACAATTTTGTCCACTACTGTATATATATTTACTGTATATATGTTATATACTGACTTGTATATATAATATATGTAGGCCGCTGGTGGATCCACGAGGGGGCGATACCCCCTCGTGGATCCACCAGTGGCCCTACAATGGTAACGCCTTCGCTTAGTGTGAAATTTACCAAGTTTCGACGTCCAACGATGAAAAAAAATTACCATTGAACTAATCATTATAGCCCGAGGGTTGGTTTCCTAGGCACTAAGAGCTTCGGGTTCTTCAGAAAAGGGTAGGTTCCGATAAACTATAACCTTTGATGCCCTTGCACCATAAAAAACACACAAACAAAATAAATTTCTTTTCGATTAGCTTGAATCCGAACGTTGTTGCTATTCTAGTGAAAAGCAATGTTTTAGAAACAAATGAGCTTTTTTTTTTACAGCCCTTTCAATCTTTAAATTGGTAAAATTTATTCAATTCTGCGAAACTTTGATCCGCCCTTAGAAAGTTGGTTTTAATTTAAGTTCCATGAATTATTGGTACCTTATATATTTTCACTCACACAAAGTATCGGAACTTGTTTGACATATTTTTTTGCGTTCCATTTCAACCTTCATTCGTGTTATGATTATAACTCTGCTTTCTTTTATATATGCTCTTTTAAATGAATTTTTAAGGGATAGCTAGATTCCAATGCAAATAAAATTTGTCAGTTCCCGAATTTCAGCAGATACTCTGCGGGGCGCCAGAGCTGACGTAAGACCCCGGCTCACTTCGATAGGTCCCATGGGCCCTTCCCTGCGTAATGGCAGATACATTTTTTTCCTTTTGGGTGGGAGGGTTTGAACCCCGAAAAGAACAAAAAGTATGAAATAAGAACGCATTTTTTTTGTACTTATTTATTACTTAATTATTTTACAAGATCACTGCTGGAAAAAGCTACTATTATTTTTTTTCCAATAATTGAAACGGGCTAATGAAAAATAATTAAAAAACTGTACGTCAAAAGTGTCAAAATCTTATTAATCTGGATTTAGAGAACAATTTTTCTGGCCTGCCACTAGCAAAACTAGTCTGGAAGGACCGGGCGCCCCAGAACATTGGTCTTCGCCAGCATGGGTCCCTAGATATTTCATCGGGGCCCATGGGCTGCAGCTCCTGCTCTCCCCCCCCCTCTCTTCAGCCCTGGATATCCTTCATTATTCTAAGATTTATTTTGATCATGATTCTTCTATATCGTTTATAGTCAACAGGTCGATAGCGGAGCTATATTTGCCCATTGCAGTCGTGTCTAAATTAAATTCATCGAACAAATGTTTACTTTATTTAATAGGTTTCATTATGCATTATCCAAAATTAACCTTTTTTGAGAACTTGCATCATAAGCGTTAAGTTATGGGTATCTAGATACGTATTTCCATATAAAACAAGTTGATCGTAATATTAAGGATATTAGCCGCCTTTCTTACAGATCTTCGAAAAAGTAATCTTTTTCCTCCAATGTAAAGTATGCATAAATGTACAGTACTTAAGAGTTCACGTAAAGCCATTAGTCTCATCTAATCTAATCGCTTGTAGCGACACCCTTAGATGTACAATATAAAAACATGAGCGACATCGTATTTAAACACCCATGTATGTTCAAGCTTCATGCTGGTTCCAGTGGACTAGAGTTGTCTGGAATCACCGTGTAAATGAATGAAGCATACAAAGAAATAGACACAAAATCCTTACTTCGCATCAGATAAAAAGCCACTGATGAGCTTCAGGTTGTAGCTTAACGTACTATTTTATACTGCTTATCCAAAAATTTGTCACTGTACTCTATACTCAGTTATTTGAGATGAGAGCGGAGTCTCTACGTGACCGTTGAACCCCGATATCATTACATCCGTATAATCTTAATGATATTCGAGAATGTATTAGTGAATAGATTGTTAGTATAGTAGCATATAGTGTAGTAGTATAAAGAGTATTAGTGAATAGAGTATATGCAAAACGAAATAGAAAGTTATGTACTAATTCTCTACGGGAACCTTGGAGTGAGATTTGCTAAATAAACGACAAATATTCTGGTTCAAACCTACTAATAGTATTAAGAGATAAGGAAGGATGCTGTTCGTATATAAAGATATCTAACCTAGGGGTCTTCAAAGTGATCAGTTTGACATTGTTAGGTGTCGATCGGAGGTCGTAGGAAAAAGTTAATGGAGCCTATATACAGTGATATGGTATCAGCTCCCTTTGTTAATTTTGCATTAACTCGCGCTCATCTGATTTTGTTATGTCGGATTATTTTATATATATTTTTATATTAGACTTTGTCAGGTCTTTTTTTACTTCCTTCCAATACAACGCTGTAAATGTTGCACCAACTGACTACCGTATCAGAAATATCATATCTTGTCTTAATCTTCGTATCATTTATTGCAATGACAATACTCAGCTGTAATTCTTTGTGCTGTCTAATAAGTAAAGGAAACTACTATTAATATTAATATTAATAGTAATATTAATATAATGACTACGCAGAATTATATGTAAATATTCAAAGATTTTTATGTTCCAATTAAACATTTTATGCAAAGGTTTTTATTGCGAACTCAGGTCGAAGGCGATTTTTACGTTAAAGGTTTTTTATGCTCCATTTTGTTATTTTTTGGGATTGCAGAATACTTATTACTAATATATTTGTAAGCTGAATTTGCTTTGGTTCTATGTTCTCCTTCCGATTCATGCAAGCATTTTCAAGTTCATATATGGTGGAAGCTGGCAGGGGCGAGCTGTGTCCTCTCAAAGGACGCATTCCTTGGATTTTCGGATGGCGCAAATCTTGCTTCATTCGAAGGCGCGTCTTATCGCCCATGAGGGCCCTGGTGTGCCGGCCGACTACTCTGCCCCTGGAAGCTGGTTTCTTTCACGCTAATTCCACCATAACAAAACAGAAAAATAATTTAACTGTAGGTTTCTGTAACAGTTTAACGTTGAAACTTTCTAACTTACCTGGACCCACCAATAACACCTGTCATATTTACATTGTCAATCAATTTCCCCATCTTAATGAGTCTTTATGCAGTTATTCTTATTATATATCATTATATTAGCTATATGTAATAAAAATAAAAATCTCTGTAAAATAAAGTCCTAAAAATCAAATAAGTGTCCGGTTTTGCTTGTCCTATTATAGTTAGGTTATTATAAAATTAAAGGGGTCCATAAAATATCGAGAATTTATTAAAGGGACACAAAATAGCCTCGCAATGAATGCATTATTTTGAATTAGTTAACTCTATTATTTGTTTTTAACATTCATACCCGAAAGCCTTCGCTCGTATTATGAACATACTGCCTGTGAAATTCACACGAAAATATATTACTGTTATCATGCTAATCCATCACTTTAAACTTCTTCATCATCAATTTTCTTTCAGTTTGTATTTTCACCCTCTTATTTGATGCACTCAATATAAAAATTAATTTTCTCTTTCCAACTTCTGAAATTGCGTTCTCTTCACCTTCAACAAGTTATGCGAGAGGCGATAAAATAACCCAATACAGTTTGTTTCGTGTTGTTAATTCAAATTGAAGCAGCTCAGTTTTAAAGCGAAACAGTTTCAAAATATCTGCATCCGAACAAACTTTAGTGGAATATATTTTCTCTCATCGTATTTTTACGGTTATGATGATGGCGCTGCCTGCCTTAACGTTTTACAGATCCTTAAAACTGAAACTTCCGCTCAGATGATAAGAGGTTAAACTTGTGGCTAAATTTTTGAGTAAAGCCATTAAAATTTAAGATCCGGGATCACATGTCAAATGTTTGAAGAGAAGCTAAAGTTTTAAGGGCAAATATTCTGTGACAACATTGCGTGTTCTTTCGATGAGGCTTTCATTTTTTATTTCATAGAAAAAAGTTTTTTTATCTATTCTAACTGCAAGAAAAGAGTAATGAAGTCAATAAATGAATGTCGGTATAGATATGAACGTGATAATTATAAGTTGGGCCTGCATATAATGAATGGAATCAACAAGGTAAATTTAATGATGATTGTCTTGGGGGTCGAACATGTGTCATTATAAACAGGTGCACCACTTCCGGAGAAACCATGACTGATCTGGAAGAGAAAGAAGGAAAACCAACATCCCTTTGTTGAAATATTTTAGAGGAGCTGTTCCTTAAAATATGATCCTCGTGGACAATGATATTCGACCTCATTGAACTCGTTTCTTCTTGAATCTCTTTCCTTTTAGAAAATTAAAACAATTCAGATAAAGAAATGGTTATATATATGGAAGGGAAGCGAATTGCACAGGATAAACTTGTGTGGAAAGAATTTGGAGAGACCTTTATCCAGCAGTGGACAGATAATGATCATATAAGTATGATATCAGGGGTATCCTGAAGAAAATTATTGAGAGTATGCGGTGCTGTCTTAATTAAAGAGTATTGTAATTGCGGGGTTACTGGACTTGGTGACGTCATCGCGCCGCGCTGACTGGCATTTGACTGGTCGTCTATCCAAGCCCAAGGTGGCACATGCCCCTTTCATCAGTTTTTCATTCCTCTTCTGTTCGTACGCAGGATATTATTTTGAGGCTTGGTGGGGGGGATGGGGGGTTCAGAGGGTTTCCTCATTTCCTCGTTTGTGTCCATTCAAGTTTGTAAATGACTAGGGGAAAAAAAAAAAGACTGAAGTTCGTTGAAAGTTGTCCAAAAACCAGCAAATACAAAAGTTTCCGTGAGACCTTGAGAGTATGCGGTGCGTACCCTGTATTTTTCAAAATTTCTTGAAAGTACACGGGGCACACATCGCATATCCTCTGAGGACAGCCCTGGATAATATATATATTTAGAGCCCAGCACAGCATGGCTCCTGCTATCTTTAAACCTAAGTAAACTTTTCCTACAACATCAATGCATACTTTGCAGTGCTTTGTCACAGTCTAACCGCTATATTCTTATTCAATGGAAAACCCTTTGATATTAAATTGTCCATATATTTCCCCGTTCCTCACTTACTATCGACAGTGTAGCGTTTGATAACAAGACAGTAGCTCACATGTACCTGATTACTAATTATGCTCTTTAAATTAAGTTGTCTTCAGAGATTTCTAGTGTTTAAAGCTAGATTGAAATTCTTTCTCCTTTACTACTCTTATTAATTTCTTAAACTTTGTAAATTTTAATTATAACGATCGAAATTAGACTGTCATCTCTGTATCAACACTGACAATATTACTGCCATTTATTCGTTTGTTTGTTTGTTTGGAGAGTATGGCTCTTGTCAAGCCATCTTTGTCTGAGCTTTTTTCTCGGGTTTCCTCTCAGACCATGTTTTTTTTTTCTTTTGTGATCTGTCAAACAAATGAATGAAAAGAATATTGCTATATAAAAAATTATAATTCTCCCGCTTGCCTACTTTAGGAATTTCATATTTCTCAGGAAAAGGTCCCTAAATTACATGCAGTTTTTAAACTAGTTTCTCAAAAGAACTATGAAGCTGTTAGCAAAATTGCTGCATTAAAGTTCAGTCAGAAATGTATCGATGTTTGCTACACGGTGTATTCAACTTCAAATTTGGGAATAAATTTGTAACATGTGTTCACTTACACTAACAGGGTAACTCTGGCCCGGCAATTTAGTTTTTAACGTAATAACTATTTCGCTGTTTTTTTCTCTCTTGGAAGAATTGCCTTCTAATGGGATCGCTTGAGCAGTAAAATACCCGCGATACCGATCTTCAGTTAAGTGGAGGGTTTCCGAAACTGTTATTTGAAAGCACGATCACCATTACTCAGAATCTTCACGACTTCCCATAAATCTTTCCAAAACTCAAACGCTGTTTTTTGTAAAGCAATATTTTCCTCAATGTTTAGAAGCGTCTCCATTTGCCTAGGTAGGGTTTCAGTCATTTTTAACATTATAGATGCCATGCTTTTAAAGTTTCAAAATTCATCTCGTTTACCTTCAGCTTAAAAGATATTGACCTCATACAGCTTACGCTTTGAAGGATTGTTGACTTCACGTTCGATCTTAATCCAAAATTATGAAGGGGGAAAGCTTAACACGAAACGTAAAAGAAACTGCTTCAAGGAATACCTGCTGTTGGATCTTTAGATAATGAGAAGAGGCTATTGAATGCTTATACTTTTCCAACTTGAAATTTAAATTCATCTTCATAAGACAATGGAAATTACCTCTTCTCGGCTGTCTCTTTCTCTCTTGCTCTCTCTGCCTCTCTCTCTCTCTCCCTCCGTCACACACACACACACACTCGTGCACGTTTTTACATCGGTTTGTTATTTAAACCAAAGTAATGAATAACTTCAAATACGCCTTTTAGAGGGTATATAAATGCTGTTACTTGTCCTTACTTCCATCTTTCAAAGCATATTGTGGATTTAGTTTTTATTTAATTATTGAATTATTATTATGTACACTGGCAGAAAATAAAATTCCAACACCAAGGACAAATGAGTTTAGAGGAATGAAATTTAGGCAAAGCAGTTGTCTAGGTAACATATTTATTTGATTAAAGTTTCAAGGTTACCGGTAAAAGTATGCGCAAGAAGATCCATTTCAAATGCGAAATGGTGGTACATTAATAACCGCTGTAGTCACCACGATTTTGAATGCAAGCATGAAAACGTACATTCACTGTGTCGTACAGGTGCCGTATGTCATGTCATTTTGTGGTATGGATTCTATGCCTGTTGCACTTGGTCAGTCAAATCAGCAACGCTTAATACTGGTTGTGGATGACGCTGGATTTGTCTTCCAATAATGTCCCATATGTGCTTGATGGGAGAAAGATCTGGTGATCTGGTAAGCCAAGGTGATATGTCGACACTCCGTAGAGCACGTTGGGCGACAGCAGCGGTATGAGGACGAGCGTTATCCTGTTGGAAACCCCCTCCCCCCACTTGAATGCTGCTCATTAATGGCAGCGCAACCGGGTCAATCGCCAGTCTGACGTACAAACTTGCTGTCAAGGTGCTTGGGATAACGATGAGAGTGATCCTGCTGTCATAGGAAATCGCTCCCTAGACCGTAACTCCTGGTGTAGGTCCAGTGTGTCTACGCCGCAGACAGCTTGGTTCCAAACGCTCACCTGGCCTCCTTTTTACCAATATACGACCATCAATGACACCAAGACAGAAACGGCTCTCATCTGAAAACACAACAGATCTCCACTCCGCCCTCCAATGAGCTCTAGCTTGACACCACTGACGTCACATATGGCAGTGATTCGGAGTTAGTGACATGAATGCTATAGGCCGTCTGGCTCAGAGCTGTCCGTTAAGTAATCGATTTGTTACAGTTCGCTGTGTGTCACTCTGAAGCCAACAGAAGCTCTAATTTCTGCTGCAGATGCAGTACAATACGCCGCATCCATGCGGCGAATACGGCGGTCTTCTCTCTCAGTAGTGGCCAGTGTGCCGCCGGTCTTCTTGAGACAGTGCCTTCCCATGACCACTGCTGCCAACGATCTTGCAAAGTGGATACATCATTGCCAAGTCTTTCTGCAATATCGTGGGAAGAAAACTCACCTTCTCATAGCCCTTATTACACAGCCTCATTCAAGTTCAATAAGCTGCTGATACTGCCTTCTTCGTCTCCTTAATAGCATCCTTGACTCAAACCTAGCTCACAATGTCCAATCTGGACGATAAATAACACTCACGAAGTTTACATCGCGTATTTAAAACGTGATTTGTATGATCATAGTGACGCTACTAGCGCCACTCTTATTCGTCTAGGGCGAAATTTGAATAAGCGTCATGTTTCAGATGTGCAAACACGCCTCTCAATTTCGTTTCTCTAGCACAACTCATTCTTAATGTTGGGATTTTATTTTCCGCCAGCGTATTTTTTCCGCTCTTGTAATCAATTTCCACGATTGCGGAGTTTAATGGTACTACATTATTTATTATTTATTGTTTAATGGTACTAAAGGGACATGTGCAACACTATATACACAATCGAATTACAAAAATAAGTGATCTAGCAAGAAATTAAGACATTAAGATGCTGCCAATGTCTATGCTAACCCCCACATACAGGACTGGATTTATTATTGACCAAAATAAGAGCGCACTTAGGGTGTCAAAGGCTGGCGGTTCACTGTAGAAATTTTCATTGCCGTATTTACCACCGACACTAAGATATAAAAATGGAAATGTGTATGTGAATCAAGTTTAAAGAAAGGGGTCTCCTAAAACAAAATACGAATTTTAATGCATACATAGGAGTTGATTCAAAAGTCATTATCCTCACTGTTAATTGTTTGGTGGGTTCATACAGATAAACATCCTTTTGGGAAAGTTGCTTGTTGAAAAGGAAATAATTTTTGTTCTGTGTCGCGACTCACCCTCAGCACCAGGGGGCGCCCCACGGGGGCCAACTCCAAAATTTCAAATCTCAACCCCCATCGAGTAATACCTTTTTTTGAAGATATCATCAAGAAAAAAATAACGACGTTTACAGTAGAGCGCTACGATGCTCATAGCATCAACTACGTGTCCGCAAATTTCAAAATCGAGCCTTATTCTTCGGGCTTTTGTTCACGCCAGTAAGGTTGTAGGTAAATAAGGAAAATTGCAAAATATAAAATAATATGTGCTCTATCAGCGAAAATTTTAAATTTCGTGTTAACCTAATGGGGAAAGTTTCAAGGATCGCTTAAAAATATCAATATTCTAATCCTCAAAAACTCAAATAAAAAGAGCAAAAACTAGGAGAACAAGGGTCGATTTTGAAGTTTGCGAACACGTCGTTGGTGCTATGGGTGTCATAGCGCCATACTGTAAATGTCATCATTTTTTTCTTGACGAGACCTTCAAAACAAGGTATTACTCGATGGGGTTGCCATTTGAAATTTTCCAGTTGCCCCCTAGTGCTGCTGGTGAGTCGCAACACAGGACAAAAGTTAGTTCCTTTTCAACAAGGAACTTTCCCGAAACGACGTTTATCTGCCTGAACCCACTAAAAAATTAACAGTGGGGGGACTGACTTTTGAATCACCCCGTATGAAACTACGTTAATTACATACCAAATGAGTATTTTATCGCACTTGGTGGACTGAATAATTTTACTTTTTATCACGCGGAGAAAATTTTTCAAGTATAAAACAACTGTAAAGACCTGCACACAAAAACAATTTTCTCCTAACTGAAAGCATTGTTTCATTTATATGAAATTTTACTTTGTGGTTTATAACTAACCAATTTTGAATTAGATATATACGAGAACAACAAAACAACAAAATTTGTAATATAATAAGGGTCTGTGAGAGCCTTTATCTGTGCCTGGCAGTACATGGACATGTAGAATCGTATGCAGGATATACCAGCCTGCCCGCGGAAAGGTGTAGGACCGCATCGTCTATGATTGTGCCGGTAGGATAATAAACTTTATTTTTAGTATATTTTATAAATAAGATACGAAGTAAGAGATAATAAATTTACATACAAAATGTTAAACAATTGTAAAATAGCAAATTAAATACGATCATTTAAGCTTTCTGACATACCAGCAGCAGTTCTTCATGAAGTCTATTGCCAATGTTATATACTCCCTTCTGCCTCATTTTATATACTTGAAGCTTATGGAAAAACCTTCCTTGAAAGCAGTATAGTATATTTGCTAAGAAATTGTGTGTCCTTCAAAGTTAAAAAAAAAATAAGTTGGCTCTCTCTGAGTTGGTGTCAGCCTTTAAAAGAGAATTGTGTGGCAAATTAATTAGTATACCAATAAAACTAAAAGAGAAAGTCTCACAATATAATAATATGTAAAATATAAACAACATGTATAATATTAGAATGCATTAGTAAGTAAAAACAAAATCAATCACAGTTATGCATTCAAAATATTTTGACAAAAGTTTCGAGGGATATATCCCTCCACTTAAAAACGATGCCGTGCTAAAAGCTAGAAAGTAGAAGCTTTGTAAGTATGGTGATACTACAAAGAGAATATAATAAGACGGAAAAGAAAATATTTTTGCTGGAAAAAGAAGTAATGACTCAATAAACAATATCAAAGGGAAATACTCTGTCGACATAATTGGTTCCAAGAGAAATCTGAATTATATTAAAGTACAAATATGCACTTTCGTCAACAATTCTTTTCCGTTCATTTCATTGCTCCGCCCGAGTATTATACCAGTGACAATCTGCAGACCTTGTATCTCCTCCGTTTGACTTTTCCTTTTTCTCCAAATCAATATTGCATCCTCCTGAAATCGCATAGGAGTGCTTTCGGACGACTGTCTAATGAATTCCTCATTTGCAGCCTGGAGAGGAGACACCTGCGCAGGCGTTGCTCCTTTCATTGAGTGGAATTGCATTTCTACCCCAGAAAAGATATATTTATCCCTATGAGCTAAAGCAAATTGGGATAAGAGTATACCAGAATCGAATACATATGTGCATAGCAAATAAAGGGCAGAGATCTAACTGGAAGGAGACCCACGCTGAACGTATATAACGATGTGTGAAACCGGCCAGCCTAGTAACCTAGTGTCTTACCCCGCCTTCTAGTGGTGTAGGCTGAGTTTATTTATGGCAAATTAATATTTGCCACACGGATAGAAAGGCGGAAGGGGAGGGCTAATTCACCAACCCGTTTAGCCAGCGTGGTGAAATTATGGCTTATTCCTCCATTATGTTGACACACCAGAAACCATGGCCCCTAGTCTCCAGGTGCTGGAGTGCTCCTGATCAAGGCAGCGGTCAGTGTGGCATGAAAGCAGGGGGTGCTAAGAATCACTGGAATGGCCCAGGCTGCCGTTTGTTATTGACCTTGGCTACGTTTAATGGACGATCCCTTGCTTCTGAAGCAAAACTTCAGGAATTGGAAGAGGAACTAGACAAGATCAAATGGGACATTGTAGGACTCAGTGAAATTAGAAGAAAAGGTGAAGAGTTGGTGGAACTGAAAAGCGGACATTTGTTTTACTATAGAGGAACGGAAACTGGAAGAACAAGTGGTGTTGGCTTCTTAATCAACAAAAGAATTAAAGACTGTCTTCTGGAAGTTGAAAGTACATCAGATCGAGCAGCGAGGCTTGTTGTTCAACTAACCCAGCGATACCAACTTCAAATAGTACAGGTATATGCACCAACATCGCTTCATACCACGAAGAGGTTACACCTGGCAAAGAAACGCCAAAGGAAACAATGTATCAAGCACCATGGGGGATTTCTAAATGCAAGAATTGGACAACAGGAACAAGGAGAGACATCGGTTGGTAAATACGGATACGGGGAAAGGAATGAACGTGGCTATCAACTCATCGACTGCAGAGGCTGAAGCCTTAGCATCATGAATTCATTTTTAAGAAGAAACCGCAAAGAAAATGGACATGGAAACACCCAAATGGGGGAACTAGTGAAATTGACTATATCCTGGCAAACAAGAAATCAATTATTGAAGATTGCAGTGTACTGAACAGATTTAATACTGGAAGTGATCATCGAATGGTGAGATGTAAAGTGCACTTAAATACTAAATTAGAACGACAGAAGCTCATTAGGAAACAAGTAAGTAAGAGGGTGGATCTAATGAAACTGAAAGTAAATACCGAGGCATTCAAGTTGGAATTAAAAAATCGCTTTTCTGCACTGGAAGGACTTATTGATGAAAGTGATATCTCAGAAGCAAATGAAAACATTGTTAAGACAATAGTTGAAACTGCTGGGGAAATTGGTGGTGTAACCTGTAAAAAGCACAATAGCAAATTATCTGAGAAGACGAAACAGCTCATGAAAAGGCGAAGAGATATGAAGGTGGACAATCGAAATACCAGTTCCAGGATTGAGTACATAGAACTTTGTAAAACTCTGCGCAAAAGCATGAAAGAAGACATAAGAAAATTCAACTGTGAGCTAGTAAGGAAAGCCATTGAAAATAACAAGAGCCTTAGGGTTGTTAAAGGAAGTTTATCTGTTGGGAAGAAACACATCATTGCATTAAAAGGAGAGGATGGCACCGTAACAAGAAATAGGGAAGAAATACTTAGAAGAGTTGAAGAATTCTACAAAAAACTATATGAAAGTAACAGTGGATTAAACGAAGACATTGAAATAGTCGAAGGAACAGCTCCTAAAATCTTAAAAGAAGAAGTTTCATTTGCAATAAAAAATATGAAGAAAGGAAGAGCCCCTGGTGATGATGGTATTACATTAGATATCCTAAAAGAAGCTGGAGAATATGTAGAAGACATACTTGCAAAATTCTTTACCAAATGTCTTAACAGCGGTAACATACCAAACCAATGGGATTCTGCAACAGTAATTCTTTTGCATAAAAAAGGTGATAAAGATGGCTTGTCTTTTTAAGATCAACAGACATTGAGGATGTGTACATTGACATGGTGAAACGTGTGTATAAAAATGCAAGTGCAAAATTTCGGTTACATAAAGATACCAAAACTATCAAACTTGGCAAAGGGGTGAGGCAGGGAGATACCATTTCTCCAAAACTTTTTACTTCTGCTTTACAGATGATTTTTCAGCTGATAAATTGGAATAACAAGGGAATAAAAATAAATGGTGAATATTTAAATCATCTGCGGTTTGCTGATGACATTGTTATTTTTTCAACGGACCCATTAGAACTCCAAGACATGGTACAAGAGCTCTCAACTAGAAGTGAAGAAGTTGGACTCAAGATGAACCTACAAAAAACTAAGATCATGTTCAATAATTTTGTAGAGGAAACAAAAATACAAGTTGACAACACTGAGCTAGAAATTGCTGATTCATATATTTACCTTGGCCAGCTGATTTCAATGGATGGCAACATTATGAAAGAACTCAACAGACGTATTAAACTTGGCTGGAGTGCATTTGGAAGAAACAGTTTTATCCTGAAGGGGAAATTGCCTTTATGTCTAAAAAGAAAAGTCTTCAACCAGTGTGTATTGCCAGTCCTCTCTTATGGATCAGAGACATGGAGTCTAACAGTTGGAGCAATACGAAAGTTACAGACAACGCAAAGGAGCATGGAGAGGTGCATGCTTGGAATAACTAGGAGAGATCGAAAAAGAAACACTTGGGTGAGAGAGCAAACTAGAGTAGAGGACATCATTGTTAAAGTAAAAGGGCTGAAATGGCGATGGGCTGGGCATATTGCAAGAAGAACTGATCAACGATGGACAACAGAAATTCTGAACTGGATTCCAAGAGACCACCGAAGACCTAGAAAACGTCCTCAAACTAGATGGGTGGATGAAATAAGAAAAGAGGTTGGGGTGACGTGGAAACGAATGGCCCAGGATAGACTTGTGTGGAAAGCATTTGGAGAGACCTTCATCCAGCAGTGGATAGATAATGGTTGAATATGATGATGATGATATATATATATATATATCATCATCATCATGTTCAACCATTATCTAATGAGCTTCTGTCTTTTCAATTTAGTATTTAAGTGCACTTTACATCTCACCATTCGATGATCACTTCCAGTATTAAATCTGTTCAGTACGCTGCAATCTTCAATAATTGATTTCTTGTTTGCCAGGATATAGTCAATTTCGCTAGTTCCCCCATTTGGGTGTTTCCATGTCCATTTTCTTTGCGGTTTCTTCTTAAAAAATGAATTCATGATGCTAAGGTTTTCAGCTTCTGCAAATTCGATGAGTTGATCGCCACGTTCATTCCTTTCCCCATATCCGTATTTACCAACCGATGTCTCTCCTTGTTCCTGTTGTCCAATTCTTGCATTGAAATCCCCCATGATGAGCTTGATATGTTGTTTCCCTTTGGTGTGTAACTCTTTAATTCTTTTGTTGATTAAGAAGCCAACACCACTTGTTCTTCCAGTTTCCGTTCCTCTATAATAAAACAAATGTCCACTTTTAAGTTCCACCAACTCTTCACCTTTTCTTCTAACTTCACTGAGTCCTACAATGTCCCATTTGATCTTGTCAAGTTCTTCTTCCAATTCCTGAAGTTTTGCTTCAGAAGCAAGGGATCGTCCATTAAACGTAGCCAAGGTCAATAACAAACGGCAGCCTGGGCCATTCCAGTGATTCTTAGCACCCCCTGCTTTCATGCCACACTGACCGCTGCCTTGATCAGGAGCACTCCAGCACCTGGAGACTAGGGGCCATGGTTTCTGGTGTGTCAACATAATGGAGGAATTAGCCATAATTTCACCACGCTGGCTAAACGGGTTGGTGAATTAGCCCTCCCCTTCCGCCTTTCTATCCGTGTAGCAAATATTAATTTGCCACATAAATAGAAAGCTCAGCCTGCACCACTTGAAGGCGGGGTAGGACACTAGGTTACTGGCCTGGCCGGTTCCACACATCGTCACATACGTTCAGCGTGTGGGTCTCCTTCCAGTTAGATACCAGCAACCCTTTTGCAGGCCATATATATATATATATATATATATATATGTGTGTGTGTGTGTGTGTGTGTGTGTGTGTAAAGTTAAATAAATGATAAGAAAATGTGTATCTTAATATAACGGAGTAAAAAAAAGGAATAATATAAACTCGAATTGATTTCACAATGAATTTTCTATCAATGTCAAATGAGACTATTTTAAGGGGGCCATTGATAGGACATCCTTTTCTGTATTAACGGTTTTCACATACTTGCATCTCAAAGGTCCCCATATAAAATTAGTCATACTTACTCAGCTTACGATTTATGATAATGTTGCATGAGTTTAAATGTCTCTGCATGAGTTTAAATGTCTCTGCATAAACAATAATTATTTAACTAAGCTTAATACTGACGACATTAAAAATATTAAAAATTAATTAGCACCATTATATTAACGCAGTACATTTAATTTTAACCATATAACATTAGGCTGCGTTAAAACAACGCTGTAGCATAGTCAGTATCTAAGCGAAAATCAGTCGTAGATCACAGGGTTCTCGATGTTGTGATTTATGTATGTTCTAATCACGTAATCTGCATTTCAACGTCACTGACGTGTTCATGGTAATTGCTCTTATAGTTTTGACCAGAGCAATTGACGATCTGGAATTGGAAATGTAAGTTTTCCAGGTTTGGTAATTTTTGCAATTGAACTTAAAAAGCAATACCAATTTTTATAAAAACCTAATAAAATTGAAAAGGGGAATAGAAGAGCTCTAAAGCAAAATTCACTTTTTAAAAAATAAAATAAAATCAGTGAAAATTCTCGTTTTAAAGAAGAAAAATAATTCAATGTGGATTTATGCCATATAATTTATTATAATTTTCTATTTGTAAGGCATTATATATCCTTTTTAAATATTATTATAGTTTTAATCATGTGCGCATTGATTCCTCCATTTCCTTTAAAAACTAGAATATGTATAATTTATAAAAGATATAAAAGAATTTCGATGAAATAATAAAGGAGGGGAGAGAAAAACGACTAAAACTAGAAAACCCATGCTTCCTTGATTGGACCAGAATTTTCTTCAGTCTTTGCAAATGGATATGGCACGTTTACGAAGGAAGGAACATATGGCACGCAATAAATTATACTTGAAAATATATATAAAGGATCAGGAGAAGAAGAAAAAACTTATTTCGACCCTCCAAAAACCTTAGGATGATAGGTCATCTGTAACTCTAATTTGAGTTTAAAACACGTTGGTCGTCGAAACATCTTTCGTCATTCATCTTCCACAAAATTATAATTACTTTGTCCCTGGCGGCTTTTTCTGTTAGCCGTTTGATAAATGTATTATCCTTGTGGAAAGCAATAATATCTTGAAAAAAAACCTTATTTCGACCCACAAAAGTCTTGCAATTTTAGGATATCTGTCGCTTTAATTTGAGTTTAAAACACGTAGATCATCAAAACATCTTTTGTCATCAATCTTTAACAAAATTATAATAACTTTGTCCATGGTAGCTTTCTGTGTTAGCCGTTTAACAATTATGTTATCCCTGCGAAGAGTAATAATATCTGGGAAAAAATTTGATTTCAACCCACAAAAATCTTGCAATGATAGGACATCTGTAGCTTTAATTTAAAGTTAAAACACATGTGTCGTCGAAACATCCTTTTCATCGATCTTCCACAAAATCATAATACTTTTGTCCCTGGTGGCTTTCTGTGTTAGCCATTTGATAATTGTATTATCCCAACGAAAATTAGTAATACCTTGCAAAAAAATATCAAGACAAAGTATTGGTATGGTTTCCATTTCTCCCTTAAGAACTTATTTCTATCTCTAATGTATTTTAACATCATTAGGGTAGGAAATCGTTTATTACAGAGCCACAACGAAATATATTTACATGTTTATATACAAAATCCCATTCTTGGGAGTTATATCATCCCTATCAACCCCTTTCGTACGCCTGTGCTGAAAATGATCATACCAAACAAAGAGAAGTTGCAAATACAACAGCTTTTGATACAGAAGTTTGTCAAAAAGTCTTGCACCTGCGAGAATATTCGGTTTTTGATGCAATAGTAGTATGTCTCTGACGAAAGTGTATATCATTTATAAAAATTCGATGAAATATCATTTCTATTTTTAACATTTATTTTAGATATTTGTAGAGATAAAAAATATACAAAGATAACATATTCTATGATTTTTTACATTTTTAATTAAAATTTATATACTTTCATAGACAGGGCCGGACTATCGCATAAACAAATGTTTAGGGCCCTCTTTTTTAAAGGGCACGGCCCGGCGCGGAGTAAACTTAACGCTTCTTGAAATTCGTTGCCAATCAGATTTTATCACTAATAATAATTATCGTTGGGAGTAATTTTATCGCGGCACGATTTTAAAGTTTTTTGTATGCACGTTGCACGCAAATATGTTACCTGTACCTAGTGCCAGAGGGTGCCTAGGCAAGGGCTCGGGGAGCCTGCACTCGGGCCCCACGAGAGGAGGGAGCACCAAAAAAAATTATTTGACAATTTAATTTGTAATAAAATAGTAAATTAATACAAAACATCTTTTTTCTTCAAATTTACAATACAAAACGAATCATAGCTGGTATTTACTCGTAACTAGTATAACCACAGCTTTTTCCAAAACACGAAATTAGCGTGCTAATGCCACACATTATTCGCTGCTTTTTTTCAGAACTTTTACAACTTCAGCTCTTCAAATGCATCTTTTGACATCCAACTTTGACGTAAACGTGGAAAACAAAGAAGCATATTCTTGACTACATCTTTAAATTTGAATAAGGGTACATACAGGGGTTTATCCGGGATTCATAAACTGGGGGAGTTGAAGATTTTTAGGGGATTTGGATTCGATTTCATTAAGTTATTTTCATTAAACACAGTGTGCGTTTTGATTTCATTAAGGGGGATGTACCAAAAAATGTGGATGGGTGTGTGTATAAATCCCTGGATACATACAATTTTCAGATGTGTATCCAATATATTCATCAAGGGGGTCCCCAAAATGCAAGTTGGGCCGGAGCCCCGAATATTCATAGTGGGGCCCCTGCTGCACCGACTTTATTTGCAACGTTCAAAATTTAAACTCCAAAACTGATACAGCGTGCAATCGAATATGGCCAGCATTTTCGTTGGTTCCAAGGCCCGTTATATATTGGTCCCACTGTAATTACACTGGCTAAAGTTATAGAACAAGGGGCCCTGAAATATAATAGTTTAGGGTCCCAAGAAACCCTAATCCAACCCTACTCACAAAAGAAGTCTTTTACGAGATCTTTGAGTTTTAACTTTTAAATGGATCCGTCCTTTTATTAGTTTCTTCTTTCATGATTAACTTCTTTCGAACTCTTGGAAAAGTATAAATATTTATGTTTTTATTGTTTCCAAAAACACATTTCTGCTTTAAACCGAAGAACACTTTTCTTAGAAAAAGGAAAATCCCATTTTTTGTGCAAGTAAAAACTCATTTGCTAGCGTCTTGATATCTACTCTGCTTTCGAAAAATCTGTCCCATGGGAATCCCTATATGCGCTAAACCACTTTGCCCAGGAAAGTGCATTCACTATTTCCCCATTTACCAAACAAACAAATTTTGCTCCAATTTATAGAGCAACACACCTCTCTTTATAACTCTTTATAAATAACTCTTTATTTCTCGAGAGCGCCTGAAAAATGTCCCCCTTGTAATAGCAAATTACCCCTGATGTATCGCCAACCAAAAGTTTGCAGTTTCTTCTTTCTGGCGTTTAGCTTACGTCTTAAATAATAAATTGAAATTGCCCGAAAAGCTAAGCATGTACATCATAAGTGAAGGCTTGAATATGAAGTATCTTTATACATCTTGACAGGCTATTATAATTGCCGTGAAGGAAACTCCAAAAATATTTTTGTTTTATCAAAAACGTAAATAAAACCAAATTACTTTTGACAGGGAAATGCGTACCATCGTGATTTTATGTTGAACGATTTAAAGGCTGTTAGCTTTATTAAATATCAACTCTAGCTTTAATTTTTTACCAATAAATGGGATTCAAAATTTTAATCTAATTTAATTTTAGTCTTCAAATATGTGTCTTAAAAATATTTTATTTAATTCACTCGTCGTGGTATACAGTATATATATACTGCATATATCGCATGTATGTCGCTCAAACCTATATATATATATATGCAATTTTGAGATAGAAATTTGCCGTCAAGCTCTAATCACCATACTATTGGTGAAAGTCGTGTAACACATATTGTCATTTGCAATAAAAATAATTTGTTCAGAAAATCCTAATTTTTAGAATTTATAAATATATTTTATAAAATATTTTAATATTGTTTGTTAAATGTTTCGATATATTAATATATTTTTGAAAGATTTAAATGTAATTGGTAAACAATTTAAGTATTTTTGGTAAAAAAAATATTTTTGGTAAAAAATTAAATATATTTTGTAAAAGATTTGAATATATTTCGTAAAAGCTTTAAACATATTTTGTAATATTGTTAATGCTTATTATCACTACTGTTTTACTAATCAAATGCCAACGCCTCAACACCAACAGAAAGTTAAAAATCTAAAGTCTTAAAGTTAAATAGAAAATGTCAAACTAAAGTTTATAATTAGTTACTAAAGAATTATTTCTGCTATTCTGCGCTATAGTCGTACACGTCGTTGCGTAAGTCCCATTTTTCAGAAACCTTGTTTACTAGAATAACGTTATTGATGGAGTATATACCGTTTTCTCTATTCTTAAATGTGCTCCTGATGTTTTATTCTTTTCTTAGTGTTTGCAGATAAAATAAAATGTATGATTACATAAGAAAATGCCCCCTGCATTTTGAAAAATTGAACTATATAACGTTTTTCTATCTCGATTTAAAATTAGGTTAAGCCTTATTTAACCTTATTTTCTGCCAATAATAAGCCTCTGACTTCATAATGTTGCGTAACGTCAATATCATGACGATTGCTACGAAAACTTCTTAGAAGAGCGAAGTACCTCAGATCTCATTTACATTCCATACAAATGTGTTTTAGAATGTCCAGTTGGATCGTTATCTTACACATAATGGTAAATTACCATTACAACTATGGATAGTACACAAGACTAAACGCGTCAAAACTGGGTCTAAGACTTGGTCTAATGCGTAGCAGAATTTTCTTCAAGGGTATTAGAAAATAATTTTCCAATTTTTGTACTTGCCAGATTTCGTCTGTTATTATGTTATTGATTGTTTTTACTTTATACATGTCAATATTTTGTTAGTTGCAGAAAACGAACGTTCAAAAATACGAAAAATTAAATATATTCTAAAGAATCAGAACAATGAATGCGAACTTTTATAGAGGATATTGTGCTTATATGTGAGATATCTGTCGCATAATTTTTCGGTTTAATTTTAAAAAATTTTTGATTCCAAACTAGTCAAATGCAGACATTTGGAATCAGACTGAAAATTAATTTTTATAAATAAATTTTTAATTAATGCTTTTCAATTTTCATTTTAACTTCGTTAGAAAAATTGTGTTTTCTGAGGAGTGATAAAATGGTTCTTCGAGTGTTAAATCATCGATTTTCCTTCCAATTTAATTCAAATTTTCTCCCAATTGACGGATGGTTCAGACCGTGACTGCTACTTATCCACAAAATCGTTTGCTATAGGAGAAAGCTGAATTCTAAAAATTTTACCAAAATGCAAGTTTTTTTTTTTCTACTCATGTATACATTTTTCCTTAACGTGGTACTATCAACTATCAAGTAACCAAAACAAATGCTGTCTCTTTTTCACATGAAAATAAAAAAAAAAGCTATAGACTTATTTCAAAATTATTTTACTTGTCAAAATATACACGACTGCATTCGACAACCTTTTTGCCATGAGATATATGCTCAATGTTTCCATAAAATGTTACCTCTTGAAAATCGAAAAGCCTGGCCATTCCCGATGTCATCCCTGCTTCATTTCCAAACGGTTCCTTTTGCATGTTGTCATCCAAAGTAAGAAAAATGTGATTATCACTTGAGGAAAATATCAGGGGAAGAGCTTTGTTCATGTAGTAGTTCTCATTCTAAAGCTCTGGTCATAATGCAGGTAACTTTAAGTGAACGCGTTTGGTAATTGGCAAAAACTTTGTTTCCTGTCATGAGTACCCGCTGTTTGTGAATGAAAGTACCCCATACGCGTTTGGGTGGACTAGTACAGGCCTTAGGTTTAATTTCTTGGTCTTTGAGAAGTATCTCTTAGTGTACAATACAGGCCGAAAAGTATCATACGCAAAGCAAGTTAATATGGATTCGTGTGTAATTTTAGCTAGCTTTAATTGCTATTTTAATAATTTGTATTGAAATTTTGCGGCTTTTAATTATGGCATTGCTTAATCATGATACTTTTTCAACATGCTGAACTTTAGTTTATTGATAAAAATAACCCCAGCTTTAATATTAATTAAGCTGCCTTTGTTTTCCTAAACCAAGACCGTTGTGGATTCACCTAGACGTTCTTTCTGTAAATAATTAATCATTTTATTCTTTGTACTTGAATGCGTTTCTTTAATGAATGTCAAGAAATTATATAAATTAATTAACAAGCGGAGTTTAATTCTCTTTTTCTTGAAGACTGCTCGTTCAGCTTACTTTTTTCATTAATCTTTTATTTTAAGCAGTTAATTTTTGATCCGTTTCTCAGCAGTTTCAGAAAAACGCGGTTTTTCTTCTACAGGGTGAGCAATTAAAATGGCGGAAAACTAAACCTGGAAATACAGACAATACAAATTTTTTTACCCATGTTTTTGTTTTAAGGTACTCAGTTAGTAGCAAGACTTCGAAAAATGCAGACCTCAAACAGGTAGGATAATTATGAGTGGTCTGAGTTGAGAAGGAAGGTGTAATGGTCTATGCCATGTGTTAGCAACCTTTTATAGATGTTGTGCCAAAGTAGTTATATAATCCTTTTTCGCGTACCAACTTACACTCACCCAGACTGAAAATATTTAGTTTGCAATCGAGCTATAATAAAAATTAATACATTAGTCAATTAATAGCATGCAAATCAACAATTAGTAATTTAAAAAGATATAAATTAATAATTAGTAATTTAATAAGATATAAATTAATAATTAATTAATTTAGAGAAAAAAACTCTTGGTTAGGGAAGGGATATTTTGCAATGGGTTTTATTTTAAAATTAAGAAAATATTTCTTTTCAATTTTTGCAGGCATATATTCAGTATGTTGTTTTTACTTTAAAATTACTCCGCATACCATCGAAAGTAGGCCGCGTGCCATACTTTGATGACTCCTGGTCTATGCCACCTGTCCCGGGATGACCAACAACGACATTGTAAATAGACTGAAGATATAGACGGAGAAATGACAAACAATGTGCACAGATAGTAAAAGGTTTATTTAACAATGTTTTTTAGCACAATACAACTAAAAAAATAAAAAATAAACGATCGTTTCGAACGATCAATGGTCGTCCTTCTTCTTGGATTGTAAAATGTCGAATAGCAGCAAGGGCGTGTTGCCGATTTCGGGCTTGTTAAGTTGCCACAAAAATTAACAAAAATAGAAACGATTAATCGTAAAGTGTTAAAGAGAACTGTGTGAAGGCCAACTTTTCTTTCTGGTAAGAGAAGAGGCATAATTGCGGAGGTGAATCAAAAACACGAGGAGGGTCTGATGAAGAAAACTGAGATTGTAGGTTGGAGAAGACAGTTCCAAACACCACTGAAACCAGGGGTGGATCCAAGATCATTAACTAGGTAATTCCTGAACTTGTGAACAAATAGGCCTCTATGCAGTCCAATTCCAAGGTTGAGCTAGGTTGAAAGATGATGCAAGCATCATTGAACAGGACTTTGTGATTGAATTCGTGGCAATACACCGCTATAGAAGATTTTTTGAACTCTGCACGTTCAACGTGGCATTGCCATGAATTCAGCCACAAATTCCTCTTCAACGATGCTAGCATCATCTTTAAACTTCGCTCACCTTTGGAATTGGACTGCGCAGAAGCCTATTTTATTCACAAGTTCAGGAATTACTTAGTTGATGATCTTGGATCCACCCCTGGCTTCAATGGTGCTTGAAACTCTCTTCTCCAACCTACACCTTCTTCGTTTTCTTCACCAGACCCTCCTCTTGATTTGGATTCGCCTCCGCAATTATACTGCCTCTTCTTTTACCATAAAGAAAAGTTGGCCTCCACGCTTCTCATAAGAAAAAAGTTGGCCTTCACACAGCTCTCTTTAACACTTTACAATTAATCGTTTCTATATTTGTTAATTTTTGTGGCAACTTAACCAGCCTGAAATCGGCAACACGTACTTGTTGTTATTCGACATTTTTACTATCCTAGAAGAAGGACGACCATTAATCGTCCGAAACTATCGTCGATTTTTTATTTTTTTTAGTTGTATTGTGCTAAAAAACGTTGTTAAATGAACCTTTTACCAGGCTAAAGATGCCGTTGAGGATAATCAGAGAATTGGGGAGCAGGTGGAGGATTCAGACTTTAGTGTGGAGACCGTGGTTGCTACAAAGATAAAAGATCGATCTCAACAGAGTGTGCGAAGTAAGAATTTCATTTCAAATGTGCATTAACTCATTGACAACAAACCCTCAATCTCAATCCGTGAGATTTCTTGACGTCTGAAACGTTCTACAAACCGTAGTCAAGCCGCGGATTGAAAAAGTTGCCGTAAGAAAGCCATACATATTCCAACAAGATTTTACACCACCAGCGCACATGGCCAGAAGAAGTCGGAAGTGGCTCGAGGATTTGATTATATTACCCTTAATATATGGTTTCCAAACTCGCCTAACTGCAATCCTCTTGACTACTATATGTGGGGCACAGTTGGAAGGATTAATAATAAAGCTGCTTATAATAATAAAGATGAGCTGAAGACGTGAATAAGCTCAGTATTCACGTCTTCAGCTCATCTTTATTCACGTGAATAAGCTCAGTATTTCAAGATTTGTCCCCTGAGGTTGTAAAATACGCTGGTTCTCGCTACCAGGGTCATATGGAAGCTACTGTTCATGTTGAAGGTCGCTTCATTGAATAAGTTCCATCTACAAATTATTACTTTTTCTCTTGTATTCGAAATTTTCAATAAATTTATCAAATTGCAACTCTTACAGCTGTTTTTCTTTTATGTGGTTTCTATGCCAATTCTAATCGCTCACCCTGTATTGTCTTAATTTCTACAAGAGATAAATTTATCCAAAAGCAAGGATTACAGCATTTTAAATGAATCTTCATTCACAGAAAGTCGCCCAGATTTTCTCTGAAACCAGTGTTTTACAAAACAAAACTTCCATAGAAAGTGATACATAGAAACGACATCGTTATCGCATTACTGTTAAACGAATCATAATAAGCTTAACTTTGTGTAACAATATGTATAGTGATTCGAAGGTTACACTAAACTGTTGATGTTCTCTGAGACGACACAGCACACAACAGAGTAGAGATGAAAAATTAACAAATAGAATTAATTAATCTGTCTTTGGTTAATTAACCTGTCATGGGGCTAAATTGCTTCTAAAAAATAATCGCAAGTCTAATCGAATATTTATTGTTATTCATAAAATTGTCGTTTGATCATTTATGTTGTAATTTTTTGGCACTAAGAATAATTAATTTATCCAAAGAAATTTCCGTTACCAATGAACGCACTAAGTTAAAGATTTGATTATATTCACATTTGAACAAAACAAATGCGCTTTTCTTGGTATGGGAACTGCTTGTGTAAGTAAAGGGTATCTGTAAAGTATTTCCCTGGTTAAGAAATTTGATGATGAAGAAACTAAGCAAATGTTAAAGATAATTAGTTTAACTAAAATGTTTAGATAAATCAGATTCCAACGTTTGCTCTGTTTAATGCAAAAAATCGCTTCTTTCTAATTAGTAATGTTATTTTTGCATTCTATGATTAATATTGTAGAATCCAAAATGCAGAAATCCAAAATATATGGATTCTGTAATTGGCTCATTCCCGTATGCCATTATTTTTTTTATTATCCTTTCAACTTTTTCTGCGACTAATGCAATAAGTTATTTGCTAAAGCAAACAAGTTTTTTGTTTAAATACAGAACCTAAATTCGATTTGCAGTCTTTATGTTCTTTCGGCGATACTAATTAGAAAAAATTAAGCTCTTCTTGCATATTTATATAAAGTGTGAAAGGCCGTCTCAAAACTAATGTGCAAACTCTGTAAAGAAAAATATCGCAAATTTCCCCCATGAATTGAAACAAACAAGCAAAATTTCGTAGTATAAAGTAAATAACCAGAAAAATTTGGAATTAGCATTCAGAGTTTCACGGAAAATAAAATAGATTAGTTTGACTTAGAAAACAGAAATTGACAAAGTGAGGGAAATATATTCGAAACGCTTAGAGCTTGCATTTGAAACATCGTTTTTTAGGGATTAGAAAGAACTAGATTTATCAACACAGATCACTCTATAATGACACTAAAAAAGCATTATATGAACAGTACATCAATAGCGTTCAAGGCAATGTGGGCTTGAATGCTATGTGTCTTGAATGCAATGCAATGTGTCGCTTGTGTTTGAGAAAGCGCCAACCTAGATTTAAAAACTATGTATACAATTAAAATGCAAAATTATTTATATGAGACATCTTAGGCGTCTTCTGAATAAAACACGAGAAGCTATTCTTTTCTTATAGTCCAAAAAAATTATATTTTCTTCCTATGTTTATTTTTTCATTGAAGAGAAATTTGAGCAAGCAATAAGGATAATATTTAATATTTGAACTTTAAGATAAGGAGATAAAAGGTGAAGGCCTAAAAAAGTTGGGCGACTTAGCTTGAAATGGAAATGTAGGTTAAGTACTTTTTCTCGCAAAAGGAAACGCATTGCTATTCGGGTCATTCTGATGTTTATTTGGCGTTATACTTGCTCGCAACGAATACCAACCGACCATGTGAATTTTTTTGCACCCCACCCCACAATTTTCGCTATATTTAACCCCCAAGTTACGCTTATATACGGAGAAGGAGAGCACCGTTCCTGGTCCTTGGTGGCCTAGTTGTTAAGGCGCTCCAAATCTAACGGAGAGACCCTAGTTCGACTCCAGAATAGAACATTGTCTTTTTTTCTCCTATACTTTAAAAAACTCTAGCCGGTGCTCAACCGTGGGTATCATAAAATTATTATATAGGAAGTAAATATAATATGAATAAATAATTTCCATGTATATGACTCTAGATGTACGTTTATAGAATTAATTCAACGTTTCTTAATATGCTTGAATAGAACGAGTTTGGTGTATAAATTGTAAATTACTACTATGTTAATATTCGGATGAAAACGTGATTCAAAATCCTTTAAAAAAGTATAAATTATGATTCGAGCTCTCTCTCTTTATTCACATTCTGTTTTCAATGGGTCATATATTTTCACTGGACCTAATTAATATCGCATTATTTATATGCTTATTTTTTTAATTCTGCTTAATGCAATACAAAATTAAATTCCATATTTCGTTGAAGAAGCTGGCCTATATTACTTTATAGTTTGCATAAAGAAAACTATTAACTTATTTAAAAGTAACCATAAAAGGTATTATGGAAAATTTAAATTTTATAGTTAAATTTCAGTTTGGTTAGAGATATTAATTAAGAAAATATTGTGTTTTAGGATTCTAAATATACTGGACGTTCTAACAATGTACAGTTTATTTTTCCTGATCATACTTTAATACTTGCAACGTGGGTATTATTATGGAACAAGTGTAACTGTTCCATCTTCTCCTTCCATTACATCTTCACCTAAAAAACATGCTACGAGATACTGGCGAGGAGTGAGATTTCGACTTGATGTTGAAAAATCTTGATTTCTTACTTGTCTCTACTCTGCGATTTTTGTGCTGGAAGGGAAGTTATGTGGCAGTCGTATGAATTTGTATTTATGAATAATTGTGATCGTTACTGCGGGATAACGGTGCCACCTGTTACAAAAGTACGAGATGTAGCGTACTCTAGCGCTCTTAGGTTCTTGTTTTACTAGTATTCGCCAACGTCTGACCAAGTAGCTCAGCGATGTACATTCTTACATTACTTTCAATATCAGTCAGGGCTGACGAGAGAGAGAGGACAGCAGATTCTGCAGCCCGGGACCGAATGAAATCTAGGGGCTCGGGTGTACAAAGACCTACGCTGTGGGGCCCCTGCCCTGCCCTCAAAATATTTTTGATAACATGTTCTTGCTTTTTTATTGAAAAATAAAAAAATAATTAGGTGCCCCCTGGTAATTTTTCCGGCTACAATCTTATATGCTGGTACATATATACCGGAATATATTTTAAGGAATACTCCTTAGAATATATTTATGCAAACTGTAGCGTCTAAAAACTTAGTGCATCGTTCAGCCATTAGCATTATGTACAAAAATTCATGTCTCAAGACGACAATTCCTTCTAAAAACTCTAGTTGACCATATTTGGCGTTATCCCTGCGGAGGGTAATAATACCTTAATATCTTTTACGGAGAAAGAGAGCATTATGTCCTCATTCGTCTAAAGACACTTAAACGGAGGGACCCTGGTTCGAATCCAGGATGGGGAAAGCGAGCTCTAGTTTGAGCCGTGGGTCAAATAATAAAGATGTTCGTAAATGTAACTACGATAATGGTCGGAAGGCCAGAAAAATTGTTCTCAAAATCCAGATTAATAAGATTTTGCACACTTTTAATGTACAGTTTTTTAATTATTCTTCATTAGCCTGTCTCGATTATTGAAAAAAATAATAAATAGAATACGTTAGTTTCTTTTTTTATCAATGATCTTGTAAAGTAATTAAAAAAAGTTAAAAACACGCGTTCTTGTTTCATACGTCTTGTTCATTTGGGGGGTTCGACCCCCTCCCTCAAAAAAACATATATGCCACTGCCCAGTCGCACACTTCGACGTGCCCCCATCAAAGGATGATTGGGGGGCACGTCGAAGTGAACCAACCTGGGGACCCGCGATGCCTCTCGACGCCCCTGTATACAGTTACGTATAGTTTAATTTTACGTTCATTAGTAAATAAACTTTGAAGTTTAGTGTAAAGCTATTTGACCTCAGTTATTTCATAATTACAATTTCGCTAATGCAGCAGCTTTCTAGTTGGATACATTGGTATCTGCATATGATCTTGCGGCCTAACGCACATAGCATTCATACTTCTTAGTTTTTCTTTATATTAAATAAAGGTGTTATAATTTAAAAAGTGATAGTTTTTAGCTTCAATTTAATTTATGGCAAATAAAATTACTTTCTTTGCGAGATTATAGAGGAATTAATCTTAAATGTCAAGTTATTTCATGGGTAGGGAAATGCTGTTAGTACCATTTTTCTGTTTTGGAAATGTTGTGTTATAGCATTCAGTTTTACTGGTCGAAACAAGAGAGAGGCAGTTTTTTCTTTTTTGTCTGATAACCCTTTGCTTTCTCTGTTTCGTATTTCGTTAGAGAAGAATTTGAGCAAGCATTAACGGTTAAGCTTTAGGATAAAGAAAAGAGCAAAAGGCTGAAAAAAACTAGACGACAAGGCATCAAATGGAAAAGAGTATTAGATCATTTTCCTGCTGAGAGTATTGGTTTGTTTCTGCGATTACTTTGGTATTTACCAGAATATACTTTGGCGCAATAAGCTCTAATTAAACCCATGGATCGGAGGCAAACCGATATCATATTGATGCTTATTTGTAGAATCGGATTGATTTCCCTGAGCAAAAATTGTTTTTGCACTGAAACTCGCAATTTTGAAAAGAGTATAATACTGTTTCTGAAAGTATTTCTCTATAATGTAGTTTTATATTTCTATAATCAACGGGGGGGACTCCCACGATTCATACAGATTTCTGGGGTTAAACAATTCTTGATAATTTTATAATTCATCTAATCTCCATGCTAGTCCTGATTGTGAAGGTCTCCATATATAACTAGTATATTATTACATAGACGTTAGAATACCATTCTATCTACCTCCCCAAAGGTTCTTATCAGTGCCGGATCAAGGATCTCGTAGCCCAAGCTGGAAGCAGGGAATAGGTCCCTAAAAAATGGGGCCTACACAATATTTAGTCAATAAATCGTGGGGTTTTTTTGTAATCCATTATCCAAAATATTATGGTTTATGAATAATAAAACTCTGGCTTTTGTAAACAAACACTATTAAAATAATTCTTCAAATTAAGTTATTTCAAGCCCCAGTATATTCCCCGAGGGGCCACAAGCTAGCGCCCTAGGCTTGGGCCTATTTATCCTATGTGTAAATCCGGCACTGAGGCTAATTCCTCAGAAAACGATAGATCTCGGGGCGGTATGACTTTCACTTTTTTTACATTTATGCCATAAAAACAAAAAAGGTACTGAAAGTCAGATACTAAAGTTATAAATATGGGAAAACGTGGTTCGGCCAACAGTAAATTAAAGTTACTGAAAGTCAGATACTAAAGTCACAACTATGAGAAAACCTGGTTCTGCCAACAATAAATTGAAGTTACTCTTTTTCTTAACTGGCCAAAAAAAGGTTTCTGTCATGCATTATGATGCTAACAAGCTTTATATGAGGTAATAATTTTCTTTTCCTGCGTGACGAAATTTTCTCACCTCTGGACAAAGCTGTCTGCAATTTATTACCCTCTGTCATTCGTGATGCCACTATATGCAAAAGAAAAATTATGTTTTCTAAAGCATGAAGGGTTTAAAGTTCTGATTTACGCCCGTGTTAAAATATTACACCATTAGTAATAAAAAATTTAGGCATTAAAATAATGAAAGCCACTAAATGACAAAAGAAGATTACGTTTACATGATGAAATAAAAACCACGGAAAAATAAAGCGCGATATAAATCAAAATAATATAAACCAAATGAAATCAAACTATTATGCTACACGGAGTTGATACCTCCATTTTGTAGCATTGGTCGTATCGTAATGTAAAAAACACTTTTTTTAATATGGTTTTCCCAAATAAATACTAGAATTTCATTTTTTGAATGGTTTATGAAACAACAGACATTCTTTAGCAGATCTAATTTGAATTGATTAATTTTACTTGCATAATATGAGAGACAAACAAGTGCATTAATATGTGCCTTGTTGTAAATTATTTCATTTTAATAGCCTCTTTTTTTAATATGGTTTTCCCAAATAAATACTAGAATTTCATTTTTTGAATGGTTTATGAAACAACAGACATTCTTTAGCAGATCTAATTTGAATTGATTAATTTTACTTGCATAATATGAGAGACAAACAAGTGCATTAATATGTGCCTTGTTGTAAATTATTTCATTTTAATAGCCTCTATTTAATTTAGCCTCTATTTCTATTTATAAATTTATATTATAAATTTATTTATATTATAAATTAGCCTCTATTTCTATAAGTCTATTTCTTTTGTTGAAAAGAGAGTTGTGCGTTTTGATTAAATTTTTGAAAGATTTCCTCCGCACTTACAAAATCTTTAATTTAAACTTGAATTAACACTAAAACCAAGTGTATTTTGAGACGAAGGACATGAAATTGATGCAGATTTTGTTGATAAATAACATTCGTTTCTCTCTTCGAATTTTGGAGTTGGGATTTTGATTTTTTCGTGAAATTTATTATTTGAATGATGTGGGAAAACCTAGTTAATGATTGCGATATCTGCTACCTTTATTGAATATTACATTCAATCAAGACCGTAGCCAAGATTTAATTTTAGGGTGTTTAATTTTTTTAATATATATATATCGATACAATCACCTCCTGTAAATCCGTAGCCAAGTCCCATTGAAAATTTAGTTTCGGGATGGAGTCCGGTCCCTAAGATTCCTCCTCTTAATACAGGCATGCATGCAATGTCTAATAAAATATTCTTCATTCATGTACTGTTTTACAATACTTTTTATTTCATTATTTTATGAAATTTATTATTGTTTTATGAGCATGTACTGCGGTTTTATAAACATTTATTTGTGTTATATGAATATTCCTTTTAGCTTTAGGAATATATTTCTTCGTCTATAATTAATTGATAAACCATTTATAATTAATTAAGTCGTGTGAATAAGGGAAGGATTCTATTTAAAAATCGTTTTAAAATAAAAATACGAATATCTGACAAATTAAAAACCTAGTATTTGAGGATATTTTTGTGTCGGGAAGGGAGATTTCTTTATTTTCTATTTGTTGCTAACTTTTTAGTCGGCATTCTCCATCAAGCTTTATTAAACAGAAAGAAATTGCCGTCAATCGAATTTACTCTTCTTTGTTTACATTAATGTTTACTAAGAAGTTGTAGAAAACGCGCACACACACACACACAAAGCAAGTGGATTTAAATTAATTAGTTTTCGACTTACTAAAAAAATCCCTCTTTTATGTTAACAGAATGTGCATTATTATTTAGAAGTACCGTAGATGTAAAAATTGTACATATATTTTTAAAACGAGGACTTATTTATTATTAAAAAGATCCTGGGTATTTATTTAGATTTCATCACATAAACGTTTTCCTTTAAACAAACTTTAATTGCTTTGACACATAAAAGGCTATTTAATTTTATTTCCCAAAAAGCATTCCTATTCATACATTTTCAGCTTAAATTTAACTTCTATAAAAAAATAATTATAACGAAAATAAAGAGAGTAATTGGGATTAATTCAAAATATTTAAAATCCAGTTTTAAATTTTAGAAATTTTATGAGGCTTTTAATAACGTTCTCCGTATTTCGCCTTTCGGTCCAAAGGCATATTCCGATCAACATCAATTCATCGTAAAAATTTAAAATGTGATTTAACCACTAGGAAAAACATTTAAAATTTCAAAATGGCTTATAAAATGATGAACTCAAATATTTAACAATTGGATCCACGAAAAATTGATACGGTTTAACTAACTCAATTGAAAATAAAGCATGTACATATATATATAATTCCAAAGCAATGTTAGTTAGAAGAAAGATAATTTTTGTTGTTAATGGCACCTGCAGTGGCAAAAGCAAAGGATATAAGGCGCCGGCCTAAGTCGATGGTGAAAGCAATTAGAGCAGCAATCAGAATCCGCCACTTCCTTAGGTTGATAGTTGGACTATTGTCCCAGAGATGTGTAGGCTGATTTAGATCAAGGCTATGGCAGGAAGCGAAGAGCTCTCCGAGAAGAAACACATGTGCAGAACATGTGAGGAGTATGTGATCCAGTGTCCCATCTTCACTTGTGGTGCGCTAGAGAGACACTGTAGTAGCTTGCTGGTGAATTCTATGCAGAAAGCTATTGGTAAAGACATACCCGGGTCAAAACCGTTGTAACCTAATGGGGACTTCTCTAGAGAGGTGCCCATTGTAGAAGAAAAACGTCGTGTTGATCTGGAAAGCGGCGCGATAATGCCTTGCTACGCCCTACCTTAGGGTGTGTTCAAGTATTACGTAAGAACCTTGTGGGGAGGGGTTGCCGTTGGTCTTATTTTCCTATGTTAGCCAATGTTAATTTTTGCTTTCTGAGGTGGGGGTGAAATGGCCAAAATATTGCTTACGTAATACTTGAACACACCCTTAGCAACATCACTTCCTCCTATAGGGGGAGTTCGTTCAGGAATCGGAGGATGGACTTCCTTCTCTCGCGATGTATAGAAGGTCTGCTACTGCAAACGAAGTTTGCATCCTCCATGGCTCATCTCGCCCAGATGTCAGCTATTTCGTTGCCACGGAAGCCACAAGGACCAAGTATCCAGCAAAAGGTGATAGGTTTTGCCCTCAGCAGAGCATTTAGTGACCCATGGAGGCAATATCTAACAGAAGGGGGCAGCCCAATTTGCAGTGCTTTTATGGAAGCTGTAAAATGCAGACTTGGAGTCGCAGGACATGGTGGCAGGCTCATTCTCATTGTGCAGGATCCAATTGGCGGCCTCCCATAGGCCAACAACTTCAGCCTCTCTAGAAAAGTGACAATACGAAAGATGGATGCAGAGGACAAAACCAATGCTTTGGATAGCAAAGGATGCACCTCCCTTTCTATTGTCGATGTTGAAAGAACCGCCCGTTTAGATTCGGAACGGAGGCAAGGTTGTCAATTGTGACACGGTAGGTATCCTTTACGTGTGGAGAAATAATTAATTCAAAACATCAAAAATTCAACTTATCAGCATACTGCACAAGCGTTGTATTTATTTTATAAAATAATGTTCTTACATATGTTTATATTAATTAATTCATTAACACTATGTAGTTCTGTTCATCTAGGAGTTTATTTTTCTATCTTGCTTGTAAGAAAATATGAATCTTGATAATCTTAAGTATTCCCAAATAGATTTTTCTAAAAAATCACAAAATGTCCTCTGTTTCGTTATAAGCAAATATTTGTTAAGCAGGTTTTGTGAATTTTGGAATTCCATCCATATTAAAAATCTAGTCAATCTAAAACACCGTGTTTATTTTTAAAGAAATATCTTGAAGAAAATTTTTGACAGGATTATTAATAAAATATTAATAATAAAAAATTAATTATATATAATTCCGTATTCGTTTTTCCATTCATCAGCATTCCTTTTCTTAAGCCTTCTTTACTTGATAAAAGGAGTAAATAGATCCCAAAACGTTGTTAATATTTATTTAAATAAAAAAATAATCCAATGCAAAAAAATCTTCCCTCTGTAGGATTATTAATCTTTCCTCACATTATAATTTTTCAATTTGTAATGTTAAAACTGTTTCAGTAGATAGTTCAATTATTTAAAAATAAATTATCATGAACATGTTTATTATATCTATACAGTATGTTTTCGTTAATCTGAACTAAGTGGAACCGAGACTTGTTCGGATAAACTGAAATCTTTACTACATAATTTAGTGTATGCTATAATTGTTTCCCGCGTGTGTGTGTTTGGTGTGCACACATAACAAATGACAGGCAAAGGAAATTATTCCTTCCTTTATGGTAAACTTTATTATTTGGCAACACACACACACTGCGCAGTTTGCTTACGTCTTATTAATTATTTACAACAACAGCCGGCTGGAAAAAAATCGAGTTAGCCGGATATTTGAATTAGCGTAGTTCGGATTAATGAGACTGTACTATGTTTGATTAATGTTTTTGGTCACTGCAAAATGGAACAAATGCAGTAAAATACAGTATTTTTTAAAAAGCCTTTATCAACGCGACACCTGATTTAGCTATTTCCTACTAATTAAGTTAATTAAAAAATTACTAAATAGACAAGTGAAAGAAAATCGTCAAAGGTCGATATTTAAATTTAGCGGGTTTCAACGTAAATCCGTCACTCTCTCCAATTCGCAGCTCTTCAATTCGAAACTCTCTAATTCGAATTTCTCTAATCCGCAACTCTCTAATTCTCAAGTAACTCGGTAGGTTTTCAACGTTAACAATAGCCATCATTATTGCATTTACGGAAGACCTTTACCTTATCCTTTTCATTGCGTATAGACAAACAGAAAAATCAAAGACAAAATCGGGTTCAATATCTATGGAAACCTGCTAAGAAGCAGTTCACTTGTTCGTTCTAAAATTTTTGTCAGTTTTCGTCTAAATTACCGAGTTGAAATATTCTTTCATGAAAAATAATTTAATGTTAGTAGGAAAGTAAGCTTTTTTGTCTAGTACTGAGGACGAAGACCTCTTCAGCATGCTTCTAACTAAGTCGATCTTGGGCCTTATGCTGTCAGTTTGGTCCAATATATTAATTCCTTCAAATCATCTAGTTTTTGGACTTATCCTTGAGCGTGTAATGTCTAGTAGAATTTCTTCTTTGACTCTTTGTCCATCCGTTGTTAGTTCTTCTAGCTATATATAGCCTATATATTTCCATTTCAAACTTTTTTACTTTCTTAATAATATCCTAAACATTCGTTTGTTCCCTTATCCAACTGCAGGCCATTGTACAGTAATACCAAGCATCAGTAGCTCCATGTTCCTCTGTACCATTGGTTGCTTTTCGGTATCTTTATCTGTCAATATCCATATCTCATTTCCATAAGTCAGAATAGGTAGGTTGCATCGACCAAATGATATGAACTGCAAAAAAAGTGTTAGTTTTTTTTTTTTTAATATTTGAAGCCGCTGAAATGCTTGCCAATTAAACTTGACGAGTCTTTCAATCTTCGGTTCGTATAGCTTTCTATTGTAATTTGTTGGCCAAGGTATATACAATGATCGGTTTTCTATATTTCTTCTCCCCGAATTAAAATTAATTTGGTTTCGAAGCTTATTAAACATAACAATGCTCGGTGTCGGTTTCTAAACCAGGTGTTTCCCCTTTCACTGTCAGATTTTCAATGAGATTTTGTAGCTCTTCGGGTTTTTTGTGAATAAAACGATGTCGTCAACGAATCTTTAATATCGTAAATAAGTTCGGTTGATTTTCAAACTCTTTTGTTCTCCGCCTAACTCTACTAGAAAAACTTCTACGAAGCAAACTGAAAAATATAATGGGTGAAATTGTATCCCCGTCTCATTCACCTTATCCAAGATTAACGTCAACCTGGTGTTTATTCATGAGGATGGTCATTTCTACTTTTCCATATATGGACTGGAGTAAGTTAACTTAAGATAGATCCACACGTTTGTTGCGCAGCGCCTGAAAATAGTTGGTTTAGGAACTGAATTAAAAAAATTTTCATAGTCTATAAAAGGGATACGCAGTGGTAAAGTATATTCATTTTGATAAATTTCTATTATTTTTTGAAAAACTTGAATGTGGTCCATTGCCACTTACAGACATTACCTGTTCTATAGCTTCATCGTCCTTTAACGTTTCATGAAACATTTTTGTAATTATTTTGCTGAAAGCTTCGTAAATAACATATAAAATCTAATTGGTCAATATTTTATAAGTTCTACTTGGACCCTGTCTTATGCAAAAGTATTGCATTGGCATTTTTCCATGCATTACGAATTTTCTTTTCCAGAAGGCATTTGCAGAAAACATTTGCTACCATTTTGCAAAGCATTTTACCACGGGCTTTTAATCTTTCTTGACAGTAGTGCCATCTTTTCCTGTAAATTTTCCATTTTCATTTATCTCGTAGCGTGCGTTACCTCTAATTCTAAAAACATCTTAATTTTTTTCGTAACTACAGTTGTTAAATTTTATTGATCGTTACTTTTTATAAAGATCTGTATGGAATTCTGCTAACCTTTTTAGCGTTTCTTGGCGTATTTTGCATACTGAGATAGCATTGCCTTTTAGAGGAAATATTTGCTTTTTCCGTTAATTTGTATTTTTTTCAATTGTTTTCCTCACCAATTTTGCGTTAAACTGACGAGTTGCTTCTCTGATACATTTTCTTATCATCTTGGAAATTCCCACATATTTTACTTTGTTAGCGATCTCTCCTATATTCTTCATTTACTGTCGTTTTTATATTGAGCTTAAAGTTTCATTACAAGATTTTGTGATCCTTTGGACTGCATTGTTGATGGTGATAGAGACCTGTTCCATGTAAATTTGTAGCAATATCTTCATTTTATTCTGTTATATCTTTCTAATGACACAAAATAATTTGAAAAAGCAAATACAAATTCTCTGTTATTTCAAGCAAATTCTTGGTGTAAACCTTCACTTTTTTTAGGGAAATTTATCTATTACTCTGCACTTTTCACGGCAGTTTATTTCAACTTTGACTCTCAACGTTCTATGGTTATATCCGATATTGAGACGATTAAAGACAGTACAGTCACTGAATATATTCTTATTGTTGGAAAAAAACGTGGTATATACATACAGCGAAATCTGACTATAACTATTCTGTCTACAACAATAATCTATTCAAAACGATACTGTCTACAACAATAATTTATCTAAAACGGTACTGTCTACAACAATAATCTATTTAAAACAATACTGCCTATAACAATAATCTGTTTAAAACGATACTGTCTACAAAAATAACCTATCTGAAACAATACTGTCTGCAACAATAACCTATCTGAAACAATACTGTCTGCAACAATAATTTATTTAAAACACTACTGTCTACAACAATAATTTGTTTAAAACGATACTGTCTACAAAAATAACCTATCTGAAACAATACTATCTACAACAATAATCTATCTTAAACGATACTGTCTACAACAATAATCTATCTAAAACGATACTGTCTACAATAATAATCTAAAACGATGCTGTCTACATCAATAATCTATCTAAAACGATACTCTCTATAACAATAATCTATCTAAAACGATACTTCCCCCCGGTCTCGATAAACGTAGAGTATGTCATATTCAACCTCGTCAATAATGGTATCTGGCCTGTAGCCAAATCGGGGCAGCAGGGGAGTGGCCGCAGTTGCCCCATGCTTGTGTCCCAGTTGCCCCATCAAACTATTTATATATATATATAAAAAAATCCCCGGTTGCCATGTGCCCCATATGCCCTTTGACTTGAGCTAGTTGCCCCATCATCATGGTTACAGTCCTTAACGGAATATTATCTCTGTTCATTGAGTATGATCATATACAAATTTCACTGTATGTGTAGTTTTTCTATCTCCCCTCTCAGCAATATATACCAATATCATGTACCAGAAAGAATCACAATAAAGGCATTACAAAACAGGAAAACTTTGTTGTCACAATTTTTTAGTAATATTTTATATAATACAGTTATCTGCAAAACCAAAAAAAAATATTTGTTGATTATGATTGTTTGGTATTATGAGGTTTCATGTGTCGTTTGATATATAAAGAATATTTTTATAAAGAGTATTTTATTTAAAAATTGCATTCCTTTGTGTTTTGAAGTTCCGTTTTCAGATCATTTTACATGAAAACAATGCTTGTTGCATTACTGTTTGTATCTGTAGAATAATCGCTTTTATTAGAAAAAAACGTACCTAATGCGTAAGAAAGAAAGAAATGAATTGTTTGTAAATATTTTTTTGTAAATAAAAATTTGTTTATTTGTCTGTCTGCTTGTTTGTTTATTTATCTGTAGAGATAAAAAAAACTATTTCCGAGATATTAATAATACGAAGAGAAAAAAAACGGGCCTGTTATGTAAATACGTTGGTAATAAAACTGACAAAATTAAATGTTTCCTTTTTTTTGTAAAAAAAATAAATTAAATATTTTGCCTTCCTTTCTTTCTCAGAATCTGATTAATTAAATGACAATTTCATAAACTACTTTATATGAATTTATGATACATGTAATTCTATTCGTATATACTTTTGCAAAAAATTTGGTCAAATTAATACCTTTAAAATAATATAAATATTTTTGCAATTGAAATAAAGCTTATTTAAAAATTAAAGATTAATTAATTAAGTAATCATACAAAAAACGTAAGATTACTTAAACAAAAGATAACTTAAACAAATGATAACTTAAACATAAGATCACTTAAAAAGTATGTGATTATTAAATGGAGATAAACAATTCTAACTTAGTGTACAAGATGAATCAATGTAAAAGAATACCGATTATGATATTATGTGTTAATTTAATTAATTGTGATTGTAATACTGTAAAAATTATTAATATGATACGATATGGTAATTATGATACAATATAAGAATTATGACTTCATATAAGAATTATGACTTCATATAAGAATTATGATGCACTCTAAGAATTATGATACACTCTAAGAATTATGATACACTCTAAGAATTATGATACCGTATAAAATCATGAATATATTACCGTACAAGAATTTTATTCATGATATTGTGATACTATGTAAAAATAATGATATTTATTATGATAATCATCCTCATATATTATCACAAAACAAACACATATATATGGAAATTATGCACTTTTTAAAACTCGGTTTACCATAATTTGCTTTTCTTGTGACATAAAATTGAAACAATTTAGCCGCTTTTGAGAAGGGTATCTAAGAAAATGGTTGTGAAATAAAAATGAACGTAGGCGAAATGTTGACTTTTTCTCTGTTTTAAATTATAATATTAATATATTTATATCGGTACGAAAGAGCAAAATTAAGAAAGTCAGAAAACTTTTCACGAAAAATCCAAGGATACTGCTATTTAAAATTCCAGTAGTTTGTTTTATAAATGCGCTTCCTCTGCACAGGTTTTTTCTAAACAGTATTTACAACCTTAGCCAGAGTAGAATCAATACTATTAGGATTATGTGAATCGCAGCAGAAGAGAGCAATGCTCTTGGAAAAAGAACGACTTGCTCATTTTTCGTCCTCTTGCATAAAACCCTGGAATACGGCCAGTATCGCTTCTTGATATGGCCTGTGCTTCGAGCCAAATAAAGCAAGCGATTGCTTAGCTGCTGTTAACCATATCCTACCTCTTTTTCTTACTGGACTATAAACTGCAAGCTCTATACTAGCCCAGTGGCGCAATCAGAATATTTCCAAGAGGGATCTGTGGTGCAAGGAATTTTTGGTGGAAAAAAATGGCCAAATACCAAATCAATTACGGTTGCCTTTTTGTGTGCATTTATTATTATTATTAAATTACTAATTATTCCATAATGCTTATGTTTATACAATTTTACAATGGCCAGCACTCTTGTCTTATCTCCATCAGTGAGGTTAGGTTTCTTGGCATAATTAGAAATATCTGCAGCCAGAATTTCTATTTCAACCGTGTTTGATATTGTGTTTTGGTCTACCTTTACTTTCCTGGAAAGCGTTTGAAGACAGTCCCAGACCACTGCTGCTGCTGTTGCTTGCCTCAACAGCAGTGTCTCATCACTGTCACCAGAGTTCAGAGAAATGTTGGGAACATCGCTACTTTCGTCTTACATTTTTTAATAAAATTATTTACCAGTGTATGTTGGCGTAATATGTTTTCGTTTTGTTAGCTCAGGGGAGCGTTCCGGGCCCCTTGGCCCACCAACGTGGCTGCGCCACTGTACCCACCTCTTATACCTTGACTTAAAGATGAGTTTATAAGAAGAGATGGGCATTTTTCTTTCTTTTTGTTTATATTCAGCTAAAATTTTTAGCCGAGTTGTGGGTCGTCAATGAATCCATATTGCAATTTTTGAACTACTTTTTTCGAAACAAAATTTAGTGAGTACTATAATAAACAAAGTTCAACATTTCCAGAAAGAAGTATTCCCTACAGCAATGTCCAAGTCCCCTCTTATTTTGGATATAAAGCTTTAAAATTCCGGAATTATCATGATATATATGTATATATAATATAAAAAATAAATTACTATAAAGGTTTAAAAAATATTGCATAAATTTTGGACAAAAGGCTATATCTAATTTTTGAAAATAAATTAATTTCTCCATTCTTTTAATTTTTGTATGTTTGTTTTATGAAATGAAGGACTTTAATAATAAATTAAAAATAATTTTTCCGTGGAAATAAATTTACAATTAAAGCAAACACTTTACGTATAAATTACAGAAATGATCAATGACTCGAAAATTCACAGAATTTTAATAAATGTTGTTTATTTACAAATGCTTTCAACTGTTTTAATTTTCTATGAACAGAAACAAAGATGGTCTTCAGCTTCCAAATTATGAGCATCCTCAATAAATATGTGGAAAAAAGTCACACTTATCATTATCCATGATAAAAACGTTTGTTATTAATAGATTAAAACAATATTTCAGTTTAGAGAAATTTGAATTTCAGGTATAGTCAATAAATGATGTTGTAATCTATAAAAAATACCAACACTTGGGCATTAATGAATATCATGATGTCAATAGCTATATACAGGTTATTGGTGTTTTGACAACTCAAACCTTGGCGCAGTATAGCCCAGATGCTCTTGCGCCATAAAAAAGCCAAACAAACAAACAACTCAAACAGTTTGATTCATCCTGATTAGAGTTAAAAATGACTGAATATTTTACTGAATCATTTTGAACCACGGTTTTATTTAGTGATGGACTGAGTCGTTCAACTAATTATTCAAAGCATGATTTCACCTATCTCTTTCCATGGAAGAGTGGGTGCAAGTACGAGTTGTTTAAAAATGAGTACACAATTTTCAATGTACTATTTTTTAAACTTTTGATAAACGTCATATTTTTGTTAACTGATGCCAAAAATAAATAAGTATTATGCAATTCCGGTTTAATAAACAATCCAAACATTTTCTATACTAGCAACCCAAGTTTGAAAATACTACACTATATTAAATGCAAAAAATACTACACTATATCAAATACAGAACATACTATACTATATTAGTCTAGTATTTTATTGCTATTCATAATATGATCAATGTTCTTGAAAGTCACTATTTTCACCAAATAAAACAAAATATATTATTTAAACCATGATAAAATTAAGGTTAGTATAAAAGGTACATAATGAAAACGCAGATCAATTACATAGTCATCAATTTCTATGAATTTGGAATTTTATTTATCGTAATTAAAAATAACTGAAAGATGTTCATTTTAAAGTTGTAAGAGAATATTCTATATAAATTCATCAAAAGATTAAAAATCGAACAGTTGTATTGTATTAAGGAATTATTGTCGAATTTAAAATTGTGACTATGAATTCTTCACACATTTTTTTATAATTTAAACATATTCTGTCTAATTTTGCTTTGAGCATTTCTATATTTGTTTGTTTTTTATCAAATATTACATGGCCTTTTTGATAAAAAAATACACATCCTCTTATTTTATTTGTAGCTAAGTTTCCCCATTTGGTGAAAAAAGGTATCTGCAGGCACGGAAACACAACACACTGTCTGCTTTCCCAATTCTTTGTAAAATGAATGTCCATTCATGTAAATTTTTCGCGAAAATTAATCCACAAAGCAATTAATTTTTACGTCCTGCTCGCGTCTTTTTACTCCATCGAGACTTCAATATTTTGAATATGCTAGAAAATTTATACCAAGTCCGAGTCATTCCCGCTGTCAATAGTGTTTACGATAACTAAAGTATTTTCTACGTCCTATTCAGACTGCTTCGACGACATAAATGCTCTTGATAGGCAGTCGTCGAGAGAAGGAAATTAATATGTTGGATATTCCTTGGATCGTCCCTTGTAGATTGGACAGTTTTTACGCCCATCCTTCAACAGCTCTTACGGAACAATGATAGAGTAGCTTGTCAAGAATGAATGACGGATGACTCCGTATATCGCCTAAATTCTACAGGGTTGAGTCCGAAGGAAAATTCTCAGAATATTTTTCGCTATGAGTGCTTTGAACGACTGCCTTTTATAGCGCCTAATTGCTTTCGAAATGGATGCTAGCGTGGATGGATCCCTTATTCGCTATGGAAACCCACATTCAAACAACCAAAAGAGGGAAATTTTAAGTCGAATCATAATAAACAATAGAACGATTTCTTGCTGGACTGATACTACACTAGACTGTAGCAGTGCTTTGAATACGGAAGCGAGCATGGTTGGCTGCATACGTTTTCCACTATGAATCATACATAAAATCATTTTAAGATATATTTAGAACATGCGTTAAACAAACTACTTCAAGGAATAAAGTGCTAACAAATCATTGCTCCAGCTTTGTTATTAAAAAGGAACTGAAATTTTGAATTCTGTAACCTAATCAATTTAGATTAATATGGCTTGCTTTGTAGTTAGCAATTCATTCTGTATGCATTATTTTTAGGGAGGTATCTAATATTTTTAATTAATTGTTGTAAGTTTCCATATTCAAAGAATCGTAAAATAAATGAATGTGAAAAAAATTAATGTTACAAATTAGCTTTGTTTTCTTTTCTCTTCTTTTTTTCTTTTTCCTTTCTTTTTTATTTTCTTTCTTTCTCCCTCTTCTCCTCCTCTCCTCTCTTCTTTTTTATTTTACAATCCATTTAAAATCAACTTTTTTCAAGTCTAGTTTACGTTTACACGCTAAGCTTTACTGTAATGCCTTTAGGGTTTGTGGGTTTTTCTTCTTCCCCTTATCACCATTCTTTATCCCTTAAATAGCCATTGTTAAAGTAAGTGCTCGCTTTGGTCGTTCTTCGCGACGTTATTATACGACAAGAAAAAAAATAACGGATTAATAAAGTTACTAATTCACTGCAGGTGGCCTTCTCAAATTGCAATTATTTTAAATTTCAACCAAGCCCAACTTCATCTTTTAAATTTTACGATTAGAAAATACTTTTATTCGCTCCCCTCTTCTTGGAGGTACTGAGCTGCGCCGTGCTTCCAGCTTCTTGGTTAAAAGTAATGGCTAATTTTGTCTCAATTTACGCAGGTTGCATTTATGGTCTGTGATCCATGCTTTAAATTTATGGATCTTCCGCTGGAGCATTATATTATATTTTCTTTATGAGCTATTGTGTTCCGGAGGTTAAAACTGAAAACCATTCTTAAGTAAATATCCTGCGTAATGGTTGAAATATTATGTCCTTTAGTTAGGATAAAGGAAACTGGACGGTAATCATTATATATAAGTGTTAAATCTGGGGAAAGGATTTTCCTGTAATGCTGCATATTATGTTTCGTTAGAAACTATATTTATTGGAAATTTTTTCATTTTAGTGAAAGATGTTAGAAGAAATATAACTTTATAGTCAGCAATAAATAAAACTTAATTGAATATCTTTTACAATTACGGTTAAAAGTAAGGTTACCTATGTTGGAGTTGAACAAGATATTAA
>QLNU02003225.1:98996462-99041565 GCA_006491805.2 Dysdera silvatica | reverse complement strand
TTTATTGTTTAATTTTCCACACAAGTTCTTCTATATCTAATGCATTTAAGCCTTCTAGCTCTGATAATACAACGTTGTGTTTTGAAATATTACTCCTTTAATATTTCAGTTTTTAAAAATATAAATTGTTGAAATTAAACGATTATAACATGTAGCAATTGTTTTACTATTCACAATATTCTAATATTACAAAATAACTAATATAAGTATAAAATATAAATATAATTAACGGGTTTAATGATTAAAAGTATAATAGAAAATTTACATTGTTGTACCGCTGAATGTTGGTGATGGTAGAGTGCGGGATATAGGCGAAAGGGTGATGGTAGTAAAAGGCTAGGGGTGTCAATTTCAATTCACATCTAGGGCGTCAAAACACCTAGAAACGGCTCTGCATCGAATTAAGCTAAACCAATTACACTGTAGGATTTCAGTTATCAGTTCCTTTTAAACTAAAGATTCAGCCGTGATTTTCCAATGTTTTATTCCTTAAAATAGTTTATTTAACGTAGGTACGAAATCTTGCTTGTAGTCCAAGGCTCGGAAGTTGATCTTTAGCAAATTTGCCAATCAAAGCAAGTCATTTGTTTAGAAGGGGGGGGGTTGAAAAATCAAGCGTTGTATACATAGCAATGGCAGGTAGTAAACAATCATGATGAACAAAGTTCCGCTTATTAGCACCCGTACCCTAGTTGGTCAATTAACTGCTCCAAATGAAACGGGCGAAGCAATTCCAGAGAAAATGTAATTTAAATTTAAAAATAACTTCCAGCACAAATTTGTACAGCATATGCTCAATTTATTTAATACTTTATTATCTCCATTAGCACTATATGTATGTCATATTCGATTGTTAAAATTCCACGGCGTTTTAGCTATACTATGAGGGAAGGAAATCTGCATATAGTTATTGAGAATACTTCTTTCCGAAAATAACATACTTTCACTACCCTACTCTCTAAATTTTATTTTTAAGAAAAGAAATGCAAGCATTGCAATCCTGGATTGTTTTTAACCCACATCTCAGCTAGAAATTTTAGCTGAGTACAAACAAAACCAAAGCAAAATGTTGCAATTTAGAGTTCTATCTCCCTCCTTGCACTCCTTTAAAAATCAGTGTTTCCAAGGCGGCCACAAAGCTTGTATTTTATAGCCCGTGAAATCAAAAGATACGATACGGCCAAAAACTACGAAGCGTTCTTTTGCACCATTTGGCCCGAGGCACAGGCTGTGGCGAAAAGAGATACTACATACATTCTAGAATCTCATGCAAGAGGCCAAGAATGAACAAGTCATCCCTTTTCTAGATATCTTGCACTTTTCTGCTAAGACGCAGATAATTCCAGCAGTGTTGGTTTTACAATAGCTATTTGTGTAGCTGTTAGTTAAAAGAAACTTAACGCGCAGAGGAGGCACATCTCAACAGCAAGCTGCTGGGTTTTTGAATAGATGTTATTTTAGTTTGTTGGAAAAAATCGTATATTGGTTTTCACAACTCGTTCTTTTGTATCGATGTAAATGTATTTATAATTTAAGTTAGACTGTATAAAAAAATAGTGCAATCTTCTGTATTTTCATACATATGGCAATGCAGTTTAAAATCATTGCAGACCCTTTTTCACAGGTCAGTTAATTTACAATTTTATGATACTAGAAGATTCGTTATATTAAGCCAATTTTTCAAAAATGCATCAATTCTATAAAGTGTTTGTTGTTTTATACAGAAATTATTGCATTTTTTAAAAGAATATCACAACCTTTCATAAACATAATTTTTTATGCAATTTTGTAATTCTTTTACAATATCTTAAGCATTATAACATTATAATAATAATAATTTTACATAGTATAACAATAATTATATAGTATACTGATAGTAATGTTATATAGTATAATAACAATTACATAGTAAAATGATAGTAATAACGATATGGAATAATGATAATAAAAATGATATGGAATAATGATAATAAAAATGATATGGAATAATGATAATAAAAATGATATGGAATAATAATAAAAGTTGTACAGTAAAATGATAATGATAACCATTATATAGCATAATGATAACAATAATCATTATGTAGTATAATAACAATTGTATAAAAGTAATAAAAATCTTTGCATATTATTATAACGAAATGATCCTTATATAGTATCATATAAACAATCCTAATATAAGTGAGTTTCCAGCGACAATGAAAGAAAAAGTGCATCTGTTTAACTCATTATTTTCATTTGAATTCGAAAGGACGCCAAATTCTTCTTTTGTTGATTACTAGCATGAGACTGAAGTGAAATTCTTCAGAAGCTAATTAGCCATTTGTCGAAGAAAAGTTTTTACGCAAGAGTTTTACATCATATTCTAGCCCTGTTATCTCGAAACCGTAACAATTAATTTAATGATAAATTGTATACATTAAATGTTGTATTATGCGGTGTAGACTCGCTTCCTAGTGGCGCATTCCGAGCAACGTTAAGCCGCAAAGCAGTCTATCAATGAGCAGCTTACACAATTTTACACAATTACAATTATAATTTTACACAATTACAATTATAATTTTACACAATTACAATTATAATTTGACTTTTTGGTATAAGAACTTGTGTCTCTATAGCCCCATTGAATTGGAAATAAACAAAATATAGTATGATAATACATATTTTATCATGGATATAACCATTGTACAGTATCAAAAACAGAATTTCTATATGATATCGTGGCCATAATTTTTACAGCACAATAATCATAATGATAACAGTTTCGTTATTAAAGTTTTACAAAGTACCATAATTAATATTTTTACATCGTTCCATTTGTCGTACCGGAGTAAAAACATTTTCGCAATTTATTAATCATGTAGTGTATACTGTTGAGGTTATTCAAGTAACCATACGTTGTTATCACTTTAAAATAAATATCGTATTTAAATTCTGGAATACTTGCGCGTCGATTGTAATACCAACATTCATTATAAAAATAGCAATTTATCTAAAAACATTTCATATAAATACAATAGTGGAACTACAATAAACACATTCAAACTAATTAATAAAATTTCCATCAAATTATAAAATTCTGAGAAAAGAAATAAAGAGAAAATATTTAATATATTTTTATAAAAACTCCATATTTTAAATTCTCCAGTTATATAAACAGTCAATAAACTTACAGAAAACACCTGTTTATTTTCCCCTTCCCTTTTCCCATGAAAGTACATTATCTTACAATCAGACTAATGTAGTAAACATTATATAATTTTTTATATAACTACTTTCAAAGAGCTGGTCAGCCACGAAATGCGGCTCCTCAACTTCAATAAGTGGTCTTCTTTAAAATGAACGTTATTTTCCAAAAATTGGATATTAAAATCTGAAAAACGATTTTCATCCATTTTACAGATAAATTTCATTATATAAATTATATATTTTACAAAGGCAGAAAATTAAAAGCAATATTTTTTGCTTATCTCCTTACGTCCTTTTGTGTTTTTTTTATATTAAATAATGTGTATGAGCACTGGGGAAATAATAAGCTGCTGGAGTTTTATCAGTGTGATATAATAAAAAAAAATTTTTTAAAGTCAATTCCTTCAATGCGCTGCTCAAATAAAAGGGAAGAAAGGGAAAAATTGCGAAAAGCAATTTTGGCGACATTTGGCAACATTTGGCTGTAATTGGCGGCAAGCATTAATCGCCAAATACACCAAAGGAAAGCAAAAAAAATTCATTTAAATTTAATTAATGAATTAATATTTGAAAAAACTGTATTAACATCAAGTGTCATCCACTACAAGTTTAAAAAAATTTATTTGAACTTGATTGGATGGATAGAAAGTATTTTATTGGCTGGGTGAAATTGAACAAGAATATATAAATAAATAAATAAATACATAACATATATATATATGTATATATATAGGAGAGTATATGAGCTAATAGAAGAAATTGAAGAAACAGATAAAAATATAAAACGCGCGTATTTTTCTGGAGAAACTACAAGTCTCCGATTACTCATTTTCCAAATGAAAATTTCATCAATTTCAATTCCTGTGTACCTTATGGAAAATGTGGTGAGTGGCATAAAATTTTTGTTTTGTAAATTAGAAAACTGATATACCTCAAAATTATTTTCACATTAACGGTATTTCTAATCACCATAAATGGTTCCGAATTGCAGTGTGTCACGCAATGGCGCTGCAAATGCATTAAATTTATTAATAAACTTTTCCCGAAAATATAATTATCAAAATTTTTATGCTTCATTTTTTTCTTCCAGGACAAACCATATCAATTTTGTGAAATCAGAAACGCAATACGTTTCTTTATATTTCTAGATTAGACAATGAAATTTATTGTTAATTTAGAACAGAACAAGAATATCTTAAGACGTAAACACATGCGATCTAATCTTAATGAGGAAAATTGTTAAGAATGTATTCCAACGCATTTTTCTAGTTTTTTCATTATATAAATAATAATTACGAACGAATGATAATAATTTCCTTTTAGTAGCTTGCGTGTAATTATTTTTTGCTTTGCCTCAAAATTGCGAAAATAAATATGAATTTTTTAGTTGAAAAAGCTATCATTTATTTTCTGCATGCATATTTTTTTCTTAATATGCAAGAAATTGTGCTTCGCTAAATTAATCATTATTTTAGTCAATATTAATAGGTGGTTACATATATATATATGTTGCAAATTAATCATTTTTAATAATCTTTTCTTCCAAAATTAAGAAATTTTTTGTGCGACTCACAGAAGAATTTATTAATAAGCTTAGTAAAAAAACCAATTGCAATATAAATTTCTTGATTAGTAAAGTCGTCAACTTACAAATTGAAATTTTCTAAGATAATAACTTCCCCGTATATCTATCTATATAATAAAATGCGGAATTATGAATTTGGCACTAACTGCTTTTTGCAGGAGATGTCATGCTTCTACTTTGAGTGCCGCAGCGATGTTGCATAACTTCTGATTATTTAGAAATAAATTTGTGCTTTTAAAATATGCACAAATGTAAAAAAGCACACAAAAAACAAAAACGAGCACTCACTTTTTCTAAAAAAAATGAGTTCTTGTTCGGCGAACGACATACGATTTCATGCGATTGTTTTTTTTTTAACTAAGATTTAGCTTTTTTAAGAAAAGAATAAGTTGGTCGTATTAGACGTTTGCAGAAAAACGTATCTGCGTAAAGCAATTTAACGAACACGTCGGTGAAACGTTTTACTCAAAGCATCCGGATGACCATTAAACGAACCTTGTACTGCTAAATGAAAGAGATTAATTGCGTAATTATATATTGTTTGCTATTTATTTAAGTGCAATTTAAAACACGAGGACATGAAAGTCTTAACAAAATAAAGACATTTTTCGCATCAGTTGATAATACTGCAATAGATTTTAGCTAAAAAGAATTAGCTAGTTCTTGTTAGTTAATAAATATCTTTGATGTGCCTGTAAGCGGAAAAAAATTAAATACCTGCTTAATAAAGACATAGAATATTTCTCTTGTGGTTAATTTATATAAAGTATAAAAGCTATTATAAAACTCCAAATAAAAAATCGCTAAATATTAGCAATATAGGTAAACTAACATGCGTAAATATTTGTAACAGGAATTAATAAGAAAAAGTTTTTTTTATTAATAATAATTTTATTGGTAGATATTTTATTAGTTATGGCCTAAAAGTTAACGGCCTATCAATTTGGTTTAGATTTATTATTCCAGAGCAAGGGAATGAACAAATATTAATTTACATACATTTCAAGAAAGAGAAAATTAAGTGATTTTTTCTACAACATTATTAAAAGAGTGATTATTTGCACATAAATTCGTTTTATGCATTTTTAAAATTGCAAGCATTTTTAAAAATGCTTGCATTCTTAATAAATTAAATATTTTTAGTGAAAGAAAATTCAACTCAATAATTTGGATGGAAATCTGAGACAATTTTTAGAAGCAAAGAACTTCTACTTTCCTATGACAATTTTCATTTTAATTAATATTTTGAGAGGAAAATAACTCTATCAGCTGTCCTATTTGTAAAGGTTTTTAAAAAAGCAAGATTATTACAGGGTTTGTTTCATTTTGTAGTGCAAAAAAGTGTCGATCAAGTATAGATTATGATAATCATAATGATAAATCATATGATAATCATAATGATAAATCATATGATAATCATAATGATAAATCATATGATAATCATAATGATAAATCATATATGATAAATCATCATAATGATAAAATCATATGATAATCATAATGATAAAATCATATGATAATCATAATGATAAATCATGATAATCATAATGATAAATCATAATGATAAATCATATGATAATCATAATGATAAATCATATGATAATCATAATGATAAATCATATGATAATCATAATGATAAATCATATGATAATCATAATGATAAATCATATGATAATCATAATGATAAATCATATGATAATCATAATGATAAATCATATGATAATCATAATGAAATTTCACTGGAGTTATTTTGGAGTATCGAACTTATTTACTAGCAATTTTTATATTTCAAGCTAATGAAAGTGAAACGAGAAGATTGATTACTAGTCCTCCACCATATTTCAATTCCTACACTGACCTAGTTCTTGAAAATTAATTAAAATGTTTCTTTCAAAATAACTAGATTTTAAGTAAGAACTTCGTTGTATAAAAGCAAATGTTTTGAAGTTTTATAGTTCGCTAAACCTACTCAACAAATGTTTTTTCAGGAGGGAGCTTTTGTATTTTTATAATCAAATGTATTTGAAAACATTTTTATGTATCATCAGAGAAGTAACAAATTTTAACATAAAACGGGCAATTTAACTGCGATATGAACAGCTATTTATGGTTATTTCTTTAACTAGTAAGCGTATTAATTTATAAAGAAATATAACAATTGCGCATTAACATAAAAATGAATACAATGGTAGTGAGTTCAAGTTCTTAATTTGCTGAAATTTAAAAATTAGCAGATATTGCTCTAGACAAAATTGCTCAAACAATATTTTTCTTTATTCTATCTTCATTCATTTAAAAAGTCGATTTCTAAGAACTTTAAAGTGCTTATCGTCTTTTTAACTATTTTAAAATTTTACATATTTTGCAAGCAATTTAAATTAGATTTTAATTTTTTAAACAAATTAGTGCTGATCTGAATACACCATTCGGCTGAACGTAAAAATACAACGAACGTTATTAAAATTCTAAGGACATTTTCTTCAGGTTTAAACATTCTTTTAAGTTATTTCAATGATTTTAATTTATTTTCACCCTAGTTATTTCTTGAAATTATAGATTTAAATGAAAAAATTAATGGAGATGCCTTTTGGAAAATTAAATAAAATATTCCCTTCGTATCAACAGTGGATCGAAGAATTTAGAATATATTAGAAAAAATTTTATGCAATAAAGTTTAGATTAAATTCCGGGATCACATTTTTTATTAACAAATAAAGTACCGTTATTGTCTGTTTAAATCGTCCATCTTTAAACTTTTAAAATATTAATAATTTTTTTGCTGATTTAGCAAAAAAATGGAATTGTTTTTAATAAATCAAGTAAATTTATTAGCCGCAGTTTCATTCGTTTGTTTTTCAAAATTTATGAGTAACGCTTGACAAAAACAAAGAAGAATTAAGTCAAAATATAAAAATTTTATTAATTAATCTGTCTTAAGATAGCAATCCTTCGTCTGAGGTCCGCAGATTTCTAGGGGTCCGCTATGCCCTAACAATGGGTCCGGAGAAATCTGTTTTTTTTAAACCTTAACCTGATCGCGTTTACCTCAACACTAAATATAAGCACGAACTGAACAACGTAGGTCATAATCTCAGAATTAAACTTCCAAAGATATAACAAAATAATATATAACTAGTTAATATAAATATATAAAAAGATAATATATAACTAGTTAATATAAATATATAACAAGATATTATAAATATTTATAATAACACAACACAATACATATTAAAACAATTAATTACAATTAACGTTAAGTTAATTACAATATAATTTATTTACACTTTTAATCGTATACCAAAATTTCCATCGTATTTCAAAATTTTCATCGTATACCAAAATTTCTAGTAATAAAAAATTTTCTCTAAATCTCTTTAAAAAGTAAAATTTAAAAAAACCTTTAATATAGCTCACACATTTTTAATAAATGTACAAAGAATTCATGAGATATGGGTTAAAAACACGTCTTAAAAGACACGAACCCAAGTAATAGGATTAAAAAGGAGATAAAGGAGATTTTCAGTATGTATTTTTCATCATTCTCAAACCGTACAATAACTTTAAGTATAACTACTTATAACTGTATATACTCCCTATACATGTACTGCCTATAACTGTATAAATACCTCTATTTTTTCATGTTTGCATATTATGCAGATATATAATTTCTTATATAGAATATTTATCTTTTACAATGTGACATGAAAGCGGCAGATATAGAACTAAAAGTTAAGTCGTCTGTCACTGAAAAAATTGGCCAACCTTTCTATCCCAGATCCTGATCTTTTAATAATTGTATTTTTAATTTTTTCTCAAATCCCCTTTATGTTTTGCTTTCTTTTATTATCTCCGGCAGTTCATTCCATAACTTTAACCCATAATAATTTATATTGTGTGATTCCATTTTATTATTTATATTTTTTTTTATTCCTCCTCCTCCTTTCCTTGTACTTTTGATATTTAATTTCTCCTCTATTTGTAAAATCCCTTAATGTTTATTTAATTTTATTCTTTCATAGACCATGTTCAATATTTTAAATGCATTTATTTCCTTTATATTCAATATATTATTTTCGAATTTCATTTCATGTAGTCACTTATTCATAAATGTACCTATTGTTTTTAAAACTCCGTCTATAATTGATTTAAACTTATTTTCTTGTTCTTTATCAATATTTACCCATACACTATTTCTATAAGTTAAGTGACTGTAAATTAGTTAATAATATAAGTTGATTTTTATATTATATAATAGTAAATTACTTATTTTCGCCATTACAATTGCTCCTCTAATCTTTCTTTGCATATATTTGTTATATGTTTGGGTTCCAATTCAAATTTTAATAAGATAATATAAATACAGTCTTAATTTAATATAATATAAATATATTAAATTACGATAATATAAAAATATTAAATTACGATAATATAAAAATATTAAATTACGATAATATAAAAATATTAAATTACGATAATATAAAAATATTAAATTACGATAATATAAAATATTAAATTACGATAATATAAAAATATTAAATTGCTAGTAATATATAGATATATAACAAAAGGACATAAATATATAATAAAATGAAATGTAGCATCAACCTTTTCTTTAGTAAACCGATGCGATGATTTATATTTTTATTATTATTATTCTATTTTTTAATTTGAATGTAATCAATTTAATAAACATGTTATAATGAGAAATGTTTGTAAGGTATTTTTACCTTTCTGGGAGTTCACATAATTGACAATAAGTCAACACTTGAACCCACTGGATAATGATTTTTTTTTTTTATTTTTTGGGGGGTAAAACGTATAATAGTTTGACACCCACATTTTAGCACAAATTAGAGGATTTTTTAAAGAAGATGATGATGATGATATATCCTCGGCCCAGAAAAAAAAAAAACAATGTCCCAGTAGCTTCATGTGTCGACCAACTGGCAATTGCGCTAACATAAGGAGGGTAATAATATCTTATACCGGATGCCCCATTTAACTTGACAAACCGAAATATCTCGACAAATACGCATCGGTTTAAAAAAAAAAGTACATGTCAAATTTATTGTTCTGGAAGGGGGCTATCTAATGGCGCCAAAATTGACATTCCCCCTTCTCCTCCCGTGTGGATGGAGTGGGGGCAACTTGCAAATTTCACAGAATATTATATAGGTTTTGAAAGTTTTTTGTTTTTTTTTTAAAGCATTTCAATCCACTACATTGTAGCTGCTCCCTCCCTCCCCTTTTCGGTAGAGAAATTGACTTTTTTTAGTGCTACTGTGGAACAACGGCGTGGACGTAGTAGTTGTCTAATGTTTCGCGATTACAGCGCCATCTGTTACAAATCGAAAAAAATAATTCTAATGAAAATTACATTAAAATGGGGGTTCCCATTTAAAATTTCAATATAGGCCCGCCGTACCCACGGGAGAGAGGGGAAAGGTCAATTTTGGCATCATTAGATAGTCCCCTCAGAGACCAACGAATTTGATTTTTGCTTTCTTTTCCCGTTGTGTCGTTTTCAATACATTTCGGTTTTTCAAGAGAAATGGGACACGCCGTATATAAAGTAAAAAGGCATTGCTCTCGTTTCTTGGTCTCTGAGAAAGTTAGGGCGCTCCGGTTCATATAGAGAGGTCCCCAGTTTGGTTTCGGACCAAGACGTTTCTCTTTCTCTTCTTTACCAAAAAAGGCTCTAATTTGAACTTAAACGTTAGTGAAAAAACTGTTATCCATAATAATAACTGTTTGCATTGCTTTATTTATTTATTTCTTCATTCCGCATTTGAAAATACTTGAAAAGTAACTTTAAACAAATATCTGATTCATTTCAGAGTTTTAAATTTAAATTATGTTTTGGGGATCCGCAGCGTTCAAAATTTTTTGATGGGGGCTCCTGGTAAAGGAAAGATTAAGGACTATTGCTTTTATATAAAACATCCCATCTATGTGTTTTAAATCATAAAAAACATAAACCAATAGCTTTTCTTGCATAAAAATATCATAAGATACAAATATTTAGCTTGTCAAAATTTCTATCTATATTTCGGAACCAAACCGTACATAACGTTTTATCAATTTTAAATAATATATCATTAAATCATGGATGAAAACATTGGCTCATAAAAACAGTAAATAAAATAAACCTTGCAAAGTAGTTAATGCAAAGTTTTTGTAAAATGGTATATGCAAAATACTTTACGTATAAACTGTTTACGTAGTAATCATTAAAAAGCAGTCTATTTATTGCAACCATTAACTGGGATTGAAAAAATCATTTATGTTCCATGTAACAGAAACTCCGTAAAACTCGAAGTTTGAATAATAGAATGAGCTTTGTTTATCAACGAAATCTGCATCAAGTTTACATCCCTTTTTTCCCAATGTACTTGCATTAAATGTTGATTTAAGCCAGGATCAAACTTTTAGAAGCGATAAAATCTTTCTAGTTCAACCAATCCACAATATATTCCACAATAAAAAAGATATTTTTAGAAGACGCTGAAATGATGTTGTTAATTTGCAACAAAAAATTTGTTGACACATTCGTTAGACTTTTATAAATTTCGAGTAAAATAAGTCCGTTCAATTTAGAGCTGATAAAGAAAATCCAGCGTTTTATAACCCATTTGCAAACAAAATTCTCGTATTTATGAGGAAGAATATAAAGCAAAAAGAATAGTTTTTTCGTTACAATATTATTGATACAGCAGAACGGAGGTCTTGACCCGATCATAGTAATATTTTAATTTCGTTTGTTTGAGAATTTGTTGTTGTTGTAGTTTGTTTGTTGTAGGGTTTTGCTTTGTTTCGCGCCTTACCTATTCGCGGTTTGAATTATATCTTTCGAACATAGTTTTCTTTTGTCATTTAGTACATTTTCATTATTTTAACGCCCACCTTTCTGGTTATTAATGGCACCTTTCTAACCTGGACGCAATTCTAAATTCAGAGCTGTAAACCTCATGCCTTCGAAAACGTTAGTTTTTATTTGTTGCATGTGGTGGCATCATGGATATGACAAAGGAAAATAAATTGAGGTGTTGCTGGCAGCTTTGTCTAGAGCTAACAAAACTGACGTCAAGCAGAAAGCGAAAATCGTTATCTTCCGTCAAGCTTGTCATCTGCGTAATGCATGGCAAGAACTTTGCGCCCATTTGTTATTTTACTCATGATTTGATTTTAGATGATTACATTACAGAATACTTTCAGAAACAATTTACTATTTTTGAATTCTGATTATAGGTATAAAAGCAAACTTTTCTTCCACGAAAATAAGACCAATGCGACCAGCAAAACTCGATATGCTATCGCTTCTATTCAAGGGATTAATTGATTTTCGCTGCAGATACGTCTAGCCTCTGTTATATCCAGAAAGGATTGCAGGGGCAATCCAATTCTCTTAGCTAGAGAAACGTTTCATGCCCACTTCCACCTGATACTTTGTCGTGCAGTTCCTTCAGATCTTTGCCCTTTTGTCTCTCTCTCTTCCTAAAAGCTTGATCCTTACTTCTAGCTCAAGTTTCTCTTCAAGGGGACACCAAACCAAAAAAGAAAAGTCATATCGGAAAAAGGACAAAGCTAGCCTCTGTAGTATCGATCAGCAAAAGCAAATACTATAATGCAGCACTACAAAAACAAAGACAAAACAGTATAAGCAACAATTTTTCTCCCAGAAAAAAATTAGAGATTTACGAGTAAATCTTCACCACCATTACAAAGAAAATGACTAAAAAAGAGAAAATGACTTTCCGTAAATCACATGGGAGATAAAATTAGGCATTCTCTAATCTGTAATAGTCTTATTTAAGAAGAATGCCAAAAAGCAAATAACAAGGAGACATGGTCTGAAAAAAATAAAACTTTACATTGCTAAACAATCCGAGATAATAAAAATTTGTAAATATAATGCTACTTTCTCAATATCTAAATGCAACTCATATCAACTAAAATTCAAATTCTAGATTATGATTTTGTTTAATATTCCTCCGAATGACAATTAAATAACATTTTTTAAAGTTTCTAGAATTGTAAATAAATAGTAATCAGTTTCTCAGTAAAGCATAGAATTTTTGTATTATATTAAACACAAATTTAAAAAAGAATCATATGTATTATATGATAATAATTAAAATAATTTTATATAATCTAATAAAATGTGAATAGAAACAGGAAAAAAATAAAATAAGATTTTAGTTAGCAGATTATTGAGCGTTTGTGGAAACATTTAGATCCATCATTTTCTCTCCCGTCAATTGTGACTCAATATCAATTCATAATTCGTAGAAAATCAAATTTTGTTCCATCCAAACGTATTAATCCCAGCCTATGGATTAAATATCCATTACACATTCCTGACATTTTAAATTATAATCATGAATAGAAAATTATTAGTACATATTAAAAATGTTGACTTAAAATTTAGTTAAAAAATTACGATTGAGAATTTATATTACAAATTCAAATTGAAAAGTTAGGTTTTAAAATTACTAATATATCCACAGTTCTGATGTTTTATTTTTGTTTGATTTTTTATTTATTTGTAAGTATTAATGCAAGTTTATCATAATCAAATGTTGCATTTAACAATCGATGAGAAAATACATTGAAAATAACGTTGTTTGTTTGAATTGTTACTACGCAAGAGCATCTGAGCTATACTGCGCCAAACATAGTAAAATCAATGACTGCTGTAAAAAAAATAAAAGACTGCTATAAAAGGCTACTGTAACTTGATATAAAAGACTACTATAACTTGCTATAGAAGACTGCTGTGTAGACTTGCTCTAAAAGACTGCTGTAACTTGCTATAAAAACTACTGCAACTTGCTACAAAAAACTACTGTAACTTGCTATAAAGGACTACTATAACTTGCTATAAAAGACTGCTGTGTAGACTTGATATAAAAGACTGCTGTAAAAAATAGGTTAGACTTTGTTTTTTATTATCATTATTTACTCATGAACTAATTTAGTTTATATAATTAATAGTAATTTATAAATAAATAATAGGGAAAGAAAAGCAAATTCTACGTCATTTTCGACATAGTTTGATATTCATTGTGTGACATAATTGTTCTTATATATTAGTCTGTCAAAAGAAAAATATTTCAGCAGCTATGAACATAAAAACTAAATATTTTATTGAGCTCTTTTTATCAAACTATTGTCTTCTGCTCTCGTCGATTTCTAACTTATTCATGTCGATATTCTTTTAATCTTAAAATTTCAGTGTAACATTAGAAATATTAAGCAACAAATATATCACCAAAAACTCTTTATAGGTTGAAGTTTATTCTATTCCAAAATAAAAAAAATTTCGAGATCATAAACGACTTTTGACAATTATTTTATTATCTGTAAAGTGCTTTTGCAGACCTCACAGGTTTATTGCTGCTTTCTCCCCTTAAAAATGTCCTTCATCTTCCGTAGTCGATAAAATATATTTTATTTTATGCACGCTGCCCTATAAACTAAATCGTGAAATTATATTTTGCATAAATATAAAGTCCTTGATAGCTATAAGTGCTCCATAAATATCCCGCAGTAGGCTACAGAAAAGACGATATACTGCTACTTAAAATTATTAAACTTTTCTTACATGCATTTATACTTCTACTTCGAAAAGACCACATTCCAGCAATATTCTAATTTATTTTCAATTTCTAGCATCAGTTTATAAACACAAAAGCCCTGTTTTCTTTCCATAATTGAGTCCTTGAAAACAACTGTGGCACAAGTCCATTTTTGCTTAAAATGAGATGCGGGAGGATTTGTTTCCAACGAATCGCCAGTTTCGTTGTGGCCAACAGTAACGTGGTGCCATCTTGTGGCAATTAATTACACTATGGATATATATCAGTGTTGCAGGCAACAAGGCAACCCCAGAGGGTACTTCCATGGACTTAACTCAAAAAATTAATTTTTGGGACTTATACAACTGTTGTTTTCAACGCCTCAATTGTAAAACCAATATGCGACAAAAAAAATTCAATACACTGTCGTTTTACTTTTCGTTTACATGGTTTGTTGGCAGTAGCATAGCAATTCGAAACCCATGGAGGAGGGCTCAAGTGGCTATGGGGCTCGAGGGCCTTTAAAGGAGATTTTGTGATTCGGCCTATAAGAGAATAATATGCTTTAATATCCATTGGGAGGCTTTAGGCCCCTGAGCCCCTCCCTTTCCAACGCCATTGTTTGTTGGTGTTCATTGAGCGTGAGTTTGGAAAATCTTCTTTGAAGAATCAATGAAACAATCCACTTCTTTTAGCGTAAAAAAAGCATTCAACGCCCACTTCCATCGGATACCATGTCGTCTACTTCTTTAAGGCCTCTGCTTATTTACCCCTTAAAGATCAATCTTTACTTCTTGCTTAACACTCTCCCCTGCGAAATGCGGAACAGAAAAAATACATCAAGTAAAAAAAAAGAAATATAGGTTCGTTTTTCGACAAGCGAAAGTAAATGGCTTAGTACAACAATACAAAAACATAGAAAAAATATACAGGCAACGCTTCTTCTCCTAAATTACCGTTAAGTTTAAGAATAATAAGTATTATTCAATTAAATTAATACTTTATTTATTACCCAATTTGCATTTATTTATTATATAATTTAATTTGCATTTATTTATTATTTAGTTTAATTAGCATTTATTTATTGTTTAATTTAATTACATTTATTTATTATTTAATTTAATTACATTTATTTATTATTTAATTAGCATTTATTTATTTATTATTTATTTAAATTATTTTTTTAATATTAAGGTACATTATTTACATTATTAAATAAACCTTGGCCACTGTTAGAGAGAAATTAACCCTACTTTCTGTGAATAACAAAAGCTAAAATCTGACATACCCTTTGTATCTTTATTTAGAATAAAAAAGGCAGACAATTGATAATATAAAGATAAAATAAGAGAAAAAGGCTAAAACATCAAATTTACAAAATATGCAGGACGTTTAATGTTTATAAATGTGATGTTTGCTAAATTAATATCCGATGGAAACCTGCATAACTAGAAAATTGATTTTTAAATTCAGACATTTTGTCATACCTCTCAAATTTCATTTTAAAATAAAAATTAATGCGCCCCTAAAATTTTGAAAAAATGGAGGCCAGATTATTTTTAACAAATTCTCGAGATTAACTTTATATGTTTTCTCACGCATAATTTTACGAAAGTTATCCCCGTTCATTAACCAAAAAATTTTTAGCCAGGATTATCTTAAGACAGTGAGGAATAATGTTATCTTAAAAAAATATCTTCCATATCTCGAAGAAAAAATATTATCTTTTCACATTTAATCCTGTCCGATAAACGAAAGTTCCCTACAAATAACACAAAAAATTAGTAATTTAATTTGCGTCTTAAATTTCGTTGCTGTTTTGTTAGGCTCCAATCATTTTTAATTGTATCTAATTTTCCAATTCGTATAATTTTTAACCATCATACTTTCTCTTTATTCAACTCTTTAACCATCATACTTTCTCTTTATTCAACTCTTTAATCATCATACATTCTCTTTATTAAACTCTTTAACCATCATACTTTCTCTTTATTAAACTCTTTAACCATCATACTTTCTCTTTATTCAACTCTTTAATCATCATACATTCTCTTTATTCAACTCTTTAACCATCATACTTTCTCTTTATTCAACTCTTTAATCATCATACATTCTCTTTATTAAACTCTTTAACCATCATACTTTCTCTTTATTAAACTCTTTAACCATCATACTTTCTCTTTATTCAACTCTTTAATCATCATACATTCTCTTTATTCAACTCTTTAACCATCATACTTTCTCTTTATTCAACTCTTTAACCATCATACTTTCTCTTTATTAAACTCTTTAACCATCATACTTTCTCTTTATTAAACACTTTAACCATCATACTTTCTCTTTATTCAACTCTTTAACCATCATACTTTCTCTTTATTCAACTCTTTAATCATCATATTTTCTCTTTATTCATCATACAACTCTCTCCCATTATTTCAAAAGCATCTTTCTCAATTCTTACTAAATTACCATCTATTCATTTCAAAGATAATAAAAATTTCTATCTCGGGCAACATAGGCTTTGTTAGACCCTTACAGTTTTTACCCATTGCTTCCCATGCGAATCAATTTAATATTTCTACAATATATAAATATGTAATGCATCTGAAACTTTAATTGAATCTCCTGAGTAAAGTTTGCACTGTATTGTATATTTAAGCATCCTTTTTCATTCTCAGAAAGTAATGAAATTTCGTTGCTACTTATAATTTGCTTTTCGTAATATGTTTTTGAAGTATCCTGTATAATCGTTTTGTAGAAGCTAATAATTGTGTCGTTGACTCTTATCTTTTCCAATCAATTTCTCGTTACTGTCATTAACATATAAATTATTCTATGTTGACTTCTAATTTTTTAACGATTTAATTTTATTGTACGTTTTCGCTTAAACGTCCAAGAGTACTCTACGTATATTTTCATACTACATTTCATGTGTGTTGCACTTAAACATTGTCGCTACTTCGTGTTTGTGGAAGGCGGTATTCCGCAAATAAGTGCAACACTCTTTCTTTCGCGTCCTTTCATTCTTAAAATTATTGCAATATATTCAACGCAACCACAAACTTCCATCTCTCCTTAGCATGTCAGTTTTAATTTAGGTTCCCCGAAATGCTGACAACTTATATTGGCTTTCAGTTTAAATATCGCAACTTTTGACCGGTTCATCATGCCTATTTTTTCATTCCAAAGAAAAATTTGTTCCTAATCATGTCTACTCTTCTTCATTGAGTATACCTTGAAGATATATCTTTTCTGTTCCTTTTATTTTCATATACGAATATTTAAGCATATCTAGATGGTCAATGCAAATCCAATGTTACAGTACAAATATTTTAATTATAATGTATGTATATATGTGTGTGTGTGTGTGTGTGTGTGTGTGTGTGTGTGTGTTCACAGGGAATGAATGGTTAAATCAAAAAATGGCAAAAGTAAGTGCACTATGATTTCAGTGCACACGGTTTCGGCAAATTAGTTATTCTTCAAACCATTAAATTTAGAATGTTATTCGAGTCACATTGATGTCAGCCAAATTTTTTTTTTCAAAAACTTTATATACAGAAAAAGTTCTAAAATAAAAAGTGCCCTGAAAAATTGTGATTTTATTCTTAGCCAGTTATTCCTTGTGACCACAGATATATAAGCATCGCTACGATGTGCCAACTTAAATAACTGAGGCTGTGCTAATTTAAGTTTAAATATGTCTCGCTGTCAATCATTAATTTATATCAAAGTTTTCTTAATTCAACCCAGATAGAAAAGATCGTGCTAGGGACGTCCTCAGGACGTCCCTAGCACGCTTTTTGCTACCTGGGTTACACAAACGCAACAAAAAAGTATAATGTATGTCTAATTATTACGGATGTATCATCCAATCTGCTTGTACGTTGAAGAAGATTCTATTGGTATGAACAAAAGTTTACTAAAAAAGTCGATCACAACAACAAAAAGAAAATTAACCACCCGTGCTATACATGATCAAAAAATTATTTCTAATGTATTAAATTTTTCGTTTAATAAGTTTCTTATAGCTTCAATTTTGATGCTATAAGTCAGCCCAGGATCCTCCCATAATTGGACCCTGCAACTCCCGCAGTTCACTCTAATGCCATGGAGGTGTAGGCGTTTGTGAATGCAGTATATTACAAACACATCAGTACCCTGAGGGGAGGGCAGTTTGACGCATGTTTCTTCATCGATTGAACAACTAGGCCTAGGTATCGAATATAGATTAACCTGCATGAATAAAAGTATATGGCAGAAGACGCCAATGCACCAAACGCTATATACATGACGAGTATTGGTTAATTGCAACAAATCTGTTAGTCCATCCCTAAAAAACTGTGTTATGGTTTTCTATTTCAGTGACAAATGGATTATACATAAATCACAGTAGGCAGTGTGTATATATATATATGTGTATACATATATATGCTATGATGTTGCCGATATCGGTGCATGGAACTGAAGTTGCCATCTAGTACATTGCTATTATAAACTCCACAATACGTGATGAATTCAATCTTTATAACTTATTTTTTATTATGTAACGACAATTGATATTTCCAGACTCGTGCTTCAAAAAGTTGAACGTGAATGGAAAACTATATAAAAAGTTAATGCAGTTCGTCGGAAGTTGTTCGACTCTCTCAGATGTTGAATGTTTGGATTGACAGAAGTGTGAATTATTTTTGGAAGTTGAAGCTAACCCTTTGATGGCTCAGGCATTGTTGTACTCCCAAATATTGAGCGAGAACGTGTAATGTGTAACCCAGTAATAATTTTGTAAATAAGCTTTGTTTGAATTTGTAAGCTGTGACATCGTTTCGGTGCCTTGATACCCACGCTACCCAAAGTCCGCCAAAAGGAGAAGTCTACGACGTTACAATACGTAATGTATGCTTAAGCAATACATAAATGGCAGTGGTAAATGGGATATTATACGTGGTAAAATAAATAACAACAGCGATCATGATATAATATTATGTAAAGTACAAATGTTATGCCTATATATATAAATTTAGGGTGCTAATATGCCAAAACAATGGTACTTTACCTTTCAAAAAAAGAAAAGGAATAGAAAAAAAAAAGTAAAGGTAGAAAAGGAATTACATCTTCTCCTAGAAAAGAAAGAGTGACACAAGGAATAAGATAAAAGAGAAATATCTATATGGTTGGTTCCACGGACAAACCTCAATTATAGCAAAGTACGAATCGGCACCTACGCCAGCAATTTTTTCCTTGCAGCTCATTACTCCTCCCAGAGTAGTAAGCCAATGACAACCTGCAGACCATGTATATCAACTTCCTTTCTTTTTGTTCTTCTCCAAATCAATACTGTATTTTTCTGTAGTCGGACAAGAATTCTCTCAGTTCTATAGCTAATAGATACGCCAATTGAAGAATAGAGGTAAAACAGTTGAGTACAATATTCCTTTTTGCTACTGAACAGACGCATTTCGTATTCCATGAAAATTATATATAGTCTGTGTAATTTGTGTTTTATGAAAACAATCGTAAAATAATGGTGAAAACATTGACAAAATATGGTAGTCATTTGCTAATAGCTTTGAAGTAAATATTGACACATACTAGATCAAATATTAAACTTATTCAGATGGCGTGTTTAAAGCCGTACACTATCAAAGTTAAATTTATCAAACTTTGCGCCAAACTTGCCTTACATATATTTCATTTGAGTTATAAAACCTTAACAGAAGAAAACTTGTGGGACAAACAGTTAAGAATAAGGAAAATAACATATTACTTCGCATTCTTAAAAATGTCAAGCATCAGTATTTTCTGATGTAAACAACCTATGAATATTCATAACATAAAATACATATGGGATTTGGCATTTTTGTTTACAGTCAATTGTATGGTTTCGAAAATAATTAATGAGGCTAAAGAACTTTGATTAATGAAGCTTATTGAAATAGCACAACTAAAGGCCTTAATTAGATTATAATGCACCGCATAAAATAAACGTAAATAATTAAGATAATTGCATTTGCTGATGGAATTCTAACACTGCTCTTGGCAAAGCTAAAAATACTAAAATTTTAGCCTCGAATCATGACCTCTGAAAAATGAATCCCGAATCATGACCTCTGAGAAAGGCGATTCGAAACAAAATCTCTGGAAATTGAAACTCGAAATTTGACCTCTGAGAAATGAGATCCATTCAGCATCATGTATAGCCGCAACACCGAATAAGAAATGTAATTCTTAAATGTTTAATATCAGTTTCTCTACTATACATATTCTATATATAATATATACTACTATACATTTTATATATATAAATAACTAAATAACTTAAGTAAAAATAAAGAACTTTCTATTTTTTACTTAAGGCTAGCATTGAGACTTAAAAATAATAGTACATAAGACTCAAGTTATTTGAACAGAATATTACATAAAATACATCTTGTAGAAAATCTTGGACAGCAATTCCCGTTAAATGTTAAGAATAGATGACGCCATAGATGACGCCACACAACTGACCAGGCATAACACTAATTAATAAAACTAATAAAATCTTTTTATTTTCCAAGGCATGCCATTGGTAGTTACTTTTACCATAGTGGTGTCTGATGGTATGTACTGCTAACTAAAAGCGATATGCTGTCAGCCGTCTCTCCTTAAAACAGTAGTTTCCAACATGGAGGTCGCGACCAAGTTTCAGGGAAGTCGCCGCAACTATTTTTAGTTGCAATTATTTTTATAAGGAATTTCATACCAAATGTTTCCAACGCTTTTATATTTCTTCACACGTTGCAGTATTACTACTAATGATTGTTAATCTTGTACCTACCTATAACATACATTAATATATGTAATTAATATGATATATAATTTTTATAACATATAATTAATATAATATATAATTAGTATAATACATGTAATTAATATAATACAGTCGAACCTCGTTAAGACGAACACCAAGGGGAACAGAAAATCAGTTCGTATTAACAGTAATTCGCCTTTTCCAGAAAGCATAGTATGCTATACAATCTGACGGGACTTCAGAAAACGGTTCGTATTAAAATAATTCGTCTTAAAGAGGTTCGACTGTATATATAATTAATATAATATAATTTTCTATTTAATGTGTTTTCTTTACTCTCTTAAAAATGCTTTTATTATGCAAATGTTTCGGTGGCAGACAGAGGGGGTCGCAGATCTTTTGATTACTATAAAAGGGGGTCGCGGATTGCTTGGCTTCTATGAGAATGGGTCGCGGCTTAAAACAGATTGGGAACCATTACTTTAAGGGCCCCATACAGACGATTGATATCACTCCACGATAGATATACATACGACCAAAGGCGCCGAACCTAGCAGGTCTGAAGGTGGTAACTGTTCCCACTGGAGCACACTAGCAAAACCACTGGCATTATAGACATTGCAATTCCCAAAAAAAACCAACAGAGACCACATGCACAGCAAAAATCACCAACTACAGTAAAACATTTTAAAATTATATTTAGAAATTACAAGCATTAAAATTTTCTAAAATAATGAATTCAATTTATTACTAATAGCAATATTATTTACATGATTTCAATCTAAAATGGCGATTACAAATTAATAACAAATTCTTCCATAATAGCTCAGACACTTGTAACTTCAAGTGGAATATATGCAATACAAATGCATATATCGGTAGGGATGAACTAAAATTTTCTTTTTCTAGATATATATATAAAATCATGAATTAAATCAGCTTAAAAGTTGAATCCAATTTATTGATGAAAAGAGTGAAACTTAAATTTTTGATATTCGGTAAAGATAATAAAAATATCTCTTAAACCTTTCAATATAAAATCATCAGAGTATTCATTTCCCTGTCAAAAGTAAATTGGCTTTATTCACGATTTTTGATGAAAACTAAAATATTTCCAAGCGTTTTCATAACAGCAATGGCATAGCCTGTCAGGATATGCCAGGAGCCTTCATTTTCCAGCCTTCACTTATGATGTGGGTGCTAGGCTTTTCGAGCAATTTCAATTTATTATTTAAGACATAAGTTAAACGCGTGAAAACAGAAACTGAAAACTTTTTGTTGGCGATACATCTTGGGCAATTTGTTGTTACAAGGGGATATTTTTCAGGCCTTCTTGAAGCCATTTCACATTTTATGAAGAGGGACAGAAAAAATGTTGCCCTATAAATTGGAGAAAAGTTCCCTCGTTTGGCAAGTGAGTAAACAGTGAACGAATTTTTGAAGGCAAAGTAGTTTGACACGCATAGAAATTCCCACAGGATATATTTTTCGTAAGCAAACTGGGTTTCTGAGTAGAAATCAACCTTAGAGTATGGTAGAATTACTCCCGCTTACAATGTAAATTTCTACTTATAAATCATATCTACATAGTTCTACGGAAACTTACCTTGCATAGTAAACTAGATATACTAGACTTCGTTACACAAAATATACTAGACCCTGTTACACAAGATATACTAGACTCTGTTACACAAAAGTTTAGATTTTATTTTATCCAAAAAAAGCGTTCGTCCGTCTTAATTTATCGTCTAAAACTAAATCGACAGAAATTAATAACATAAATATTTATGTTTTTAAAAAATAAATTATTTTAGAAAATAATAACATAAATATCTATGTTTTTGTGAGATTTCGAAAGGCAATTAATTAATAACCAAGACCCTAATAAAGGAAAAGGTAGATTTGTGTGGATGACATTTTGATTCTTGTCCAAAACAGCAAAATAAGTCACATCCTTAACGTTGCCAATTCTATCAATAGATTCATCGAATTCGCCTACGAAGAAGAAAAAGATCCATCTCTTCCATTCCTTGATATCCTTATCCACAAACAGAAGGTTCAGCTCATCACTTCAGTCTTAAGAAAAAGAACTACTTCCGGACAATTATTACACTTCCAGTCTCATCACGCTCTCTCCCATAAAAAATCCGTGGTATGCAGCTTAACATACCGTGCTCACAGATATTGCCTCACTCAAGACAAGCTTAGTACAGAACTCAAACGTATCCGCACCGAACTTCTTCAAAATGGGTACACCCCAAAATTCCTAACAACTCACAGTTTCCAACCTTCCTTCAATCTATGTTCCCTTCACACCAGTAGAAAAGAAAGAAAGAAGGGAAACTGCGACACTTCCTTATTACCAAGGCATTTCTGAACGCATCGCCAAGATTCTCAGAAACCAAAATTTTACTGTTTTCTACAAACCAGTTACTAAGCTCGCTAACATCTTCCCCCATCTAAAAACCCCAACTCCAGCTGATCAAACCACTTACTACTTATTCAATACCTTGCAGTAACTGTGTCAACAAATATTATGGTAAAACTAAAATAACCCTCAAAACTAGACTCTAAGAGTATGAAAACAAATTTAGAACTCAAGATTTTAGTTCACTTCTTGTCTAACACTGCGCTGAACAGAACCATATCCTATCCTGGCATAATGCGAAAATCTTGCACAAAAATATTCATAACTACAGTGGACTAATATTCCTTGAAAGTTGGCAATCTATCAACAATAGCCATCGTAACGCGTTAAATGAATTCCACAATCTACCCGCAGAATATGTAACGCTCAAATAATATTCCAACATTTCAACAATTTTTTCACTGAAGATGAAACTGCGATAGCTTCGAAACGTTTGCCTTCAACTTGTTCTATGTACTTTTAATGGCTGCTTCTCAAAATGCTAATGTATTTGTTTCTAACACCAGTCGTAATTTATTTATTTCACGTTAAATATATTTGTGTGTTTTAATTTCAAATTCGTTGAGTAAGTGTATATATTTTTAAATGAGGAAATGTGGAAAAGTATGAAATAAACTATTTTGATGAGCAACTTTATTGGGCTAACATCAAAAACAAAATGTAAGAAAGTAAAAGAAGTATTATTTTATTGTATTCTCATGAATGGTACACACTTTTTGCTGAAGAAATGTTGCACAAAGAACGAAATGTCATTTTAAGTGCAACATTTTTTTAACAAAGTACTTTGACAGAAACTGTTGCATCCACAAGTGCAGGGCCTCCGAGAAGGAGGATAGCAGGGCCATTTGGCTCGGGCTTCTCCTTATCGAAGGGCCTCAAAATTTGCCCTTTTAAAAAAAAATATTCCTCAACGTAACTCTTGCATTGCTGATTTTTCTAACTCTTCCACTGTTAGTGGCTTCAGGTGAAAAACATTCAATGTGCTCAAACAAGTAAAAAGTTTTCACCGCTAAATGATGAGTAAAAATAGATTGAACGGACTGGCTATGCTCAACATAAATTATGATGTAGCACGAAAGTTCAACTTTTCTTCAATTATCAATGCAGTCGCAGAAAAGAAAATCTAATAAAGTCTTTACTTCATCAAAAAATTGAGAACAGTCAATAATGGTTTGTGTTACAAATTATATTTTCTTCATTTATTATATTTTCTTCATTTATTATATTTTCTTCATTTATTATATTTTCTTCATTTATTATATTTTCAGCAATTACCCTATATGTTCAAATTACAGTACTTGTATATTGTTCCCTTCCTTCAAGGCATTCCCGGAGCTGTATTTCAACAGGACAATGCCCGCCCACATATTGCCAGGAATGTTCAAGACTTCTTTTCATCACAACAGATACAGCTTCTTCCTTGGCCTGCCTATTCGCCGGATATGTCGCCGATTGAACATGTGTGGGATTTCGTTGGTCGGCGTCTCGCTCGTGATCCTCGTCCCATAGCTACTACAGATGAACTTTGGGGTCGCATACAAGCAATCTGGAATGCTCTTCCTCAGGCACACATTCAACATCTGTTTGATTCCATGCCACGTCGTATAGCATCACTTATTGCAGCGCGTGGTGGCTTCACCAAATACTGATTTTCGACATGCAATATTATTTTTTTGCTTTGTAATTTTAATCGTTTATTTGTATCAACACAGGTCGTTTGTACATTAAATTTCATTCAATTCACACGAGTCTTTCATGGTGTTGCAATTTTTAAAAACATGAGTATATATATATATATATGTACACAGGTATATGACTGATATATACTGTATATATGTGTGCGCGCGCGCGTGCGTGTGTGTGTGTGTATGTATGTATATGCTCTCTGCGCATAATGTAGTAATTATTGCAATTCTACAATGCAATCTTTTCATTATATTCCGGCGTGATTTAAAATCCACTTCATGCTGCAATTGTTTGCTTTGAGAGAAAAGTTTATTTAACAATTTTATAATTAACTTTTTATAAATAAGCTTAATGATCTTGTAATTAATTATTTTAATAAACTTTTACATAATGATATCAATTGACCATTAATTAATGATAACAACAAACTTTTCTGGCACAATTGATCTTCAAAAGGAGCTTTAGCTGATGATTAATATCTAAAGTAAAGTTTAAATTTATGATTAATCTTAAAGAACTTTAAATTAATGATTAATCTTAAAGAACTTTAAATTAATGATTAATCTTAAAGGGTTTTAAATTCATGACTGATCTTTAATAATTTTAATTAATAATTTATCTTTGTGAAGAACACTAAATTAATTTTTGATCTCTGAGAACTTTAAATTAATGATTATTCCTTCAAGATACAAAATATAATTAATGTTCTTAATGAACTTTTATATGGTGATTGATTTTTAAAACGACACATTAATTAATTATCCTACATTTTCTTCTCAATCAACGTCCAAGTCTTTAGGAAATTAATGTCAACACTTAGCTTCGTTTTAGTAAATTTTTTCAAGTGTTCCCAACCCATTTGTACTTAAACATATTTAAGTCCGTTTTTTAGATTCCTTCTTCCGACCTAACTGTAATTTCTTTGATAGTTGCGGGTTTTGCGATGTCTTTCTTTTCCCTTGTCACCATTCTTAGGTCGCTAAATGGTCGTTACTGAACTAATTGCTGTCATTAGTTCTACGTTGTCACGCCGTTATATTACAAGAAAAAAAATAAACGAAATAAAAAAGCTTTTAACTGCAGATGACGTTTCCAAATGGCACTTATTTTAAATTTCCGCTACGCCTAATTTCTCCTTTTCAAATTTACGGTTAGAAAATATTTGTTTTAACGCTATTCTCTTTCCTAAGGCATTGTTCTGTGCCAAAATTTAACATTTGAACTAATTCACGTCTTTCAAACAATGGCTAATTTTTTTAGATTAGCGCATATTGCGTTTGCAGGCTCATGGTTCAAAGTTTAAAAATTAAGAATTTACGGTTTGACCATAAAATCATGTTTATTTTATAAAATTTGGCATTTCGGGAGTTCAACAATGTACCATGCTTGAATGAATATAGTATGCAATGGCTGAAATGTTAGCCTTTTAGCTTCAGAGACGCAATTAGAAGCAAGTACTAATTGTTATACATAGATATAAAAGATGGGAAAGATTTTCCTGTAATGATGTCTGTATATTTCATTGAAAATTGTGTCAAAGTACGGATTTTTTCGTTTTCGTGAAAGCGATCAGAAAAAACAAATTACCTCCAGAAGTAAACTTAGATTAATTGAATCTATGTCTTATGATGATTTGGAAACTCATCTATTTTGGAGACTCATCTATTCTATTTATTTCGAATAAGCTATTGCAGTGGTATAAAAGGAAAACAAACTGTGCTTTGGATGGTCCTGACCTGTTTGGTCATTGATTGTAAGCACCTAGTTCATCATTCCATCGTCGTGGTAAAATTATGCTATTGTTTTTAATGAATGATATTAGAAAAGCTATTGGAATTGCTCATACCGTAATAATTAATTAAAAATATTGTCAAATCATAAGGCACTGAATTTTCAAAATTAAATTTAGAAACACTTAGGTTTAAGTAAATTTCAACACTCACGAAAACGTCGGTGTCTAAATTTAATGAACTTGATAAATTCCCCTCAGAAACTCCTGTTTAATGCAATATAAAGTCAAAATTTACAAACTTTTAATATTTAAAAAAACAACCGGTTTTGAATAGAAGATAAAAGAAAAACGATGTGGAAAGTACAAGGGGGAGAACAAGAATGTAGATCTTGATTGATGAATTATTGTTTCTGATTAATAAACGGAAGTTTGGGTGAAAAGCTTGGGAGTTACGAAATCTACCTCAATATATGAATATGTCTACCTTAGTATGCGAATATGTCTACCTCAATATGTAAATTATAGAAACCTCTAACACAATAGCTAAGCCAAATTAAAATTTACAAGTTCATGAATTTTCCGCAATATTTCGAGCAATATGTTTCGGTCCATTCAATAAAAATGTTCCGTCGATTTATCCAAGTTTTAAAATAAAGGACAAAAAAGGAGAAATTTGTCCCATTGATTCATTTCTAAGAAAAGGTCATTAAAAACTTTAACCACACATATTAGAAATGATGCATATTTACGTTTACATCGACGTGTGTTCAGATTTACGAGGTCCACGCGCTTAACCCTTAAATACATGGTGATTCATATATGCATCATACCAATTTCTACTGAATTTAACATTTAAAATATCTCAAAACAGGCTGTTTTGTCTGCTGATTCTTATGCTCATAGCTCCATCTTAGTATTTAATTTTCCTAAAATTAATTAATTAAATTAATTAATTAAAGCAACCACTAAAAAAAGTCAAATATTTTTTTATTATTTTTAGACATTCAAGTAATTCATAATTATGAATAAAAAAAATGTTTGGTGAGAATATAAAAAAATCATGCATTTAAGGGTTAAAGGGATTATACTTATTTTGAACTAAAGCAGCTTCAAAATGCATTTTTTAATTTGTATACATGATACCGAAACTAAACTTTTAAGAATGTTGGTTTGTTCGATTGATTTTCAATTTTACATATTCAGGTGGTTAATGGATTCTCTGGGAATTTTGACCTAGTTTTTTACGATAATATATTTACAAGTATATTCACTTATTCACAGAAATACGGACTCTAGTAACGAAATTTCACTAGTTATGATAATCCCTGGATAGTCACTGTATTCTTTTAATAGAATTTTAATTTTATAGAATTTTTAATTTATAGAATTTTAATTTCGAGCTCAATTCGTGTAAAACCAAAATATCAAAGGCTAAATCGCTTGTACGCAACTTTCCTTTATATGAGGTCGTATTCCATTGAATATACTATTTCACAAATTTTTAAAGAGAAAATGTTGTTTGTAGAAAATTTGCAGATGCAGCGTCCTCTTTAAAACTTCTCTCTCTCACACCCTTCTGTTAGTTGCATAATATCTCCACTAACTGCATAAGAATCAACAGAAGCCTAATCCGTCTTTTTCCTTCTCCAAACTAATATATTTCTTCGTTCCACAACCGAATTACTTACTGCGACATACACATTAGTTCGCATTGCCATGACAAGAGACCGAACTTCCCATTCAACCGTTTTTTTTCTCAAACTGCTTCCCAATCTGTTTAAACCCTTGTTCCAAAATTTCTAAACATGTTACGTAACGATATTAAATGTACATTTCGAAAAAAGTTTATAGTACGTCAGCCTATTCTCGCCGTTCTGGTCATCTACTAGTCCCTTCCGAAAAAACTTTGAAATTTCATAACATATGCAAATGACATCGTTTTCTTAAGGCTTGAACAAATTCAATGGCCCTTAGCGAATGGCAAATCCCTATTGCAAACCTTGTCGAAACGCAAATACCAAATGGCGTCACTTTTAGCATAAACCTTCAACAAACGAAACTATCTGGAATGACATAAACAGCTAATAGCACTTCAAGAAGTATCTATTATGCTTTTAGTTACACGCTGTATTCAAAACTTGTATAAATATCCGAAGTATGTTCATGAAAACTAGCTCCAAGGTTAAATGTCTAACATTTGTGCCGTCCCAATTTTTTTTTCTTATGATCGTAAAACACCTGCGAAACCATTTATCGGCTTGGATTGTTCAGTAGAAGACTAATGATCTGGATATGAACTTTTCAATTAGTTAGAGTGTTCGTTAGTCATTAGCAAGGATCAGTTAAATGCTAATTACCCCAAGGACGTACCTTTCGCTCTACACGTCTTTTTCTGGACAAAACACACACAGAGTTTACCTAACAAAGAATGAATATAACTACGCTCACAACGATTTATCAAAATTTTCGATAGCGATTTTTCTTTCAAACACTAGGAAATGCGACGTATTTTGATCGTTTAGAACGATTTCTGAAAGTAGCCAAAGAACAAAAAGCAACTGAACAATATTTATTAAACCATGTGTGTTGGGAAATCGATATTTTGAAAAATATTGAGATGTACATTAAACCTTTTGTTAATTGTGAGTTATTTCTTATGAATTATTAGCAGAACATTGTTTTTGTAAAGTTTTGTAGTAAATTAATATTGGTTAATTTTATGGGGAATTTACTACTCGTTAATTTTTTCTGGAAATCATTACTGATCAATTTTTATGAAGAAATTATTACTGGTTATTTTTTATCAGGAAATTATTATTGGTTTATTTTTATCAATGAATTATTATTAGTAGACAGAATTTATAAATTTTATAAAATAAATCGATATTAGTATACAGTACCTCCCAATTTTTGTCAATGAATTGCTAGTAGTAGACAGTATTCATCATTTTTTATCAATGAGGTATTATTAGTATACAGTATTTATCAATTTTTATTAATCAGTTATTATTAGTATACAGTATTTATCAATTTTTATTAATCAGTTATTATTAGTAGACAATATTTACAAATTTTTATCAAAGAGTTATTATCAGCAGATAGTGTTTATCGATTTTTACAATGAGCTACTATTAGCAGACAGTATTTACCAATTTCTGTTAATGAATTAGTAGTAGTAGACAGTATTTATTAATTTTTATCAATGAATTATCATTAGTAGATAGTATTTATCAATATTTATCAGTGAGTTATTAGCGGACTGTCGTAATATTATTAGTGTAGGTACATTTAATCAATCTACCTAGTAATCTAATGTCCATTTATATACATTGTATCTGCATACTATTGTATTTAAAATTTGTATTGTATTTAAAAATATGTAAAAATACATAAACCTTTTTATGTTATACTGTAGGAAAAATAATTTGTTATAATTGCCGGTGTCGTCTTATTAATAAAAACAGAAATAAATAAAAATTTCTGAATAATGTGCAGCTGAGGCTTAGTTTTGATGCTGATTAACTGATTTTAACCCTTATGTCATAGAACTGCTTGCAGGATCTTTTATAAAAGGACAGATAACATGACTATCGAATTGTCATACCTTAACAAACATCCTCGCTTATTCGGAATTTTACTTGAGCCCAGTATAAACCAAATAATTGCTGCATACAAAAAGCCTCCCGATTTCTCTACTGTATCCAAATATCCGCTGCCCTCGGATCTGCTAGGTTCTGGTTTGACCAAGCTTTGCTGGTTTCGAAAGGTATCATGGGGTAGTACTAGTCGCCTATCATGGTGCCCCCATGTCAAAATAACTGACAATTATCTGCCTATGTCTGGCGGTTTAAAAACTGTCAGGCACTAAACAGTAATAAAATCAAAATAGCGGGTATTTGAAAAAAAAAACGTATTTTACTAAAAATAGCTTTTGTCATAACCAGTGTTGTACCGTAATTTTAGACAATAGGTAATCTCAAATTATTCAGCATCCCCTCAAATATAAAAAGGCATGTTTTATGCGGTAGAACCCCAATTATCCGATTCATTGGATAACTCTAAAATTGCGCGCGCAATGATGATTTTTCCCCCTTCAGGGGAATCTCAACTGAAAGGAGAGGGCTTAAGAACATTACTCCTGATTTTATGCGATTGAAATCGGTTGCGAATACGTGTATTTTTTTTAATCCAATGAAATAGTTAACTGTATACTTAAACACTGCCCACGAAACGTCCTTAAAAGTATAGAAAAATCATTAAAAGAAACAACGAATTATTTTATTTATGTCGATTTAAATCCCCTTGAATATTCGCCACTGGTTATAGCATTTACGTCTTCAATCATATGCTAAAAGTAACTTCCCTTAAGGGGAAACAGGAGCAAAATCATCGTCTTCTGCAACTTTTGATGAATCTCTTTCAAATTTGGCAGAAATATGAGAAGTCGTCTATGTAATATATGTATATACTAAATATTGTGATCCTATACAAAGTAGTTTTTGAGATATTCATAATTTTCTTATATTTTTAGCCCATTTTTACCCGTTAGCAAAAACGCTCCTTGCGATTAAAATAATTTTCAATTTTCATTTAAAAATTCTGTGATATATCTAAACTCACAACTATCAAAATGAAGTGTGGATTTTTTAATTCAAATAATAGTGAGCGAAAAAAATTCTTGATTGAGTATTCATCAAAAGTAGTTTTTTATGTATTCGTGCATCATCGTGAATAAAATTTTACAAGAAAATTTCGTGCAATAGCCAAATCCACGCTACAGTTGTTTTTTTTTCTATTGTAAGTGAAAACATGTTTACTAATAAGGGAAGGGCCCGAGCTGGACGACGCCAATTTTAATGGGAGTGGTCTCATTTGAAAGCTCTCAAAAAATTGTTAGACACGTATTTGAGCGTTTTTCAGCATGGGCCTTAATATAGATGTCAGGTGCCAAAGAAGGGCAAAATTTGGGGCATTTTTGAAGATTTCAAACGGCTGTATCTCGGTTAAAATTTAGAGCTAAAAATTAAGTTTTGATGCATTATATACATCTTCCAAATATATCGAATACGTGTTTCAGGATTTTTCGGAGAAAACATTATTGAATCTAATTTTTCAATTCTGAACATCGCCTCTATTATTGATATCCATTAAAAGACTTATTAGCAATTCGGCGAAATCATTGGCGATATTTCCAGAAAGATGTTGAAACCGGCATGCTTTATCATTATCTCATCTGAACCTGTAAGAGTAGAGTTACATTTTACGGAAAACTCAGTGACTAACATTTGCATTTTTTCTGCATATTCTTGCAGTAAAATTTAACATGTATTACTTGATCAGAATAAAAAATTATCCGATTTTTTTTTATATTTTTGAGAAATCTGTTTTTGTTTTTGTAAGTAACAAATATTCACTTTCGCTAACGTTCTTTGCAACTAAAGTCATAATAATTGTCAAGACGTTATAATTTCCTACACAAGTTTTCTGTAACTTAATATCAATCTGAATAAAACGTATAAACGTAGTTCATATCGTTCAAACACACATATACAACATGCTCATCCTATAATATAACACAAAAAAATAAATCATTTCTGCAGAATAATGCAATCCTCCTTTTTCTATTCCAGAAAATGGCGATACATGATGAAGAAAGTAGTACACTCTAACGCAGTGACGCACCCACCGGGGGGGGGAAGAGGGATGGGGCCCAGGATCCAAAGGCCAGGCCTTGGGCTGACCAAACAGAAAAATTATTTTGATTTTGCTCTTGAAAAGAAAAATGTGCAGAATACAACTGCCTTACTAAATTAATATAACAGTTGAAACAAATTTTCGGAGAATTTTTCGGTGTTAACCCCCCTCCCCAGCGACATACACACACCTTTGAAAAAATACGCAAGGTAGTTTTTGGGGTATTACGAATGCAAGTTATTGAACGAAGATTTTAATCTTCGCAAGAAAAGATATTAAATGATTACAAACAATAAATTCACGATATTTCCCATGAGCAGTAAGATCTTCCATTATTAATTTGTATCCTTAATGCATAAATTTATATTTCAACCTCCTTTTATATGTTTCATGCGTATTCAATAATACAAACGCAAACAGCCAGCTTTCTAGAAAGATCGCCATTGATTTCACCAAACTGCCAAGAAGTCTTTCGATAAATAGCAGTAATAGAGGCGATATCCAAAATTACAAAATAACATTTAATAATGTTTTATCCGAAAAATCCTGAAACAATTATTCGATATGTTTAAAAAATGCATACGATGCATTAAAACTTAATCTTTAGCTCCAAATTTTAACCGAGATATAGCCGTTGAAAATCTTCAAAAATGTCCATAATTTTGCACTCATTTGGCCCCCTGGTATCTATATTAAGGCCCACGCTGAAAAACGCCCGAATACGAGGCTAACAATTTTTTTAAAGCTTTCAAATGAGACCACTCTCATTAAAATCTCATTAAAATTGTCCAGCTCGGGCCCTTCCTTTGTAAGTTTGAAAACAATTCATCAAAAATTGAATCGCAAGGAAAAATAAGCTTTTATAATAAAACTTCTTATATACAGCAATGAAAGTGAATCGCTTTAAATGTTGTTGTTCAACATCTTAAAATTTCAGAATTTTAAAACTGACACAAAAGATATATGCGCAATGAAATAAAGAATTTTTTAATGCAAAAATCTGAAATTTTTTTTTCATTTTTTCAACATGATTTGCTCCTATGTCCCCTTCAGAATGGATATTTTCTTTTGTGGAATGTAAAAATAGCACTGAACTGAGTTTTGATCGGTACTTCCTTAATTTTAGATTTTAGGCTAATCTTAGAATAACTTAAATGAGTAATACTGAAATACATTATATTTGATTAAAAAAATTAAAACAGCTCCCAGTCTCATGTAAAAATGTACTACTGCGTATAGAAATCTATCCACCTAAACTGAAAACATTGATCAACACCACGTTTTTAACAAAGTTGGTAAAGGAGACAATATGTAAATGATCAACGGTGATGGTGTTTACACATGTGTGTGTTACACAATATCTTTCGTTGCTAGAACCGTAGCTAGATGATATTGCCCCCACCGGAAGAACCTTCCAGACTGCGCTCCTGGTCACGAACATAATGCCCCAGTTTTACGCCCCTTCGCATTCACCCTTGGAGTAGACCTGCTTTTCCACCCCCCCAGCTGCGGCTCTGATCATTACACAGCATCCTGTCAATCTTAAAAGCTTGCTTCCTGTCATTGTAAATTTTGTGTTCAGCGGTGTATTTATTATTAATAAAGCGATGACACAGGCATGTTGCCAAGCCGGGGATAGCAGTGGTGTAACCCCAGTTGCCCCATGCTTGTGATCCAGTTGCCCCATCGAGTTATTTATATATGTAGAACATTCCCCGGGAGTCCTATGCCCCACCATATGCTCTTCGCTTGCCCCGGTGTCACCTTCCTCTTTTACATTTTCTACAGCCCTGCGATAATATATATAAATTTTCTGCAAATAAACTATATTTTTATTAATATACTGTACTATGCTATACTACACTATACTCTATCTATAACTGTATCTAACCTCAAATAACAGGAAAATGCATAGATCCCGCTTAAAGTTACAAAGTACTTTCTTTCGCTTCGGTTTGAAATTCAAGTTTTATGTGAATAGACGAGAATACTTGTAAATACAATTATCTTTGTGGATAACTTCGTTGTAATGAACATCTATTTCTATTAAACGACGCTTCTTCATATCATTGTGCACATTCCAGTTAACGTGTTTTTATTTTTAAGGAACCCTTCCACTTTCCTTCTAAATCCGTTAATGCGATATAATACTACATATTGTTACTTGAAACAAGAATAACTTTCTCAGATACCCATTAATTATCATTAAAAGGCAAAATTAGAAAGCAAACAAACAAATTTACATAATCAGGAGTTTAATTTAAAGAACTTATATTTAAATATAATTAAATTTGAAGCATTTTAAAATCTCGACCTATTGTTTGGTTTGGTACACAATGAAATCATAAAGCACATGATATAGATACTCATATGTATTATTTCTAATATCTGTTGCTAAAGATTCGAGTGCCATTTTCTTTGAACTGAACTCTTAACTGAAGTCCAATATTCTCCTTTTTCACCCTTTATCGGAAAGCTTGGACAAAACAGCGAAACACTTTTACTGACTGGATCAAAACGTATTGCTCCAGATAGAGCGGAAAATTTATGAAGTCGTAAATTTTAATTCAGCTTAGCCATTATTATAAGTTTCGGCATATTTAGGGAGAGTTGGTATCTCCCAGCCCTTTCACCCAAACTTTTATTCATTAACCATAAATAATGATAAAGTTTATCTCTCTCTCTCTCTCTCTCACTTCTATTTCTGTCTTTATTTTTTTTTTATTTTTGTTTAAAGCACATTATTTTTCAGAAGTTTAAAAATTTATTTCTCATACTTTTTTAAATCGGAGATCTGGAGTAGCAATGACACAGGACAGGGAGGCTCAAGCCCCATTGAATATTAAAATACATCATTTTTTTCACATTTCATCACATAAACATCTTTAAAATTATTTGAGCCCGCCATAATTTTTTAATTGCTACACTACTGGGAGGAGGAAATTAAGTTCATTATATTTTAGCACGCATATGTTTGTTGATTCTAAAATTTCAAGAATTTTTATTTCTTATTTTTGATATTTCAGTATGTTTCATTTGAACCAATTCTGCTTTCGACAATTATAATAAGAGGGCGATTGATATTTTTCTAATGCCTTTCAATAAAAATAAGAGTATTTTAACTTTTACCGTTATATATTATTATGGCAACTTCGTTCATAGTGCGATGTTGATAAAACGCTGAAATAATTGCCCACAATGGATAAATTAGGATCATACATGCTGTAATTTATCATCAGTTGTCCCCTGTGCAATAATATATTAAACTAGAGTATAAATCAAACAACAATGTCAATCAATCAACGTTTATTGGCGTAGTGATACCAACGCCGATGGTATGGCGTGATTAGATGGTGAAACGTTCGAAAGAAAATAAATATTTCTGCCTTCGGTGGGACCTGAACCCACGACCTTCCACAGTGGAAGTTCAGGTCCCACCGAACGCAGAAATATTTATTTTCTTTCGAACGTTTCACCATCTAATCACGCCATAACATCGGCGCTGGTATCACTACGCCAATAAACGTTGATTTATATTGTTGTTTAATTTAATCTGCGTAGTGTTCGATTTATATAAATATAGTATAAATAATATCCTTTTTAAGTCATAATCATAAGTAAAAGATAATTAATTAATTTATATTTTTATTTAGGCACAATTTATTCCCTTCGGATTTCCTGCACGAAAACGAAAAAAATCTCGGCTAAATATGATTTTTAATTAAATATAGACGTCCTTACAGGAAAATGCTCTTTCCAGCCTTTGTATATCTATTTAAAATGATTACTGTCTATTGGGACTTATCTCTTTTAAATTAAAAAGCCTAATATTTCAGCCATTGCATAATATATTCACGCAAGAATAGTTTTTTACTGAACTTGCGAAACACGAAACTTTATAAAATAATAAGATGGTCCTCTGACAGGTTCTTAATTTTTGAACTTTGGACAGTAAGCCAGTAAACGCAACCTGCGCCAATTCAGAAAAAAATAGCCATTATATTTAAATTAAAACGTTGATTAACTAACATTCTAAATCACGATGCAGCATATTATTTCTATGAAAAGAACAGTACTAAAAAAATATCCTCGTCGTAAATTTAAAACCAAATAATTAGGCTTAGCTGAATTTTAAAATAATTGCAATTTAGGAATGCCCCGTCTGGTGTGAATTATTAACTTTTTAATGAGATTATTTTTCCTTGCAATATAACGGCAGAATAAAGTAGGACTTACGATTTGCAATTAGTTCACTAACGTTTATTTAGAGTCCAAAGCATAGCGATAAAGAAAAGGAAAGTTCATAAAACCCGTATACGTCAGAAAAATTGAGTAATATCTGCCAAGGCAATCCAAAGCCTACTTAAAAATGTTATATTTAAATGGATTTGAAACACTCGAAAAGGGGAATTCAAGTATTACGTAAGAAATATTTTGTCATTTCAAGCTCTCCCCCCCCCACCACCACCACCACAAGATGCTTATGTAATTCTTGAACTTTCCCAAAGACCAAAAGACAACAAAGTTATGCGTTAAAAATTTGCTGATAGCTTTTTGCTTCCTTTTTTATACTTGGTAATCCTTTACGTAAGCAAGCTTAGCATGATTAAATAAAAACAACGCACGTTGGATTACTGCTTACCGATGGCATTAAAAGGTTGTAATTATAGTTAAGGATTTCTTTTTCATTCGAAGAATGAAGTCCTAATTTATTAATATTCTATTTCTTAAGCCACGGAGCTTAGAAGTAAGTGAAGGGCGTATTATTGTTATTATTATTATTATAGATTATATTTGTCGGAAAGGCCATGTCAGAGGCATTTTTACTGTTTTCACCAATTTACTAATTTAAGAGCCTCTTTATTATGGTTGTTATGGAACAAAGAGACTTAATTACTCTGATCTTCAACGTAATATCTTTTTAAAAAAAGCTATTTTAGAATATTCAAGAAAATATAAATTTTTGTTCTGCTTTTTAACTATAACTTCCATGCAATCAAGCAACTTTTGATTAATTTTTGAACGTTAGAATTTTAGAAATTTTTTATCTGCAATTATCCGACGGACACTATTTTAGTTGCATTATATTTTTAAAAATATCTTTTTTAATTGCTATGTGTTTATCGGACCAGATAATAAGAGATAAATGTAAAAAATGATATTAAAAATTAACTAAATTCTATTGGCCGGTTTGAAAGCAGCGCTATCCAAAATCGCACCGAACAGGAAAAAAAGAGCTTCAGTAGTTCTCTTCCCTCTCCCTTTTCTACCTCCATGCTTAAAAATAGTCGGTTGAAGACATGTAGTGGATCCAGCACTCATCGATTTTATCCATGATCCATAGTTGGAGACGAGTCCGGGCTAACACAATTTTTGGACTTTTGGCAGTTTAATGTTCAGGCATCAGAGAACCAATGCATACGACAAATGCTAATACATGTTTACTATTTATAGTATGAGCTTATCCCAACACTTGCTCTTGTGTATCTGACCATGCGTTATCAATAATTAATGATAGATCTAACAGAGAATCTATTGCAAAAGCAATTATGCTTGATAAAAGAAACTCGCCCAGGTAGCAAAAACTCTTCATTCTGTGAGTCTTCCTTCGAACTCCTCCGAGTAGAATGGTCGCGATATACGAAGTCATCCGTCATTTACTTTTGACAAGCTACTCTATCATTGTTCTTCAAGAGTTGTCAAAGAATGGGCATAAAAAGGGTCGAAGCTACAACGGATGGTCCAGGGAATATCTAACATATTAATTTCGTTTCCTTGATGTCACCCTTTCAACGGCACCCAGGTCGTCGTAAGAGACAGAATGGGATGACGAAAAAGTAATTTGATTATGACAACCTCTGCCAAAGATGAGCCTAATTTTAACTTGGAAACTAAAGTTTCTAACGTATAAGAAAAATAAATAATTGACGAAGAAAAAGCGCGAGAGAAAAAAGTTAAATTTTATTATATTGTGTACTGATGTTGCCAGAATGTTTACGTGAAAGAACTTACTTTCTTTTACAAAAACAAAAATTTGAGAGAAGAAAAAACAGAATAAAAATAACCGTCACCATGTTACAGTTTTTTCGGGAATAAATGGGTATATTTTAGGTAAAAATTAAATCTGAATAAAATTAAATTTCAATAAAAATAACGGCAATGTTTGATTAAAACTATACAACAATGGAGAAGTAAATCAAACAACAATATAAATCAACGTTTATTGGCGTAGTGATACCAGCGCCGATGTTATGGCGTGATTAGATGGTGAAACGTTCGAAATAAAATAAATGTTTCCCGCAGTCGGTGGGAAGTGAGCCCACGACCTTCCACTTGCCGAACAGAAGCTCCATCTATTGAGCTACAAACGTATATAAAGACTATTTACTGAAGCCGGTTATTTCGCAGAATGGTGTAGTACATGGACTACTATTTAAACCAAATTACGAGTAATTAAACATGTACTACACCATTCTGCGAAATAACTGGCAACAGTATTATATACGTTCGTAAAGAGATTATATATTGTCCTTCGTAGCTCAGTGGGTAGAGCCTCCGCCCGGCAAGTGGAAGGTCGTGGGTTCAGGTCCCACCGAAGGCAGAAATATTTATTTTCTTTCGAACGTTTCACCATCTAATCACGCCATACCATCGGCGGTGGTATCACTACGCCAATAAACGTTATAAATTTATTGTAATAATGTAAAACATTCAATAGGCAAGATAATTGTTATGAAGGTATCCCTCATTTTCACATATAGTTTTGATTTTGCTATTCGCGGTTTTCACATTCGTGGATAGTTCATAAAACGTAACCCCTGTGGATAGCGAGGGACGACTGCGTATTCTTTATTTCAATATCGTGTTTTCTTTTATTTATAAAAAGTTTCAAACTGATAGAAACATTTATAAATCAACAAGCTTTTTTTGTGCATCGATCAATTTTTTAAAGTTACGAATATCCCAAAATCGTCAGTTAATGACAACAACGTACAAAGATTGACCAGGGCTTACCATAACTAGTAAAATTTGACACTGGTCGGAATATACGAAATACAAATGAAGAAGGTAAAAACGTACGCCATCTGCAAAAATACCTGCAACGTTTTGAGAACTACTCTTTCCTTCATCAGGAGAAAGTCTTTCATTTGCGCTTGATGAAGGGAACAGAAATTCTCAAAATTTGCGGATTTTTCTGCAGATGGTATATGCCTCTTCACTTTTATTTCGTATATTGCGATTCTTTTCAAAATTTTGCTAGTTAATGTCAGTTAATCTTTAAAACACTACTTTGCATACTTTTATGGTGAATTTCTTTTTACATAAAGTATTTTTTTGAAATCCCCAAATTAGAAATGCAAAAACATTAGGAAAATTTGAAAAGTTATGAAATTTGTATTTGACCTTTCAATGGTTTGTTATACGTTCTAATCAAAAAACTCATGGAGTATTTTTCTAATTTATATAACAGTGCATCGTGTTTACGTTCGTTGTGTAATATATCATATCACACTACCTCAAATTCAGGATATTGTAGTCGCACCATGGGAATATTTGAACGAACCCCCAAACGACATAACAACGGAGAATACTTCATTTTAGAAATGTCAAATTTTAAAAACCGTACTCTACAAATTTTATTTTGAAGAAAATTAAACGAGATAATTGCAACTCTAGTTTATTTACAATCCACCTCCCAGAAAAAAAAAATATTTGGCGAATGGAAACAAAGACAAAGCAAGGTATTACAACTTGGAGTTCTGTCTCCTCCCGTACACTCGTCTTTAAGTCACGGTTTAACAGGCAAGTACAACACTTACGGTTTATAGTCCGTGAAATCAAAGAATACAGCCAACAACGGTTAAGTAATCTCCTGCCTCATTTGGCACAAGGCAGAACCCATGAAGAAAAAAGATACAATACACACTCCAGAATCTCATGCAAGAGACCAAAAATGAACGGGTCATCTATTTTCCAAGATTCTTTCCCTTTTCTACCAGGGTAAAAATAATTCCAGGAGTATGGTATAACTCTGACTGTTTGTGTAAACACTGGTGAAGAGACTCTTAAAATCAGAAAATACATTTAAAAACAAGGTACTGGAATTTTAAATAGCAGTGGTTTGATTTGTCAATGAAAAGGTTCGTCTGATTTTATAGACCTTCATTCTTTTGTGCTAACATAAATAGACCCATTATTTGATTTAAAATTTAGAATATATTAATGAACCTTCCATACTTATTTATATTTTAAAAAACATTTTGTAAGTCTAATGGCCTTTGTAAATGAGGGTTAATTGCATTAATTTTATTAAACGAGAAAACAAATCGTACTAAATCAACTTTTAAAACCATGTATCATACTCTTATACAGTGTTTTTGTTACTATAGAATTATAATAGCTTTCCGGTGATTTTAATCTCATTTATGAAATTATATGATTGTCCCAATCCTCGTATACAGTGCCTTAATAACGATTCTTATACGGTATCCCAATCTTAAATTTTACTGCATCATAATTATTAAAGAAAATCATAATCATATATCCTTAAAAATATTGTAATAATTATTGTCTATTGTTTCATCATTATGCCGAGTTAGAAAACGTAATCCCAATTTAGTAATCACATACGTTACTTTTGGTATTATTTAAGTAACTTTATTAGTTAATTAACCCTTAAAAATTAACACCACACTGTTTACTTTTGGAATATTTTCGTGAAACTTTAAAAAAAATCTATATTCATTTTTTCAAAATATTCATAGAAACTCTTCCTCAAGAAGATGTAAAATTAATATTTTACTAAGCAGGTTTATTTATTTTATAAAAATCTTCAATTATTGGAATTGCGGAAAAGATAATAAATATATAATTTTGTTTGTTCAAAAATGCAACTTTTGATTTTGCCAGTTATATAAAAACCAATGTGCTTCAAAGCAAGGAAGTTCCTTCTCTAAATAAAGCACTCTTAAAACGTATATTTTTTGTCTTTCAATTATCACCTATATTAAAATCTCAAAAATAATTTTGCAATCTCACAGAAAAATCACAGCATATAAAGTATATATTTTGCATAAAAAGTGAATACCATTAATTTGCATAGCTTTTCTATATTTCGAAACAATCCTGTTTATATTGCATTAATTACAGTACCATAGGCATAACTTGTTAATTAAATATAGCGTAAACTGGGCGGGGCAAAAAAATTGTGTGGAAAAATGCAAATTTGCTTCTTTTCTAAAAGACATGGGGGCAAATGTCCCCTTGCCCCCGCCAGGTTACGTCTGTGCACGGTACCTACTATTATACCAACCTTACTTTTTATATCTCGCAACGATGCTATAAATACAGTAGGGTCTTGTCAATCCAAACTTCACTAATCCGAAAATCTGGGTAATCTGAATTTCTTTTTTCAGTCGGCTGCGACGGTAACCGACTAACGAGACGCAAACAAACAGTGACGTGTATGTGTTGCCAACCAACTGAAATTTTCCATAAAGGAAGGAAAATTTTACGTCGCCCACCTGTCGTCCGTTCTCTTATATACACGCATACCAAAACACATACATATCAATCAGTTATACCTTGAAGTAAATTCTATAGTAAGGATTTCAATTAATGCGAAAATTCGTTAATCCGAACAAGTCTCGGTCCCAATTTTTTCGTATTAACGAGACTGTTCTATTTTTATGAGCAGAATCAAACAAAACTACATGATCAAACCATCAACTATCCTCATCGGCCTCAAAAAAAAAACTTAGTATATAGTGAGAAAAGAAGATTTTCTATTCGTCAACTACAAAAATCTAGCCGCCAATATTAACGGGTACACCGAAACTTCTCCCACTTAATTAGTAATATAGTTAATCCACTAGGTCTGAGCGTAAAACTAATTAATACGGGCACAGGTGATCAGACACAAACAGAGCCTGCGCGAGCAAATTTCTACCCTATGCGAGCAATGTTCCCTCCTCACCCCGTAAAAAAATTGTCACATCAATACATCTTGCATCAATTGAAAAGTGACAAAAATAAAGCATATTCCGCCCTCTCACTATAGGTCCACTTTAAACGAAGTATGATAATCACAGCTTAACACACAAGTAAATGAACAAAAGCAAAAAATAGTTTGGTATTTTGCTGTTGAAGGAGACAATTGTAATTCTCAATGCCTTGTAATAATCCCCAACGATATCAAAAAGAAAAGATCATACTCCAATTGTCTTGTACGGCAGCGGTACTGCTCGCACCACTGAAGGGTTTAGCGGTAGAAGGAAAACGTTATTCTGAGTTACCTAAATTGGTTAGATGAAAATTTATTAATGTAAAAAGCAAGACGTTGAGGGTATGGAAAAAATGGAAAAAGTAGATATATATATATATAAAGAAGGGTAAATATTGGTGAAGACATTCAATTGAAAACAATCTATTCAGTCCCATTTATTTATTGGAAAGTTTATCTTAATCATCGTACAGTATTAAGTACCTTGGAGGAACCTGTCGTGGTGCCGCCCTAGGCGGTCTCCTAGTTCGGCTATATGGTCGAACCGGGCATGGACACAAATCAGAGATGTTTATAACAAAGCCCATTTACGTGCTATTGCACATGCAATAGTGACACTAAATATGAGAAATGACATGTCAAATGTTAAGATAAGTCACACGAAGCCCATCGGCCATTCACCTCAGGCAGGCGCACCCATGCGGAGGACAAGTTGATACAGTGATTGAAATAATTCAATTACACTTTAAACTTTGAATAGTCAAGCATCTGAATAATTAATCAACCATCCATCCACTATCAATCAATCTTACTTAAATTCAGTTAATACAATATTAAAGCAGTTGTGAAATATCCCTTACCTGAGCTTAACTGGACATCGCCGGACTTTAGCTCTTCTGGGACGTCAAGTTGCTTTTACGGTCACACCATACGTGTTTTCTAAGAGGCATTTAACTTCAACACGAAGTCTAGAATAACCAACTAATTAAAGAATACTTAACAGGTCGACAAGAATTACCAGGACCACTTATCAACACAATTTTCACGAATTAACGTAAACTAAAAACTAAGTAACACTCGGTATATACATAACCGAACCATTCCTTTGGACTCTATTAACATGGTTGCGAGCTATAACGTAGTACCACAACTTAACTCCAAACGTTAACCATATTATTTCCAAGAACGGAGCTTAACAATATTGCAACACTAATTAAACATTAATCTGTTTAAACTACAACCCATAGTAGGAAATTTTATTCTTATTTAACAAATTTAAGCTCTCGTTTTCTTTGGTTCATTACTCTTTGGCACTTTTAAATTTAAAATATATGGCTCTTGTATAAGAAGCTCGAAAAATGAAACGGGGTATTTTGATGGAAATTCTTTCTGTTTCATGGTAAACAAAATAAAGAATTCCCGTTTCATTTTAAAAGTAAGGGCATAAACTTTTTAATAGTTTTTATTAGTGAGCAAAGGAGAATCGTCGTTCGCACTTAGTATTATTAGATTTTGTTTACGCACATTTTCAAAGGAACATCAAAGAACTTACGCCAAATACTGTTAGCTTGAAGTCTTCTTGATCAAACAGTCTTTCTTTATCTTTGCTGACCCCCCCGGGGGAACCTCTTGAAATTACTTCTATGTCTTAAAGAATGCTTTCGTAAAAATTACGAATATTTGCGAACTACGGCACATCAATACGAACGATCACGGTGAGCTAGTTAATTCGATGTCGTTGTTGTTCTTTAATCACGCTACAGAAATCAGAATCAAGTTATCCTGTATAACTTACATCACCTTGTTTATAAAATTTCAAGGAGGAGTAGCTGTCTTCTTTATAGAATAGCTAATTAAAAGTATCAATGTTTTTCAAAAACATATAATAATATTGAGGAACGTGATTTTACGTTAAGTGGTAGGTAATTTCAGTGCTATCACTGATTTATAGGTGTGTGGTGAATAGAAAACTGGAATGATTATTCCTTGAAGTGAATTAGAATGATTATTCCATGAAATAAATTAGAATGAGTATTCCTTTGAAATTGAACGCGAATGATCCTTTCTTTAAGTGAATGTGAATGGTTGTTTTTTCAAGTGAATGAAATGCCCATTCCTTAAGTGATTGAGATGATTATTCCTTAAGTGATAAAGAATGGCTATTCCTTAAAGCGAATAAGGATGATTATTCCTTAAGTGATTGAGAATGACTATTCCTTAAAGCGAATAAGAATGATTACTCCTTAAAGTGAGCAGGAATGATTGTTCTTTCAAGTAAATGGAGAAGGTTGTTCTTTCAAATGAATGAGATGATCATTCTGTATATAAGTGGGTTAGAATGAGTGTTCCTTAAATTATTGAGAATCATCATTTCTCAAGTTGTTTATAATGGTTACTTCCTAAAGTGAATGAGAA
>QLNU02003225.1:98968927-98996362 GCA_006491805.2 Dysdera silvatica | reverse complement strand
TAAAATAAATCACTAAGCAAAAAAATTTCTTTGCCTTTTTCGGTCCTTTCCAGTTCAACTATGTAGTTCGGAATGCTTACCCTTAGGCCATTTCTAATGCCGCTCATTTGTCTGACACTAAGGACAGGCAGACCTCGGTTTTTGATTTCATTTGCAATTTCCAGTTCGCTTACATGGTTAGGAAGACCTTTTACAACCACCTTTAGAGATTTTTCGTCTTGTGTCTGATATGTAAAAAATTCCACTTTGTTTTCATCTAGCATTTGGGTTACTAGGCGGAAGTCATCAGATGTGATTAATTGTACCCGAATAGCTTCCATTGTTATTTTTGCCGTCATGTTAATTTTTAGGTCGCATGACAACTTCTTTTGGAATGACATCCAATCAAATTTTTGGTCAGTGATATATTATTGGTGGCATTTTAACTTTTGGTATGTTTGGGGATTTTTTGCTAGTAGAGCTAGAGTTTTGGGTTGGAAGATGGAAGCCAGAGGTTGACGCCTCACTATTAATAGTCTCCATGCATTCTTCGTTTAATACCTCAAAGGTGTTCGTCGTTGGAAGTTGTTTAGAGGTATCTCTATCTATATTAATTGCTTCTATCTCACACGCACAAGGTAGAGAGAATTGGCTATGAAGCGCCATTTGGCGACTATTTAAGTGGAGAAAGTCCATTTTTATTAAGCAATTTTAAAAAGTCGCCAAATGGCGCTTCGTAGCCAATTCTTTGCTACCTTGTGCGCTGTCGATGAAAGCGATTAAATGACTGTAGCGCCGTAACGGTGCATTTTAGGAAAAAAATCGTCTGAACAAAACATTTTCATTTTTATGTCCTTTGCCGATTGCACATGCTTACAAATTCCCAAATGTGTACAGCGTGATAAAAAAAATTCATGCTTTATCTAACTACAGGGCAATGCAATCACGAGATAGAATTTCGCGTTTTATTGTCTCCGCTGTATTATCAGGCCAATGACTTAAAATCTGTATCAAAAATTGTATTCAATTCGTAAAATTGCATACGCAGAAACGAAGATGGACGTAAAACATAAATTCTCTATACAGACAAGCTGGTTTCTTTGCGAACCGTGTGAGTTCCACCAATACTGTTTATTTAACGTCTTTTCCAACCCTGAAATTTTCCAAACGTTATTCTGAAACACCCTGTATGTATATATATATATGTGTGTGTGTGTGCGTATGTGTGTGTGTGTATATGTGTGTGTGTGTGCCTGTGTACGGAGAAAGAGAGCTATGTTCCTGTCCTCGTTCGTTTAGCGGTCAAGACACTCCAGGCTCAACGGTTTGACTCCAGGATGGGGACGGTGTCTCTTTTTCTCCTGAACAAAAAAGGCTCTAGCTTGAGCAAATACGCGGGTGTCAAAATATTAAATATAATAAATTCCCCTAATGAAAACTCGCAAAAAACTCGCCCCGGTTGCTTTTTGTGTTGACCATTATTTTGCAATTATGTTATTTCTAAGAAGGGTGATAATATCTTACATTTACCCGAAAAGTTACCAAATCCCGACACGTAGCTTTACGTGTCGACCATTTAGCAATAGTGTTAACCCTAAGGACGGTAATAATACCTTACAAACCTTAAACACGGAGAAAAAAGTGCATGCTTTCTGTGTCCTGGTGGTTGAACTCGTTAAGACACTCCGGTTCATATAGGGGGTCGCAGGTTCGTCACCATTACTTCTTTTTTCTTCTTTACAAAAAGGCTCTAGTTTGAGCTAAGTAGTGGGTGGGTGTCAAAATATAATAATAATAATAATAATAATAATAATAATAATAATAAAGGATGTTGTTTACAACGTGTTAAGTACTGGGACTGCTCATAATAATATCAGTGCTTAGGAAAAGGTTTGAAATCGTGGTCACGTTATTTTCCAAAAATAAATTATAAATGCTGCCCTGTTGAGAAGTGATATTTAGTTCAATCACACTTTTATAACTTGCTATGAAAAAATATTTTTAAACTGTTCAAATATACAAGTTTTAATATTCATTTACAGTATTTGAGGACTTTGTAGACAAGATTTCTAAAGTTATCACTAATAATCGATTCGTCGTAATTATTAAATTACTGTTATTTGTTATTTAACCCTTGTGCCATCTCTCCGCTAGGTTAAATAAGCCTATTCATAAGAATTGCCGATAGAATGAACACCTTGACATTTTTATACTCTGCGTTTCTCAATTTTAAAGGCTTCCCTTGTGAGAACTTGTTTCAGGAAAGCTCTAATTGCATTCTTTTCTTTGGAATTTTCTTAAGGAGGGCATGAATCGCTGTGGGAATAAATCTGTAGCTTCCGTTTTTTTATCGACTTGTTTTAAATTTTCAGTTTTTCCGCATTCATTTGACGTTGGCCTAAACGCATTCAAAATATATGAACTTTCTTCCCTTATAATATACATTTCCAATATTATTCCAAGCAGATTTAATAATAATAATAATCTTTATTTATTTATTCTCTATATTATTCAATCAATATCTCAATGCACAGATAAGTATTTAACAACCAAAACAATATAGAAAATCCGGAGAAAATTTACACGTATAACCGCCTCCAGACCTGAAAAAGAAATAAGTGCATGCATGACACACACACACACACACACACACACACACACACACACACACACACACACACACATACACATGCATGCATCAAGCAGGCAGGCAGGGACCACCTCATGCCTCCTCCGTCGCAGTCTTTTTCTCTCGTCTCGTTTCTGACCAATAAATATTTCTTCAGTCCTGATTTGACTAAATTCAAATTATTTATTATTTTGTATTCATCTGGTAGTGCCTTGTAGAGTTTAATTTCCTTATAACTTATGTTGTTTCTATATCTTATTTTGGGATCATATAATAAAATTGAGTAATTTTATAATAATAAGATTCAATAATAAAATTTTCTTCTTACCATTAAATTATTATTTGGGGGAGGGTGAAATAAACATACTCTAGTAGCATACAGATAATTATGAATCTCGTTACTTTTATAAAATATTCATAAAGCATGCAAATGTCATGAAATCTATCTCATTTGCAGCGTCTCTTTCAATATGGGCCTATAAACCTGAATGTGAACTACTATTGTGTACCACTTTTATTTCAAAATTCCAAGCGCATTCGAACGATCTTATCAAGTGCGATAAGATGAAAAATTTAAAAAAAATGCATATCATAAAAACACTTATATTGAAGATAGATTTTGAAGAGACTTGAACATTTCTTATGAAAAAAATTTCATTTGTTCTTGAAAAATTTTTTTTTCAAATTTCAAACTTTTTTCCTAAATGATCTTTTTATTTTTTACTTTTATATTTTAAAAGTTTACTGCCTATTCGAGTTTCAGAACCAGCTTAAGCTTGGAAAAAATGTTGTTTTACTTTAATGCAGCTTCATCGACCAGGCTATAATATCATTTGAAATAATAATGCAGATGTACTTTTAATTTATAATAATGAATTATATACGTGCTTTTAATGCAAACTGTAAGCAATTGCAAATCACGTGCTGACTGCATATTCATAAGAATACCAGTTATCAATTAAATACAGAAAAAGATAATTCACGCGCAGAAAATGATAGAAATTCAGTTTTGATATATGCGCTGCAAAGTGAAACAGATCATTTCCCGATCTTCCTACCTATGATGGAAGTTTCGGATGGATTTCTCTGATAATTCCAGATGATGGCGAAGATCGCTCAGCTCCGATTGAAATATTCAATGTAGCTGTGTTCATGAATAAGTAATTTCAAATAATGGATCAACATCGCATTGATTTTCCATCAGTAAACCATTTTGGTCTTCATCATTATTTTTGCTGCAGCACTTTCGTCCTTCGAAATCTGTTTTTGGGCATAATTGATATCTTTACATTTTCGTTCAACATCTATTAAGGGTTCCATCCCTCGGTTATGAGTACTATTATTACTTTAGTTAATTTGATGATGAAGAAAACTGCTGGCTTGTTCATTAATCAGAAAAATTAACCAAGTGAGCCGTTGTTTATAGATGATTTGGATGATGTGTAAGAAAGCCCACTTGAACGTACGGAAATCACTAAACTTGCACATAGTTAATCATGGTCGGAGTGATTTATTAAAATAGTTAGTTTTAAAGTAAATAAATGAGCTCTATGACTGTATAGCGGTACCGTATTTTCCTAGAAAATCATATTTGATTTTCTGGAAAAATACGGTTTTTAAATATATTATATATATTTTATTATATATATATATATATAAATATATTATTTATTTAAAAATAAGTTTTTAAATAAAATCCAATTCATAACACCAAATTCCTTTCATTCTTCTAGTGATCCATCATCTGGATTTTATTTTATAGATAACAAAGATTTCTATCACTCGTAAAACCAACATCCATTTCATGTATTCGAGATTAATAACCACCTGGTATTTTAATTAATACAACACCAATAAACTGATTAAATACTCGTAAAGAAAATTTATTCTGCGACTGGTGGGAGTCGAACCCCGGTCTTCTCAACTTCCAGTTAAAAGCTCTACCCATTAAACTACAGACGACGATCACTCTCCTCGCCCCCTGCGAGCGTATATAAAGCTTTGACTACGGGCAAGCTTGCAAAGAATGGTGCAGTACTTCGACTGCTTTTAAACCAAGGTGAAAATTCAAAGAAGCTATAGAAAGAATATATATAAATAAATAAATAAATAAATAAATAAATAAATAAATAAATAAATAAATAAATATATATATATATATATATATATATATATATATATATATATATATATATATATATATATATATATATATATATTTACCTTGGCCAGCTGATTTCAATGGATGGCAACATTATGAAAGAACTCAACAGACGTATTAAACTTGGCTGGAGTGCATTTGGAAGAAACAGTTTTATCCTGAAGGGGAAATTGCCTTTGTGTCTAAAAAGAAAGGTCTTCAACCAGTGTGTATTGCCAGTCCTCTCTTATGGATCAGAGACATGGAGTCTAACAGTTGGAGCAATACGAAAGTTACAGACAACGCAAAGGAGCATGGAGAGGTGCATGCTTGGAATAACTAGGAGAGATCGAAAAAGAAACACTTGGGTGAGAGAGCAAACTAGAGTAGAGGACATCATTGTTAAAGTAAAAGGGCTGAAATGGCGATGGGCTGGGCATATTGCAAGAAGAACTGATCAACGATGGACAACAGAAATTCTGAACTGGATTCCAAGAGACCACCGAAGACCTAGAAAACGTCCTCAAACTAGATGGGTGGATGAAATAAGAAAACAGGTTGGGGTGACGTGGAAACGAATGGCCCAGGATAGACTTGTGTGGAAAGCATTTGGAGAGACCTTCATCCAGCAGTGGATAGATAATGGTTGAATATGATGATGATGATGATGATATATATAATTAGAGTAATTCTCTCATTATAATCGATGATATGTTTGTATTAGATGATTAAATGCTCGCAAATAAAAGAACATGCTAACTAATAAACTGACTACGGAAAATTTCGAAAAAAATCAAATGAGCTATTTTCATGCCCTTGCATACAGTGTTGCCAGATCTGAAGATTAAAAAGCAGCAAACTGTGCTCCAAAAGTAGCGGATTTGAACTATTTTAACTATTTGTAGTCCAAACATTAAACTATAATTAATATATATATATATTAATATTTTTATATATCGTAAAATTAATTAATAATATAATACGCGCAAAATTATTTATTACTCCCCTTCCTTTTAAAATTGTATAACAGAAAGAATCTCGGTAGTTTCCTCTACTTCCTTGTCGTCTGGTTCTTTACGATAGGTTAACGAATCAAATCTGAGTATTAATATCTATGGTAATGTTAGTTGCGAAACTCTTTATGAGTTTCTTATTTTAAAACTTACAGGAAACGGCGCCGCCGTGCGCTTTGGTAAAACGCAAATTATGGCCAGACATGATTTACAGAATGGAGGGGCAATGACCAGTTTCGCATATTTACTACAGAAAGAACTGTTTGTTAGCTCGGATATACATATATTGCTTAAGTTACATTTTTATGACTATATTAAACAAGATATGCGACCACAATATGGGTAATACAGCAATCGAATTAAATTTTTAATGTTCGCGTTTTCACAATACCGTTCAACTACTAGGCACTAACTGAGACAAGACAACGGTCAGCGGCGCGAATTCAATAAAAGTCCAGTGATGCCAGATCTGAAGATTAAAAGTACCAAAACAAGAACTGAACGAGTATCGAACATGCTGTTTTAGTAAAACTATCGTTCACTGCGAATAGAAATGTTCAACAAACAAAATTTTTATTGTATTATGTAATACTAATAATAATAGTAACGATGGTAATAATATTCCATGATTTTATGTATGAAAATAAAAAAATATTTTTCAGATTTATAGCCTGCAGATAATTAAAAGTAGCCCAAAAAGTAGCGTGTCGCCCAATTCGAAATTTTTGTAGCGAGGGCACTTAAAACATCGCCCAATCTGGCACCACTGCTTACATATGCTTTTATCTTGTTTTGTCATTACATCACCGTACTTCCATACTCCCACAGTAGTTCCGAGTCTGGCTTCCTGAGCATTGAGAGGTTCTGGTTTCTAAGAAAACTGAAGGTTCCGGGGCAGAATGGCCTTGATTGACCTTGCGCCATAAAACTCACAGAAATTATGAAAATTTTATTCGCAGCAAAAACTTTCCAAACTAGCTTTATTCAACTAGGATTCCGCGAGGTATCACTAGCGATTCCGCAAAAAAACCTGTGGTGAGTGACAGAGTTTTATTTTTTTGTTTTTACATCAATGAAGTTGCAACATTATATAGTAATATAAAATTAATGTTTTGTTACATCAGCTTCAGAAAATGGTGTAACGTGTTTTCCTGTTATGAAGTTTAAGTTTATAAATAATTAAGGCAGATATTAATAATGATATACGCATATATTTTTGAAACTGTTTAAATTCAAATTTTTACTGATTGATGATCTTTCTTATCTTCAGTTAATAACTCATTTTTACAAATATTCTATAAGTAATGAGCATTTTCTAGAAAAATCAAATTCTTAAAGATGGAAATTTCGTTAAATTTGAAATATAGGAATTTTATTCTATCACGAATTTTTTAATTGAACTGAATTTTCACTTTCATTTTCAATGTTTTTATTGCAAAGTCAAGCATACCGATAAAAGTAATAAATCTTGAATAAGCATGCAAAGCTCTTTCAGTTTACTCAGATTTCGCTTTTAAAGTGCCTTAGTCGAAATTTCAAATCTTCTGAATTTTTCAGAATGAATTTTTCTTCTCAATGTATAAATGCAAGGCGTTACTCAAAGTTTAGAAACAACGTTTACTTAACGTCTGTTTTGGTATGAATGTAAAATTAAACGCGTTTCATGCAAAGATTCTTTTAAATTAAAACTTTCATGGGAAGAGGCTTGCAAAGCCACTTTATATGGCTTTTAATGAGGTGCCTTATATTGTTTGAAACACGGAGAAATTCACTTACGTATACAAAAATACCATATTTACTTTTGAAAAATTAATTAACTTTTGAAAAGTTAGTTAAACTTTTGAAAAGGTAGTTAAACTTTTAAACAGTTAGCCTAACTTTTGAATAGTTAATTGTTCATAATACAATGTCGACCATTTTCTAATTACGAAGTAAATAGTATTCTTAAACGTTACTGAATATTACCATAAAATATTTATAAGTATTAGCTGAAATGATACATTATAATTTTAGCAAAAATCACAAGAAACTTCGGCAAAAAAAATTTTTATCGTAATGGGGTATACAGTCGAGGGATTGACTTGAATACGTACCCAGTCCAGAGTTGTTTGTGGTTATAAATATTAGCTGAAACAATACGTTATAATTTTAGTAAAAATCACAACAAACTGGAGCAAAAAAAATATGGCTGTAACGGGATATACAGTCGAGTGATTGACGTGAATACGTACCCAATCCAGCGTTGTTTGTGGTTATAAATATTAGCTGAAACAATACGTTATAATTTTAGTAAAAATCACAATAAACTGGAGCAAAAAAAATGTTGCTGTAACGGGATATACAGTCGAGTGATTGACGTGGATACGTACCCAATCCTGCGTCGTTTGTGGTTATAAGTATTAGCTGAAAAGATAGGTTATAATTTTAGTAAAAATCACAAGAAATTGTAGTAAAGAAATTGTGACTGATACAGTCGAGGGAATGACTTGAATACCTACTCAATCTGGCGTTGTTTGTGGAAGAGGAGTTAAATGGAACTCAGAAATAGATTGATATATTAATTGTTACACAGTAGCCGTCGTTCACGTCAACGTCCGTCAATGTCCACATTTTTGTATGCCTTATGCCTTCTAACCCTCTCGGTCACTGACAATGGTATATACATGGATAGTTGCTAAGATGCTATTTCAAACATTATGCATCTTCTTTGTTTCGTGTTTGCATTTGTGCGAGTTTTGCCCGACATCGTTAAAATTTTCAATTTTATTTTTTTGTTTGAATGTTTTCCACACACTAAACCAACTCAACGCTTTGGAATTCACATGCAGCGCGTAGATCTAATGGCGTTTTGGCATTTGAGACTAAAACCAGCGCCATGGGTGCTCAGATACATGGTCTGTACAGTTTGGAAATTTCCACGGACGCCCAAATTAACCGCTCCGCATCCAGCCCTTCCCCTCTCGCACTACGCATGCGCGACAGTTATTTCATATTTTGGCGAGAGCGAAACTATATGACGGTTAGAATGATAGAGAAATCATCCCTATCGGACTTGTAGTTTCGGAGTTATACAATGGTTTTGTGTCATCATGCAAGCGTTACATTAAGATTTCTGATGTATCATCTAGTATTGGAGAGAACTTCTAGGTGCATTCACGTCAAAAAGTACATACAAGGTGGGAATAAAGAGTTTGGAAACTGGCTTACTTGACAGATATGATTTATTGGTATCATGTGTTACAAACAACTACCTCCCAAGTATTCCCTATCTGCAGCTATGCACTTCGACTAACGCCAGTGCAATTGCTGAAAATATTCTTGGAAGACTTTGGACGAGATGGTCTTCAGTAAGGCCGTCACATCTTCCTCAACCTCAGATGCATTCTTGGAACGTCATCCTTTGCATGCGTTTTCGAAACCGTCACGTTTGATCTCCATTACTGGTGATAATTTTTGAAGAGTACACCTGCTGCGACATATTCAATGCTTCTGTCGGCGATTCTTCTAAATGCCGGCAGAATTTAATGTTCGCCCGCTGTTCTTCAAACGTCATTTCTGATTTTGACGAACGCGAACGACCACAGTTCAATGACATGTATTGTCTGTATCGAGCCTGCACTGCAGACCTGCTTCTTCCTCATCACATTTAGCGTCATATGTGCTTCACGCCCGGTAAAATAATTCCCTTTCTGCTCCACTCGGTGTTGAAAATATCATGTAGTTCGAACTTTTTAACTAACTCTGCAAATCATCGTCATCATTCAAATATTGTCCATCTACTGCCAGTGAAAGCTATTTCCAAATATCCTAAACCACTTGAGGAAGTCTGCAAAGTTTGCTATGTTTGTTTGCGTGTTGTGTACCAAGATTTCGCCATGGATCCCCAGACGAAACCAACATTGTAGCTTCTGACCCCACGAGGCATTGCGGACATCACCTGTCAAACCGAAACTGTTAGCGTTTCACGGCATTGCGCCGCGTTGAAATTATAGTTTTCCGCGGAATCGTATCCTCTGCTCTTACAAGGAAACCAACCTCTGGACTACGGTGGTCAGAAAAACGACACGCAGTATGCAACACCATTTTTAAGTCAAGTCCAGCTTGATGGCGCTATAGGCAAATGCGTTACCGTAAGACAGTGAATTTTTCCAGGGAATCTGAACTTCCTAAGTCCCAGGAAACCATTTCCAGGACGTACAGGGAGTAGTTAATCGGTATGCGCTCCTTTTTCCTTGCACCGTTAGAAATGGAACCCGGAATAACGGAATGCCAGGTGAACGTGTTACCACGGCACCATCGCAGACCCACCTACAACTAAGCTTACTGGGAATCAAACTGTATTCAACGGACTCTAAAGAAGGTGATCGTAACCATTAGAGCACAAGGTTCCGCAAAACTCGGATTAACGCCACGTTCGTTGAATGAGGACAATTGTGCAAACGGGCATCTCTGTGTGTGTGCCGACAATGGTCGCCCCCTCCCCTACGTGCCTTTGACCCTGGATTGCGCTGTCTGAGCGTCCGGTTTGGGATTAGAGCGCTGCCTTCGGCGGCTACTTTTCCCACTCTCACCTCCTCTGCATACCCCTCCACCCACACACACACACACACACAACACCATGCTAAGTGGAGGCATTATCACAGCACCAGTCGAAGAGCTACCTAAAACCAAACTTATTGGGAATCAAAAAAAATTCAGCGGACTCCAAAATAAGCGATTATAACCGCTGGAGCACAGGGTTCCTCAAAACCCGGATTAACGCCACTCTAGGTGGACACGTTACCACGGCACCATTGCAAGGCTACCTGGAATCAAGCTCATTGAGAATCAAACCTAATTCAGCTGACCCCAAAGTAAGTGATTTTAACCACTGGAGCAAAGGGTTCCTCAAACCCCAAATTAACGCCGTGTTAGGTGAACGCGTTACCACATTTATTGGGAAATACGTTACTCAGTGCCATATTTCCCAATAGGCTATACTAGGCTATAGACTAGGGCGACAAAATTTTGTGTATGAAGTCTGATAGAACAAAAGCAATACCATACGATGATATAATCAGACGTTTTGCCGAGAAGAAAGCTAGACGTCATGCTTTCCATTTAAATACCAGTGTTCGATAGGCTTTTATTTTTTGCTAAAATTAAAATTTATTTCAATAAAATTGAATTTGATTTATTATAATACCAAAAAAATAATATTTCAATATAAGTTAATATTGTTTAATGTTTATGTTTCAATTTATGAGTTTGTTTTTCAACACATTTATTGTCAACATAAAATTTTTTGGCGTATATTGAATGTAACAATTTTTATGTTCTTACCACTGATTAATGGACAGACGGGTAGGAAGAGGCGGCAAAAAGGAGCCTTGGGGCGGCAAAATGGTAAATCCGCCCTAGACGACACCATCGCAAGGTTGCCATGAACCAAGCTTATTGGGAATCAAACCAAATTCAGCTGACTCTAAAATAAGCCATTGTAACCACTGTAGCTTAGGGTTCCTCAAACCCCGGATTAACGCTACGTTAGGTGGACGTGTTATCACGACACCATGGCAGAGCTTTCCAGGTCCAAGCTTATTGGAAATCAAACAAAATTCAGCGGACTCCAAAGTTAACGATTATGACTACTGGAGCACAGGGTTCCTCAAACCCCGGATTAACGGCCACGCTAGGTGGATGCGTTACCACGGCACCATCGCAGGGCTACCTAAAACCAAATTTATTGGGAATCAAACCCATTTCAGCTAACCCCAAAATAAATGCTCATAATCACTGAAGCACAGGATTTAGTAAAAGCTCGATGTGTAACCAAAGTTTACTTCCTTCATTTTCCATGACAACATATTCTATCTTTTTTAATTATATCAAGCATGCACTCGCTTCTAGGAAAAAATTCAAAATATTTCATTATAATTAATTAAATTTAATGGAAACAAACTCTGAAACTCTCACAATCATACTACAATTTTGCTATATATATATAAAGTGGGCGTTCTTTGAGAGAATGGTGATTAACAAAACAACACTAAATAAAAATAGATTGCATTAGCACACACAAAAAGTCTTTATTTCAACATGAAGCCTACGTTTTCTAGAGATACACCCTTCCGCTCTGACCGAAAAATAAAACAAAAAACAACTCTGTATTGTCCACATACATAGCGCTGGCAAGCGTCAATAAAGTGAGGTACCTGCCGCAACAATGGGGAATAAAAAAAAGGTCGAAGGAAAGATTAAAAAGGAGAAATTATCAAAGAAAAATCAGCGGAAAGATTAAAAAAATAAGAACAAAGCAAAAAGTGAAGTATATGCACACTAAAGAAAGGAACTGAATGCGCTTAAAAAACAATGAAGTGCTTAAAACAATGGTTCCAACCTGGGGGGTTGCGAAATGGAGTTTCTGGGGGTCGCCGCAACTATTTTTGGTTGCAATTATTTTTATAAGGAATTTTATACCAAATGGTCCCAACGCTTTTATATTTCAACATGGCTACACATATTGCAATATTCTACTAATGGTTGTTAACTTTATATCTATAATATACATTAATATATATAATTAATATAAAATACACACAATTAATGGATTGTATATGATTAATATAACTTTATATATATATATATAATGTGTTTTCTTTACTCTTTTAAAAATACTTTTATTATGCAAATGTGGCGGAAACGGGCAGAAGAGGGTCGTGGGTTACTTGGCTACTGCAAAAGTGGGTTGCGATTTGGAAAAGGTTGGGAACCACTGGCTTAAAATCTCAGTAAGCCAGTCTTGTACAGACTCTTTTCGACAAAATTCAAATTTTTAAATTAATTCGAAACCTTTTGTTTTGATTCATTAGTCGGAGAAGTAAAAAGAGGAAAATAACTATGTTCCAGATTGGACACAGACCAGCGGCTTTAATCTACTGTCTCGACGTTGTGGCAACTGTATTGAAGAAATAAATTATAGTGGACCCTCGATTTTACAGACCCATAGCACATCTAGAAAAAAAGCAAATAGAATATTTAAAATCGAAATTCCGTGAATGAAAATTAACATTTCTTCTATGGAATACTTTTCGGGGCTTACAGAACAGTTCGTTAAAATAGTAAAAATATTAAAAACAATAAAAATAATATTAAAAAATAATAAACAATAAAATATTAAAATAATAAAAGTAATAAAAAATAGTAAAAGTAATAAAAATAATAAAGATAAAACTAGTAAATTAGAATTTAAAATAAATATAATTAGATGTGATTAGAATAATATAATTAGATGTAATTAGAATAAACCAATTAGAATAGTAAATTTTTAAATTAGAAGATAAGATGTTCAGATATCCACGTTAGAAATTAGTTCGGGCTCATTTTTCGATGCCCGAGCCCAAAACACTCTGTGGGAATTTTAGCCCGCGCATGAAGCTTCAAATATAATTTTAACCCATTGACATACAATCTAAATTTAAATAATTTTGGTAAATTATTATACTACAAAGTGAAAAATTGTGGAAACCCTTTGAAAAAAGATTATTTTAGAGGTTTGATGGCTAATAACACCACTTTTTTTTGTACCAATACTATAAAATTATATATCATTGGAAAGGTAATTTAATCAAGATTGTAATGCAATAACATTTATGAATCGTATTTTAATAGAACAGCATTCATAAAGAAGAAAGGTGATATACATAGAAAAAATGAGATATACAAAAATGTTCACCATACCAGTTAATACTTAGTTGGGTAACCTTTAGCCTTAATTACGGCCTTACAACGCTTTCCCATGGAGTGAACCAAGTTCTTTAGTTCTGCAGCTGTTATAATATGAAACCAAGATTGAATTATTGCTTCTGTTAATTGTGTTTTATTGCTGGGTTGCTTCCGACTAACAAGCTTCTTTAGCCGGCTCCATAGATTTTCGATGGGGTTAAGGTCTGGGCTATTTCCAGGCCATTCCAGCAGTTGAATATGATGATCTTGAAACCATTTTTTGCACACACGAGCAACATGACATGGAGCTGAATCCTGTTGAAATATAAATGCTTCATTATCTTGGAAAAGATCACATGCAGAAGGCTGCAGCTTGGGCTCAAGTATTTCATTTATGTATCTTTGGGCATTTATATTCCCATTGATCACGCAAATTCTGCCCACACCTCTTGATGTTATACAACCCCAAATCATAACACTAACTGGGTGTTTCACGGTAGGTGTAATGCACTCAGGATGGAAATCTTCTCCAATTCTTCTCCATACGTATTTTACGCCATCACTACCAAACAGTGAGATTTTGGTCTCATCACTCCAAATTACACTGTCCCATTGTTCCGTTGTCCAGTTAACATGGGTTTTAGCCCAGTTTAATCTTTTCAACCTCTGTTTGACAGACAAAAATGGCTTTTTTCGTGGAATTCTTGCATTTAGACCACATTCATGCAGTCTGCGCCGAACAGTCCTTGCACTTAACTTCACATTGCATTGCGCCATTTCACCTTGTATACACAGAGATGATTTTTTCCTGTCACCTAGGCACTGTCTTTTAATTCTTCTATCATCACTTGCTGTTGTGCACCTTTTTCTGCCTTTACCAGTCTGGTTTTGTAATGACTGAGTCTCCTTATACTTCTTCAAAAATTTAGAAATGCCACCTTTAGTTAAGTTTCCCCCAATATTTCTTCTAATTTCTTCATAACTGTAGCCTTGTTCACTTAATATTACTATTTTACATCGCTTCCTAGGTGACCAGTCAACTCTTTGCGCCATTTCTTTAATTTTATTACGTTTTACAAGCACACTAAATCAAAGAGCACAAAAAAAAAACAACCAACTTGATAGCAATTACAGAACACACTGATAAATGTCCTGTAACCTGTTGGCTCATTGCCAAAACAAGAGAAAACATGATTGGCTCATTGCCAAAACAAGATGACACCTGATTGGCTCTGTAAACACTCATGCTCATTGGCCACATTCAAATGAAGGAAAGCTACTTCATATAAATGTAAGCAAGCTGTGCTTCTTTTTTCTGGTTATTTGGCTATAACTTTTGATAGAATACAGATAATTGAACAAATGTTATTGCATTACAATCTTTATTAAATTACCTTTCTAATGATATATAATTTTATAGTATTGGTACAAAAAAAAGTGGTGTTATTAGCCATCAAACCTCTAAAATAAACTTTTTTCAAAAGGTTTCCACAATTTTGTCCACTACTGTATATGATTTCCTTCGAATTTTCAGATATACACGTGTTTCTGTAATCCTCGAAAACGAATCATGTAGTGGTATTCCTTGGGGAATGTCAATACAGAAAAGCCAGTTTTCACTTTCGGTTGCGTCCGTCTAATAAGACCGGGCTTGCCCGAGCCCGAAAACTAAATGAAATATAGTCTCCGGGCACGGGATCGGGTTGAGCCCATTTCATCTTTAACATACGTATAAAGCACAAAATAGAACTAAATAATCACTGATTGGAAGCACGTAAAAACGCGAGGGCACTGTATCTGCAATCTGCTTCTTATACTTATCCTTGCTAAAAAGGAGTCAGTTAAAATATGAGGCTGTACAGCGTTCAAATTGCAAGTGCGTCAAATAATCGTTTACTGAACGAATCAATGGACGATCAAAAAATCAAATATATCAAAAAATCGTCCACTGAACTAATTAATACACGATCCAAAAATCAAATGTGTCAAATAATCGTTTACTGAACGAATCAATGGACGATCAAAAAATCAAATATATCAAAAAATCGTCCACTGAACTAATTAATACACGATCCAAAAATCAAATGTGTCAAAAAATCGTTCACTGAACTAATCAATGGACGATCAAAAAATCAAATGTGTCAAAAAAAATTTTCACTGAATGAATTAATGAACGATTTAACCCATCTGCCATTAATTAATAAAAAATCATTCAGTGATTCTGTCATGAACAATTTGGCCCACCGCTTGTTCAAATTAGATTTTCTTCGGTTCTTCATGTATCTTAGATCAACTATGGATCTTTTATCCAATGGAAATACAATTCTTGTAATCTCTTATAACGGACACTGCTATAAAAGTAGTAGCCTCTTGTAACGGGCGTTGCTATAAAGTAGCAGTCTCTTACAACGGACACTACCATAAAGGTAGCAACTTCTTGCAACAGATTCATTTTGAAGTCACTCCTCAGATTGCAGACGCATAGCATTTCCATATGAATATGCAACAGCATTTATCAATATGTTATATTTTAAGGACACTTGCCTTTTACGGACACAAAGTTTGGCCCCTTTGGGATCTGCCGTCGGGAGGTTTCTTGCAGTAATGAAATGACCTCGCGCACAATCGAAAAGCTGATGAAGCAAAGCTTTAACGAACACCATTTTTTTTTTTAACTTTTTTATGGCAAAATTTTTATCACTTACGGCAAAAACTTTCTTCGTAATAGCTGATTAAGGGCTTCAGTAATTTGGAAGTTTCTGATATCTCTCCCTTCCTCACTTAGGCTTAATTTCCCGAGAGATACTTTCGGTGATTCCAGTTTTCGTTAGATAGAAGTTTCTGCAACCTAAGCCGAGATCTTTAAAAGAAAGAAAGGCAACACCCCTGACTAAGAGATTGAAACTATGTTGGATGATGACATACAATCGTCGGTGGAACATCGTGGATGATGATATACAATATTATTCAGACATTACACAGTCCTATGAATATAAATCATATCCTGTGTGCTCTTCATTTGTAGCTTTATTATATTTTTTAAAACAAAGGAATTTTTCCTCCGTTTGTGATCACCCGCTGTGTTAGTTGGATTTTTATGGTACGACGACACCATAGGTCGTCCATGCACTAAACAAGGCTCTGTGTGTGTGTGTGTGTGTGTGTGTGTGTGTGTGTGTGTGTGTGTGTGTGTGTGTGTGTGCGTTTGCACGTGACGGCCACTTACACTCTCTTTAGATGTGCATACATATTCCAATTTTTTCGACCAATTTTAATATATTTAATGTGAAAAATGTTTACGAGAATAAGACCAGATTTGATACGATGTATGTACATGACAGCGTAAAGTGGGTAAAAAGTTATTTTTATTATATTAGCCAGGCTTCCGGCTGTTCCATTGGACAGCCATCATCAGATGCAGAATGATGCAGATCATTTTCATTCTGCATCTGATGATGGCTGTCCAATGGAACAGCCGAAAGCCTGGCTAATGTAATAAAAATAACTTTTTACCCGCTTTACGTTGTCATATATATCGTATTACTTCATCGAGCGGTGATATTCTCTCTTTAACTATCTCTAAGACCAGATTTATTTCTTTGAAATGGTTGTTTACCTTACAAGACGGTTCATTTCATGTTCGGGACATGTGGGTTGTGTTTTATGATATACGGCTGCGTTTCTTAAACTTTGATCTCACATTGACAAATTTAAGCATTGCTTTTACTTATCGTGAACCACCGGGGAAGGGATCTTTCCAAACCATTTTCTCGTCCAACTGAAAAGTGAAAGAAAAATACATATTTATATCGTGTCGCCTCAAGTGTCCACACCTCTATATAAGTAAAGATTCCTCTGATTTATGTATCATCACATGTACCTCCGCAGAAAGGACAGCTTTGTTTAAGAGAAAAATGTGCTGTCCTGAGGGTGTCCCCTTTTTGGAAGGTAACACTGTATATATATATATATAGTGTTATCCCGCGTAAGGAGCAACTCTGAATAAAGGACATCTCTATTTAAGGGACAATTAGTCTGGTCTCCAGAAGTGGCGGATTTATAAAATTGCCGCCCTTAGGCACAGCCTGTACTGCCGCCCCCTCCCTCCTTTACTAAGAAAGGAATATTTGTTTAAAAAAAACGCATATCATACTCTTAACATTTGATATGTAAAGGAGATTTTTCATATAATTATTCAAATTAATAAGATACAACTCGAAATTATTGCTACCATAGTCTCCGACTTCCTGGATTTGAGACACTTTTTGAATCCACAATAATTTTAGTCTGGATTCTTGGAACCACTGATGTTTTTGCGCGTATTTCGCGTATTTTGGAAAAATGCACGTATCACATCCTTGCATGAATTTTTTCGTTATGAGTTCAAATTTTTCATTATTCATTCATTTACTATTAGTATATATAAAAAACGTGTTAAGCCTGGTTTATAAATGGTCACTCTGGGCAAATGCCCGGGGCTCAAAATTTTTAGGGCCCTTTGTCTTTCAGTTATTTGCAGGCAAATTAAAATGGTCGCTTATATAAGAGAACGTTCAAAACAACGTCGTTTTTGCGAATAAAACGTTCTATGCGCAAATATAACGTTGTCTTGAATGTTCTTTTTTTCAGCTTTACGTGGTTTCGAGAAAATATATTCATGGTAGCTTAACGTCATCGCTATTGGGGAAACAGGGCAATAATTAAAAGAAACATTTTTTCAACGTTGTCAAGTTTGGACAATTTTATGTTTAAGCAATTTGATGCCGCCCCCAGACAAGTGCGGCTACTAGGCCTGTGCCTGGTGTACCTACTTAGAAATCCCCCACTGGTCCACAGTATATGTATGTATCAACACATGTACCTCCGGAAAAAAGGACAGCTCTGTTCAAAAGAAAAATATGCGATCCCGTGGGTGTCCCCTTTTTGGGAGGTAACACTGTGTATACATACAGTGTTATCCCCCCATAAGGAGCAACTTTAAATAAGGAACACCTCTATTTGAAGGAAGGTTAGTCTGGTCCCAGTATATGTGGGTATCAATACACATATACCTCCGAAGAAATGACAGCTGAGTTTAAGGAACAAATTTTTCCCGTCCCGCGGGTGTCCCGGATTGAGAGGTAACTATATATGTATATACTGCCTGAAACTAAGATTCTTTGATTAATAATATTAGGCCCCACCGACCGCTATCAGTTACAAAATAAATGGTTTTATCGTGCGTACCAATATTAAAACACTAAAATCTTTGGTAGTCATAAATTCCTTACACGTCCGCGAGAATGGCATTTCGAGAATTTTTATTACGTTCTTTTCGAAGCAATGATATTAAATATGTTATTTTGTTACTTTTCTTCTGAAAGTTTCTGAAGTTGTTGTGGACACTTTATAGGCTGCCACGGAACACCAATAGTCCGCGGAACATACTTTAAGAAACAGTAGTATAAGGATTGCTAAGGTCGTTTTGAAACAGAGCCCCTAGTTTTTAGAGGAATCTGTATCTCCATCGCACAGGAAAACAAATCTCCGGTTACGGACCAGTGGAAAATCAGCAAGCGTTCGATAACATTTCGATGTAAACCCGGATTTCCTGCAAACTATACTCGCAGCAAAGCTAACTTGGTACACTGTTAAGGCTACGGCAACCTAGTCAGGCCCGTGCAAAAAGTATAGGTTTGAAAATTGGCGAAAAATGAGATAGCCCTCAACATTATTAGGCTATTTATCGCCTAATTTGGAATGCAGAAAAACGCGGTTGCCAAAATTCCAGGCGCCAAATTTCCCGCCAAGCAAACGAAGTCCTCTGAGTGGTCAGTTACTTGAATGACGTCATCTCTCGCTATAATGAGTCCTTTTCCTAACTTTTGATTTTAATTATCTAATATTAATTATCTAGATTTTAATTGCACAAATATGACTATGTTTTATGTATTTTAGCATAATTTTAATGTTTTATGTACGAAATGTATCTTCTATTAACTCTCTTAACGTAAGAAAGGGCGAACTATATTGCACTGGCGAAATCATACTGCTCTGCGCCTTGTCAGGGTTAGTCAGGTTAGCTCTATAACGTTGAGGTGGTGAACCACTATAGCGTAGGCTACCACCATGGCATTTATTATTACTGCATTCACGTGGAGTAGTAAATGTCACTATTACGGCTGTAGTACTTACCACCACGTTATCTAACTATTGCTGCAAATTTGTTATGGGCTTATCGTTTTTTACTACTTGACCTGACTCCATTATTGCTGTTGAATAACGCAATACCGGATGCTACTGGCCGCTATGCATAACATCAAAAAACGAAGGACAACGTGTTTTCTAACGATTATTTCATTTAATGTACCATGGTAAAAAGTTAACTGTTCAAAAATATCACGGAACCATAATACTGAAAAAATCAATAAGTAATTTGTCGCTCAACTCACATTACGGCGAGAGCAAAAAACGCAAAAGGCAGAGAGCTTTACTTCAGGATACATGACTCTTTAACTTCACGTTAGCGGAGCACGCATGCGCTACCCACAATACAGTTCAACCAACGCTGCTCGCGCTATTAGCGGTAAACAGGACAAGCTAATCGCAGCGACTTTACCTATGCTACAGCTTTGCCACACAAATTTTATTTATCGCAAAGCTACAAATAAGTGTATAGCCTCTAGAGTAGACAATAGATTCCCTTTCTATGTAATAGCCGAATATGATAGCGGACGTCAAGACAGATAGCTCAAATTCCAAAGCCAGTTTAGTTACATCTGTTAGTCAAGAAAAGCAGTATCAAAACCGCTCCAACTGTAGCCACGTGTGGCAGGTCTAGAGAGCCAGACGTGAGAACTTTGAATAATCTGTTTATTGCAGTTAACACCAATTGAAACTTCCATCTGTCGAACATGAGAATTCTTCCTCTAATTTAGCTCATTTTCAATGGGGGTATGCTTGAAGATTCGCATTTTCATCAGCGCACCCCCTATCGAAAATCAGCTAGGTTCTAAAAGTGTTCTCGTGATAGACTTAGAAGAGTCGTTACTCTCACTATAATGAAGCCACTGGTGGGCATCTAGTCTTCTTACGAACTGGGTAACTCGAAAATCACGATGCGTTTTTGCACACAATGTCTTAATAAATTCATTTCGTTGGTTTTATACAGATCATTTGTACTCACACACGCCATGTGATATATTGTCATATTCTGTTCTTACAAACCTAATTTTATTAGAGAATTATTGTCATTATAGGATCATTATTATTTAAGAAAGTTAAGCAAGAATTGGTAGTAAAGTAAATGAGGGATTAATAATAAAGTTAAGTATGCAATCAGTAGTAAAGTTAAGCAGTAAAGAGACTTAGGTTAGGAAAATATGTTTACGGTAAATATGGAACGAAAAAAATTTTCTTTCTGAACTCCCATAATAATAAAAACTTACGTGCCCTGGATTTTTTTGGCGATGAAAATTAATAATCTAGAAAATTTTGAAATTGAAATTAGTTTTCTTAGATAGCTGCGCTTCCATAAAAGCCAATAAACTTTCAATTAAAATTTTTCAAGCTCAACTGCACTTTGAGTTTGGTATTTCTTTCGAGGTGCCTCCCTCGAATAATTTGCATTTCGGGATTTTCTATTAGAAAACAGGGGCTACCCTTATAAACTCCAAACTGCTAATATTAGGTTCTCGTTTTAAAGCAATCGAATTCAGTGCGTAATTTTATGCTGATGAAATTTTAATCTGAAAAATAACCAATAAATTAGTTACTAAATCATATTATTTGTTTTTTTAAATCTTGGTTAGTCCCAGGAAATAAAATATATTGTATTGTAGCTCTTCTTTTTATTAAATATTATATTTTCACATTAGGTATGTTACCTCGTTGAATTTTGTACATTTTATAATTACAGTTTTCCTTTTAATTTGTTTACTTGTGGCCTTTTTAATTTGTTTACTAGTTTTAATTTTAACATCTTCTTTCATTTACTCCGACTTCATGCTTAATTTCATCAGATCAAAGAAAGTGCTAATAAGAAAATGGATATTTAAATACAGCCAGATCTGCTAACCATGTCTCAAAGTAAAACTCACAGCAGAAAATTTTTGTTAATTAAATTAACCGATAGTTTTTCGTCAGGAGGATCCTGTATAAAGGAACTCTTGCACGCAGTCCACGGTGCAGTAGACGCCGACGAATTGATGAAGCACACAATGATACACCTGTAGCAGTGCACCAACGTTCTGCCAACTGTCCAGATGAAGCAAAACGGTCCGTCACCGCCATGCGGACCAGGTGTCTATCATCCCGTGCTGACGTCACCTTTCGGCGTCCACTCCCGGATTTCCGAGTTGTCTGGTTCTCTTGAACCCACTGCTTCCACACTCGCATCACTGTGCTGCTGTTACGCCCCATACGAGCTGCTATTGCACGATAAGAAAACCCTCCTTCACGAAGGCCGATCATTCGTCCCCGTTCAAACTCCGTAACTTGCTGAAATGTCGCCCTCTTTCGTCGTAGAGGCATAGTGACGTCTCATGTAACGTTTACCACTAGCAGATAACCATACACGCCCCGCTACAGCCCTCTATTTATACGGATCCATCAGCAGTTCAGAGGGCGCTGCTCAGCCCACGCATGCGTGATGACTCTGAAATTCTAATCATTTGAATAGCATACCCTAATTTGCATTTCCTGAAAGTTTCAGCTCAATCACATGATTCCTTCATGGTGTTGCAATTTTTACAAACAAATAAGTGCAGTGCTGTGTCAAATTATTTTACATGGGATCTAATAACCGATTAGACACTTTGAACAATTGAAAATGCATTTATTAAGTAAATAAATTTCGTAATAATACCACACTACACGCCACTAAAAAGATTGTCATTTACCTTTTTATATAATGTGTATAGTGAAGTTGAATAAATAAAATAATGCATATATGATGATTAATATTAGATTTATTTGTTAAAGAATCTTTTCTATACAATATTGAATCAACTCCTTTCCTTTTGTCATAGAACTCTATACACTGCAAAAATAGAAGAAATGATTATTAAAAATAGCGTATGTTATATAATGACATTGTAAAATGAATTATATTAAAATAAAAAGTATACGGGGTGTCCAAGTCAAATGTCCCTAATTTGTACAGGCGATTAAAAAAATATATTAGCGATACGTTGGAGATGTTAGGCAAAATTGGATACTGAATTCTTAGATTTTGGCAACAATTTTTATTTTCCGCATAAGTAGTATACGCCCCGGTTGTGAGTCAAGCGTCCCCCAATACTTTCCCCACCACGGGGATTTGGGTCTAGTGATCGGCTCCCTACTTCCCTGTCGTGGTATTAGATCCCTTACCGAGTTTGGCCAGTATTTAAGGTTTTTTAGTAATTGGTGTATTCTAGGATTTCCCTTTGAGGCTTATTTTTATTATTATTACTATTATTATAATTAATTTATTTGTTAATTAACATTATCGTTTATGATAGTTGATTGATTTTCGCAAGGTTTTTATGGTTGATATTTAAGGTAAATTTCTTTAACAGTTTTTTAGGAATTTTTGTTACTGATGTATTCTATGATTAAATTATTAAGGTTTTTATTATATTTTATGATCGCTAGTTATTTATTTTTCTCTTTTATGCAAATTTTATTAGTAAGTAAAGTCCTTCTTTTATCGGTGTATTCAAGGATTTCCCTTTAAGACTTAATATTATTATTTAACTTATTTGTTAATTAGCGTTATCTTTAATGATAGTTGGTTGATATTCGGGAAGGTCCTTTATAAAAGTTTGTATTTAAGGTAATTAATTTCTTTAACTGTTTTTTAGGAATTTTTGTTACTGGTGTATTCTACGATTTAATTATTAAGGTTTTATAATATTTGATGATCGCTTATTATTCATTTTTCTCTTTTATAAAAATTTTATTAGTAGGTAAAATCCTTCTTTTCTCGGTGTATTCCAGGATTTCCTTTTAAGGCTTATTATTATTTTATTTCGTTAATTAGCATCATCTGTCATGATAGTTGGCTGATCTCCGCAAGATTCTTTACAAACCTTTAGTATATATAATTAAATCCTTTAACTGATTTTTTTTTGAATTTTTTTTATTAGTGATATATTTTATGATTTAATTATTAATTAAGATTTTATTATTTTGATGATCGTTAGTTGTTCATTTTTCTACTTTTATAAAAGTTTTGTTAGTAATTTATTGAAGTCCTTTTCTCAGTGTGTATTCTATGTTTTCCTTTTAATGCTTATTATTATTTTATTTTGTTAATTAATGACTTTGTTATCTTTCATGATAGTTGGTTGTAATAAATAATAATAATTTTATAAGGTTCCTTATATAAGTTTCGTTAGTAATTAATTAAAGTTCTTTTCTCGATGTATTCTAGGATTTCCCTTCAAGACTTATTATTATAAATTTATTTTATCATTATCTTTTATGATCAATAGCTGTTTTCGTAAGTTTCTTTATAGAAGTTTCGTTAGTAATTTATTGAACTCCTTTCTTCCAGATGTATTCCATGATTTAATTGTTTTTTAAGGATTTTAAAATTAAAGTATTTTATTCCTTTAAAGCTTATTATTAACTTAATTCGTATTTTACCTCTCAGAATCGTAGGGCGTTTTCAAGCTTTTCTTTTCTAAAAGACGCGTGTTAGCGGGTTTTGCTTATTCCTCGACCTGGATCAAGAGAGTAGCAGCCCTCTGGTTCCCCTGAGAAGCATCTAAATATTTTTCTCGTGGTTCCGTTTAATGAGTGTGTGTGTGTGTGTGTGTGCGTGCGTGCATTTCAGTTTTAACCTGTGGAATACCCGTACCTATTTCTTCAAAGAAGATCATAATTTTTCTTAGGCAGATATACTATTATACACAAATATCCCCTTACGTTTTACCAATCGTAAAACTCTTATTTTATAACTTTTTTATAGCTCCTGCTTGATGAAAGTCGACGTAGTTTCTTTTTATCCTCGATTTGGTTTCTTTGTAATGAAACTACCCTCTGTGCTATTTTAGAGTCCTCTTTTATTAGTAGTAAAAAGCAAGACGAGATTTGGTGTGTATATACACAAAAAAGAACCTCTGAAATTGCATATTTCCCATGACGCAAGTTTCTAAATCTCTAGCATAGCGGAGTTGTTTATACATAGAGAGTAAAGGTGACGTTATCAGTTTCCCATCTGTTATACAAAGCCACCCCTTCCTTAAAAGGGAAATCCTCATAGGTCAATCTGTGACGTCATCTCTCTATACCAACTGATCATTTAAAAATTTAGTGTATTATCTTAGCTATTTTCTTATCGCTTATATTTTTTTGAACTCTTCAAGACTTTTTCCGGAAAATGTCTTCCAATGATCAAATACGTATCGTACATCCAACTATATACCAGCAAACAACGTACAAAATGACGGCGAAACATGGTGCTCCAACGGAAAAGGAATTGAAAACCCGTGAAGTAAGTGTAATTTTTTCTTCCAAAAATTGTTTACCTGAATAATGATCAAACAGAATTGTTATTTTTAACGCGAAATAAATAAGTTACAACTGGTATTAGAAACAAATACATTAGCATTTTGAGAAGCAACTATTAAACGTATACAGAACAAGTTGAAGGCAGAAGTTTCAAAGCTATCGCATCTTCATCTTCAGTGCGAAAATTGTTGAAATGTTGTTATTGATTTTCTTTTCTAACTCAATCATTTTCTTTTTTGCTGAAACAATTATTTTTTTAAAGATATTTTCTATTTTTCTAAAGCAATCATTCTTTTTTTTTTTTTGATTGATCCTCTTTCGTTTTCAGGTATTTACTTTAACGATGTCTGTTTCCATCGAACAATCTGCTGGAGATCCTCCCGTCGAAGAATCTACCGTGCCTACTCATTTCATGCAATTGGGGTGAAATTTGCTGATTGTGTGAAGAACTTGAAAATATGAACGATATGGTTGTTAAATTCGTTGAGTCTAGCCAATTTTATAAATATGTATCCCAAGAACTGGCGAATACCTCTAACATGTTGGACGGCGATGCCAGTCCCCTTGTCTGCAAAGATAGTTTGATGTCAATCTTGGAGAAATTCGTTAGCGATGAGTTACTCAAACAAAATGGGGATCTCTATTATTCCCAAACGTGTGTGAATGAAACTTGGTTAAAAAATCGCGAGTCCTGTGAGGGGCGTATATTGTATAAACAAAGTCCTCTTTTTTACGAATGTCTCATGATTGGAAAAGCCTCGGACTATTTTGACAGGACCCTCTTGGAGCAGTTGGGCATTGCAGAAATTGTTAGAGTGTTTGTAACTATTCACACTAACGTATCCTCTTTGGAGGCCCATGTTAAAACGTTCAATTTTGTAGATCTCGTTTTTAATGTACATTGGGATGTTGTGACAGGATAACGATTCGAGAAAAAAATGTAAGCATTGATGTATTTTTTTTTTTTATTTTTATGAATAAAAATAAATGATGAAAACTTTTGTTCTTATTAGTGTTTTGCTAGTTTTAAGGTATTTTCTTTCTAAAATGAAATTCTATAGAGAGGACAAATTTTAATTTGTGAAACTTGAAATGAGAAAAAAAATTTTATCTTGTGAAACTTAAAATTAAAAAACAATTTTCATTTTGCGAAAGGCTTTCATATTTTTTTTTTAAATCTAATAAAAATATGAATTAATAATTAAATCTTTGAAATATCTGTACCAAAAATTCCTAAAAAACAGTTAAAGAAATTAATTACCTTAAATATTAGACTTTTATAAAGAACCTTGCGAAAATCAACCAACTATCTTTCAAGATAATACTAATTAACAAATAATTAATAATAATATTGAGTCCTAAATGGAAATTCTAGAATACATCGAGAAAAGAAGGACTTTACTTACTACTAAAATTTGTATAAAAGAGAAAAATAAATAACTAGCGATCATAAAATACAATAAAATCCTTAATAATTAAATCGTAGAATACACCAGTAACAAAAATTCCTGAAAAACAGTTAAAGAAATTAATTACCTTAAATACTAAACTTTCATAAAAAACCTTGCGAAACCCAACCAACTATCATGAACGATAATGTTAATTAACAAATAAAATAATAATAATAATAATAAGCCTTAAAGGGAGATCCTAGAATACACCAATTCCTAAAAAACCTTAAATACTGACCAAACTCAGTTAGGGATCTAACCACCAAGACAGGAAAGGGGGTAGCCGATCACCAGACCCAAATCCCAGTGGTGGGGGAAAATACTGGTGGACGCTTGACTCCCAACCGGGGCGTATACTACTCGCGTATGACGCACATGCGAGCCCACAAACGGAAAAATGGCATCACCGCAAGAGAGGCACAAATTGTTCTCTGGTGTGCAGAACACAAATCCGTAGTAACAGTGCAAAGAATGCTTCGAACAGTTTATAAAATAATTCCACCCGATGCCTATGTTATGCGTCCGGAAAGGTGTTACTCCCTCTACCTTCGGAGCATTAGCAATGGGTAAGGTATCTGCTGCCACCAGGTGCCTATAGGCACCACTTCGTATCTACGGCGTGTGAGGAGACGTAGGTTATCCTTTGGTATCCATAGTGTAATACGGCTGAAGCACCTCACGGAGGAAGCGGGCGCAGACACCACCGTGATTAATCAGCTGCTTCATTCGTACTACGCATATGCAATGATGATATCAATATAACAATACTGCAGCCCAAGAATCGGGGATGAAATCACATTCATTGGAAAAAAAACTTCCGCTTGTACAAGAACGTACAGGGCCCGAAGCTGGGACCGGAGCGACCGGCGTGTGTCCTCACGGCCTATCTCTCGCATCTCCCGCCGAAGATATCCCGATTCTTCTGCATCCCCACTTCTTCAGAAATTCCTAAGAGGAGTCTCTTTAGTGTTCTGCTGGGACGGGGCTTGCTGTATCGTCACAGCCTAAAGCATTAAAACGTGGCGGAAAATGTTTCTCGAA
>QLNU02003225.1:98934969-98961194 GCA_006491805.2 Dysdera silvatica | reverse complement strand
TCTTATGGATCAGAGACATGGAGTCTAACAGTTGAAGCAATACGGATGTTACAGACAACGCAAAGGAGCATGGAGAGGTGCATGCTTGGAATAACTAGGAGAGATCGAAAAAGAAACACTTGGGTGAGAGAGCAAACTAGAGTAGAGGACATCATTGTTAAAGTAAAAGGACTGAAATGGCGATGGGCTGGGCATATTGCAAGAAGAACTGATCAACGATGGACAACAGAAATTCTGAACTGGATTCCAAGAGACCACCGAAGACCTAGAAAACGTCCTCAAACTAGATGGGTGGATGAAATAAGAAAACAGGTTGGGGTGACATGGAAGCGAATTGCTCAAAATAGACTTGTGTGGAAAGCATTTGGAGAGACCTTCATCCAGCAATGGATAGATAATGGTTGAATATGTTGATGATACAAAATAATACCTTTTAAATTTGAACTTCTTAAAACCAAAACAATAAGAACTAATTACGGAAAAGATAACATAAATTACTATGGTTTAGAAATATGGAATGAACTACCAATTAAACTAAAAAACTCTAAACCAAAACAAAAGTTAAAAAAAAAAAAATTAAACGAATATTTAATAGAAAATCAAATTTAAAAGTCAACAAACTACGTTGCAAACATTATTAACCCAAAAAGTTTTTGACTTGTATAAATGGTTGATAATTTTGACTTGTATAAAGCTTGCTGATTAGTATAAACGACTTCATATAAATGGTTGTATTAACATATATCATTTGCATGTAAATAAAAACTATTTCTGTATTCTATTCTATAAATTTTAATACAATTTTGGACGTGAAGGTTCTCCACCTTCTTTGGCAAAATAATTTCAAGTTTATTCATAATCACAAGCTGGTTACAAAATAGACAAAAGAAATTCTATACAAAAATAAAACACAATGATACATGCTTGTTACACATTATAGCATAACACCACATTTATATAAAAAAAAGGGTAATTTTTTTAACAAAAATTTTGCTTGACCAACAAACATTACTAAAAATAAAAGTTGCTAAGTAGTTGAGCACTGCATAGTAAAATTAATATTGGCTTAGTATTGGCATAACTAGTGAAGTTCTATAGCAGGGCCAGCCTCATTGGGGGGTTAGGCACATAGTATTTGTAATTTTTAATTTTCTAGAAAGGGGAATAGCCTATGCTAAACCACACCTAGCTATGCCAATCTGCTTTTGTAAAGTCAAAATAAATTGAGATCAATCATTTAAAAATATTCACGTAAATGGAGATTAAGGCAACAATTAGGTGCAGTTACATGTAATTAAAAAATAATATCTTAGTACAAAAATGGATGTATAAATTCCCTAATACATTACAAAAATGATTGTACTACAATAATACAGGCACTATGTTTCTTGTATTGAAAGAGGCATGTCATACAAGTTAATGCAGCAGTGATAGTTTAATATATTTTGCATGAAATACTGAATGTAGTGTCTGCTTTAATCAATGTTTCATGCAAAAAGCTAAATAGACATTACATTATTAAATATGTTACCATGTTTCAAGAAGAGGCAAGGAGAACACAATACATATACAGTAAAACCCCAATACATACACAGTGGCCTCAAATAATTTCCAATGCTTGTAACGTTAAAAAATTCCTGATTTAACATTGCCGCTTTGAAACATTTCTAGCATTTAATGGTTCTTCTGGGAAGAATTCAATGCGATTTTCCTAAAATAGGTCAGTGATTATGACAAAGAAAACCAAAATCTAATACAAGGGATGATTTCTTCCCCACGCCAGATGACTTCGAGGATCATGTATCTTGAGATATAAATACTGTGACATCTGAGATTCCGACTGCAAATGATGTCATAGACTCAGATAGTCTGGATGATGACAAAGACTATGACGAAAGACATGGAATTCCCTCCAGAAGAGAATCCATTCAAGCTTTGAAAATAGCAAAAGCGTTCCTTTCAAATAGTGAAGGCCAAGAGAAAAGTTACAAAAAGTCATATGTGTTGGGAATGTAATATGTGAGGTAGCTGATAAAAAAATAAAATGTAAAATAACCAATTCCTTAAAAACTAACTTAGAAACTTGATGTCTAAATCATTGTAAAGGAAGAAATAAAAGGTATGTAACCTAAATTACTCTATTTCACGATCAACGTTTTGTTTTCGTACCACCCCAATTCCCCCTCACACAAATCGTTATTTCTCAGCGGTTCCTTGAATGACATTACCTCGGGGTTCCAGTGTATATATATATGCTTGATATAAAAACTGCCCCATCCAGAAAGAATGATATCATCCGAATGGGTAAAATTTCGATGTCCATCAGTGTAGTCATTATACATAGGAAAGCGGTGAAGAGAAAGATGTAAGTAGTATAGTAGTATTGCTTTGAGATAAAGGCACAACATTTTATGATAATGTGTTAAGTGGACGGCAGATGTTATTACTTTACGTATACAGAGTTGGAAGAATTCATTTGCCAAAAACCAAATCATTGAGGAATTATATTCCAACTATGACGAAGAGTTGAGCTACAGAAAGCTGTTCCACCACTTTGATCTCGAACAGTTAATTGACCAAAATGGAGTATGGGATGCATAGTTAGTAGTACAGGGACCTTTGTTTGTGCAGTTTGTACACAACCTGTCTTTGCTATACATATGCCTTGATTCTCCCCCCTCAACAAAATAGATCGGCTTTGATTGACAGTTTTTTCAGAGTTCAACACTGAACGTTGGACCGTATATGCTAAAAATAGGATTTTTAAGTATCTAAATGCCATGGCACTGCTTTCAGAAATCACAGTTGTTCCTTTTAAAATAATAAATAAATCAACTTAAACCTGGATTTATTTCTACTCATAATACACATTTGTTTTTTTCAACTCCATGAGGTGCAGCTTTTGCTACATGAGCATCCCAAGGGTACCATGTTATTATCATATGACTTACACGCATGTGCAGTTAAGATCACACTGTGTCAGGATCTGTCTTCATGGGAATCAAACTGGTTTAATTGATTAAATTTTTATGGTACAAGGACAATGAAGGTCATGTTGTACTACTCAGACAGATTGAAAAATGTTAGTGTGTAAATAAATTGACGGATAATCTTTCTTAATCCTTTTACTTTAGTACAGTGGTTCTCAACTAGTTTTTATTGCGTTTTTTTTCCCAGTCGGTGGGCCAAAAAATATGAAAACGAAATTATCTTACAGGCTTTATAAATATGGGGGGGAGGTTTATTCCCCTAGAAATTTTCTGATGCAATAAAATAGTATTGAGGTAAGAGCTTAGCCGCCCTCTAGAAAAAAAAAGTCAGTTTCTTATCATTCATAATCGGGCCAGTCTTTACTGTTCACGGACACCTATCGAGTATCACCGCTCTAGTAGAACCCTCGAAAATATTTCTTTTTTAATAATCGTCAGACATGAAACTAAGAGCAAAAAGTAACACCAACAATTGTAGAGGGTCAGGTTTTGATACAATGTAACATAAAGAAGAACTGCTATGAAAGATAATAATATTGTACATTGTGAACAATAAGTAATGATAATTTATGCATAATAATCAGGCTGTTTCACATAACGCTAACAAAAGTAGGTTTTTTGTTGGCAAAAACAAAATGTTGTATAAGATGAAAAACAAAATACACACATACACATATATATATACAGGAGATACCTGCTCGACAACAATTGCAAACATACACACACACACCACTGGACTTACTCCAAAGGCATTCTTGGGGGAATCAGTGTGGAACAATGTATAGGGTCTTTCAAATTAAACGCTCCCTGTTTAAAGGGGTGTATAGGAAGAAATAATGGACGGATTTATATGAAATTTTGCACACAGATATTTCTTGATATGCGCTCGCGAGTTATATAAAAAAAAGTAATATACGTCTCACGGTTACGGTTATAGTTACTGAATTTTGAAATTTTCAAATGGCAACACCCCAATTTTTCAACGTTGTAATGATAGGCACCATCAGAAACAGTAAATACAGTTAAAATTTTATTTTCAGACCTAAAACTGATAAAGTTTAAAAGATAAGTTGAGAGAAAGTGAAAGTACCATTAACTGGAAACGTCTTTCAAAAGCTTCGAGAACACGCTGTAACTGAGTAAACCTTTCGCAATTAGCGACGTCGATGTTTGTTAGTATGTAATACAGATGTACGAAACCAAAATTATCAGAGGTATCACAGTTCGGAAGGCAGAGAATTGTTGATGAAAAGGGGAGAGTATGCATTAATTTCCTATACAAAACACTCATTGATTACAGTATTTGTCGATAGATAGCTGTGTGGCAATAACAGTTTGTGATTTGCATAATGGTTACTATTGTAACTCTATCATAGTAAGTAATGTAAAAGAACAGCAGTCACTAAAAAGCATAAATGTTTGCGTGAAGTAACGGTAGCTATGCCAACATATTATGAGTATTACAGAGAACAGAATTTGAATCTACAACACTTCATGCATACATCTTACAAAGGCTCAGGTAAGGATCATTGATCATTGGTTGGTTAGTTGTATTTTTATGGTACAAGGACAACAATGGTTATTCTGTGCCAAGTAAGATGAGACCATACATATGATTTTGTAATGACCATTGTTAAGTTTCTATAAGTGGTAAGAGCAGGGATCTCCTGCACTTCGTTATATATGTAATGAAAACTTGTGATTTAAATTATGTTTAAAACACCTGATGATACGGCACTTTAAAATATGCTGAGACTTTAGTCTTCACTTTTGATTGATTTGTTTCTTTGGGTGGCGGGTAAATAAGCATCCAGCACACAACATTGAATTAGCAGGCGGAGTTGGTATACTTTAAATAAAAAAATAGCATGCACATTAACTGTTGTAAAAATACACTGATTATACAAAAATTCCATAAAAGCATATGAAATAACAGAAAAAGGTGTCATTTATTAACCTGTTAACTGGGTATGACGACATTTTTCGTCATGCCCGGAAGACTACCAAAATGCAAATGACGACATTTTTCGTCATTAAAATTAACCGTATTATGTTGAACGCATTACGTTTTATGTAGTTCTTATATATTTAATCCTAGCGTGATGGTGTGATGACATTACTTATCACTGTGAAAAAAAGTCCCCAGTGTGAAACGAGTTTCACAAAATTTTATTCCCCGGTTAACAGGTTAATATTAGACAACTGAAAACAAAAATTTAAACAACCAGACCCAGTCATAATCTAATTAACGGGACTGGTGAAATTTTGATGCTATAATAACCTATAATTTCATGAAATATTTATTTGTTTTGAGTTTTATAGTGCAAGGGTTATGCTACGCCGAAACTCACAGTTTTCCAAATAATCCACACCCCTTAAGGTCAAGTGAACTAACCCACAGGCCTAAAACGTTTGCGTACATCAGCGATGGCCCATGGCGAGATTTAAGGGAAGTTGCGTGTACTCAATTCAGCCAAGTCCACGATTACTATAAATTTCTTTGACATTTACCGAATGAGGTAAAAACTGGTTTCTTGGTGAGTACGTATTGTAAATTAATGTGTTTTGGTGAATTAGCTTCTCGTAACTTTCCTTAAATTTCGCTACAGGCCACTACTGGCATACATATTATAGATTTTCATAAATGGTATTATTAGTGCATATAAAATGCATTTACTATATTTTAAAAACAGGTTACTACAATAAGAAATCAGATATTTAAATATCAAAGCTGATTATTTATTAATGTAACTTTGTCTTCCAATGCAAAAGCTTCCCATTTTATAGTCACTTTAAAAAGTTAAGATGATTATGAATCAATGGAACATGCATAAAGCTTACAGAAGCTAAACTGTACAGTTGTTCACTGCCGGTATTTTGTTGTTAAAAGGAATGGGCCAGTTCATTTCATTTTCATACAATCAGTGAAAGGGGTTCTGCAACAGCAGGACCCGAGGAATCCAAATCTCCTATGGCCTAGGGAATCAACCCCTGGACTACAATGAGCAGTTAGTTGGTAAGCGTTCTTTCTCGGGCACCGTTAAGAGTCAAACCCAGGATAATGGATAGATGAACGTGTAACCAATGTGCTCTCCTTTAGTGACTAATCTGGCTAGTAAATTCAGGGCGGAAAATATACGTTTTAGCTATTCAGGGCTTATTGTGTATGTTCTAACAACTATATAAAAACAAATTGCCTTTGGTAACAACTCATAGCAAAGTGCATGAATGATATAATGTTCTGTAACTCATGCATGACATTTTTCTGAAAATTTAGCTCAAAGCAGCCCCACAGACCTAAGTTATGCGGTCACGATTTACACACAGAAAGTTGTGTTTTTTTTTCTTTTTTAAACGATGATGATCACGGCAAATGATCAGAAAAAATAGGAAAAATGAGATCAACTCTCTCTCTCTCCCCCTCTTTTTTTTATATGCTTCATTCCATTTGGCAAGGCATGCAAATCGTATCTTATTTCACAATGAAAACAAAGTTTCAAACACTTGAATCTTTTATACACTAAATGGAAAATATTTTTTAAAATACCCTTTGCAAAATTACAATAATACAGTCTTAAAAGTAAAACACAATGACGTCTAAACAAACTACTAATACTCAATATATAAAAATGAAACTTGGTGAGAAGAAGGAGTGACTCTTCTGATATGTCAAACTATTTGTAAAAAGTTATCTGTTTACATGGCTTCTAAGAAACTATGTATGTGTCAATCACTTAGACATCAAGCATAGGTACTTTGTCTCTAGTGCTAACATTTACTTTAAAAATGAGGTTCTGTCATTTTGACACAGAAATCAGGAGCACTGCATTTTAAATAATAAAAATACAGTACATAAACAGAAAACACAAATAGATTGAGATCAACATTAACATTTTCAAATCTAGGTTGTGCAAAAATTATGATTATTAAAGTCAAATGTCTCTTTTCAAGGTTATACCTTAGATAGTCACATTAAAATATATAACTAGCTATAATCAGGTTACGTTATAATTAAATGAGGATCCCCAAAATGAATTGGTATTGAATAATATTAAAGAAAAAAAATTAAAGCAACGTACATGCGGATTTCTTCCAACACAAATTACAAATAAAAATAATAAAGCGGAATAACCGGAGAATAATAGCAAAATAAACTCAAAAAAGAAATGAGAAAGTAAGAAAACTAATCACTTATTCAATTCTAATTTAGAAGGAAAGTATATTTTCCTTGTTAATGTCGTTGTGATGAAAGGGACTTGTTTCATCATGTTCATCTTCGAATCATTTAAGACACAGCTTTCAAAGTCGTAGGCGACTCGGCGAGTAACGTTAGTCATCATTTCTAATAAATCCATGGTCCGACTATGTTTTTCGATGACGTTACAAAATGCCTGGATAAACCATGAACCTTGTGATGTGTTTCGCCAGGAATAAAACCCTGAAAATGATAACAATAAACAAAGGAAAACAACAACAAAAAATTTAAAAGCAAACACTTTTCATACCCATGCTTTGTTTGTAGCCTCTTGTTATATGCAGCACACGCATATAACAAGAGGCTACAAACAAAGCAATGCTCTTGTTATATGCAGGCACATGCATTTGTGGTCCATAATGAGTATCAGTGGCTTCTAACATCTTAAGTTCTATGCCCCACCCCCAATAAGCAGTCATAGTGTCTCAGATCAAGCGGGGCCCAATTGCCGAAATAATTTTGGCGCCCCTTGCTACCAAATATGAGTTTTATAATGTAACGAATAATTTTTTTTATTTCATTTTTTCAGTATAGCCTACACATTCAAAATTTGTTTGCAAATGAAAAGAAAATTGTGAAGGCACAATTCCATGATGATTATCTTTGAGGAACGCCTTCGGTACCCTTCCACAATGATTAGGTGGGAACGCCTGTGCCCCTCTTAAGCTTTAAGACAAAAAAATATACAGTTCTTAGCAAGAGTGGAGAGTGCCAAGTTGGAGAGCAGATATATAAAGACAATTTTACTAATTTGTCATTCGTAGAGTTTGTATACATGATACTATCTTTTAATTTTATAATTATTTTAATAATGATGAAAAACTTCACTTCAAAAATTATTCCAAAAAAAAAAACCAAAAGAAAACTCAATTTATTATTTATCGGAGAATATTAGGAAATGAATTCCTGTTATACACAGAACTATGGTTCTCGCATGTTCACAATAAACTCTAAAGAATCGATGGACTGCAAGTTAGGAACTACTGGTGGTGAAGATACTATATGCCAACATTTCTCAACTGAGGTGCCGTGAGAAATGTTTTTTTTTGGCGAATGAAAACCTCCATATGAGGTCCCCAAAACAGGCAGTTAGAATTCTTCTGCTTTTTTTTTTAGTATTGTCAATAAAACTGTGTCGACTGCAGGAAAAAATTCTTGTGCAAATAGCACTAAAGTGTTATTAACACAACCTTATAACAGGTGGCATGGGGTAGAATTATATAAACTTGTTTGTTTCATCACAAGGACAGCAAGGGTCATGCTGCACTGGGACCTATAGATTTCCAAGAAATTTGAACCTCTTAAGGCCTAGAGAACCAAACACTGTACAACGATGCACACTTAGTCAACAAGCATTCTTTTTTCCAGTACAGGTTGGTTGCATTTTTATGGTGCAAGGACAACAACGATTAAGCTGAGTAAAGCAAGGGGCACAGTTTGGAATTAAACCAGGGATAACCTCACACTACGCAAACATGTTATCACTGCAGGGACAATTATAAAAAATAGTTCAGACCATTTCACCACACAGTGCCTTGACAAATTCAATTTCAAACTTTCCTGACTTTTCCAGGTTTCCAGACCAAATCTTAATCGATTTCCAGTCGCCATTTATAGTAAAATTACAATGCATTTAAATTTGCGTAATCAAAAGAAGTTTTAAGACTGCAAAATCTACTAACACAATACAAAGCTGTTTATAATTTGATTACAGTGAATTTACAAATAAAAAATTGAAATTAAAAAATAAAGCATAAATTCCTTTCTCTACACTAAAAACATCCACTAATTAAATATTTACAATGACAATTTCATTCAGTCCCTTTGAGTTCATTATGGAAAAAAAAGGGGGGGGGGGCCTTCAACTATATAATCACAAAGCTGGAGCTTCACCTTTCGTAGCTTTTTAAAAAGTATATGTATATATATATAAGGGAAAGGAGACTAGTGTGATCAGAACCCCTTACAAATGAGATAGTTGTGAGTCATTCCATAAATGGTTACCCAGTCATATTTTAGAAAAAATTCATATTTTTACCACTGAATAACCCTTATATGTAGTCTTCAGAAATGCATTATTTAATCTTCATAGGCTGTCATATTGGAGGAAAAAAAGTCAAAATGTCCTCCCACGACAAGCAAAAGTGGGTCCCATAGGCATGTTTGCTTTTTATAATATCTTCCAAATGGTTAAAAATACTAGTTACAAATAAAAACAATTAACTTTAGCATAGTCCGGGCTATAAAATGAAATATCAATATTGCGTTTGTTTTTCTATTTAGTACAGGAAAATTTGACATAAGTTTTCAGCATAAAACCGAATATTTCACCAACTTTAAGATTTTTTAACTAATAAAGTAATTAAATGCACAAAATAAAATTCAGCAATTAAGTAAAGTACATCTAGTTAAATAATATAAAAATATTAAACTCGATACTAACACCTGTTTTCATAATAAAAAAATGGTTTCAGAACTACATTTTACGAATTTCGGCCATATTTGGGGTACACTGTACATAAAAAGGGTCAAATTGAAAAAATTTGAAAATTTTACAGAATGTACTCCTAGTACAGGTGTTACTGTGGTATAAGTTTCCCTTTTGTGTTTTGAATGCTTCGTATAGCTGCTGTAGAGCGTTAAAAATCATAAAAAAAAATGGGCAATCATAGTAAGTTGTTTGGGGTGTTTTTACTATTATTCATATCCTTATTTATTAAATTTTAGGCATTTTTAACTGAAATAATTCAATTCATAGGTGTATAGAAAGTACCAATATCAGATGTTGGTAAAAATATTTCAAAATATATATTTTGTTTTTTCATTAAAAGTCATTTATGATAAAATTATATTACTTTTGTTTTATTTTTAATAATTTCCATAAAAATTAAAATTACAAATGTGTAAAGTAGGCTATATCAGAATATACTAAAAAACTAAACAGGAGTATAATATACTTCACAGTAAAAATATTGTTTAAAAACTACATTATACGAATTTGTCATATTTGACATACACTATATATAAAGAAATGGGAGTAGGGGAAAAATTTGAAAATTTCATAAAATGTATTTCTAGTAAAGGTGTTAATGTGATGCAAGTCCCTTACTGTGTTTTTGATTGGTATAAATTTTATTAAATATTAAAAAAATATGTAATACGTTGAACTTTCACAACAAAGATCGTTTATAATTTATCGAAATAAGGCAATTTTATTTTTTACAAAAATTCATTCATGTTTTGAATATATATCTATATATCAACATGTATATTAGCATATTTAAGAAAAATCTCAAAGTAATCAAGTTTGATGATATCTTCTACAGTCTTTGATTTTACCATGTTTGGCGCAGTATAGCCCAGATGCTCTTGCGCCATAAAAAAGCCAAACAATCAATCAATCAATTAATGATATATTAGTTATTGGAATATTTCCTGTAGCAGCAATGATAATTTTTTGTTCAAGTCACAACTAACGTTGCGAGTCCGTCCTGTTGCTGTACTTGTTCAAGTGGTGAAATTTCGCTCAGTAAATTTTCTGCTTTCACCCAAACTTTGTCATCTCTTGACATCTTAAAAGAAGTGCTAGGTCCACTTGAACGAAAGAAATGAACAAAAAAAAAAAATTTTTGTTCATGGATACATCTTCAACTACACTAAAACCACCATTTATTGTCATAAACTGACATAATTTGACATAAATTGACAAAGTCCTGTATTTTTATACCATTTGATAAAATAGTAATGTTTTGAATATATTCTTCTGTAAATTTTGCTGATCCAGAAATAATGCCCACTTTTAATGTAAATTCATTTTTTGGGATAAAACAATGATACTGCCTTTTGTGTGGAACTATAAGAGATTTATTGTATCTATCTTCTAAAAAATTCTGAGTTTGAAATATATCTGTAGTAGACACAAATTTGAACGTTATTCCAGAAATATTTCTATCACAAAGTTTATACATGTCTTCAGCTATTAAAAATTGATTTTCAAATGGGTTTTGGAGACTTGATTTTTTGACTAAACGTTTAACTTCCTTTAAAACTTTCCAAGTTGAGCACTTTCTTCCAACAGTTAGAGCATAATGATTTACCAGGAATTACTTGAATTTCTATACACCTGTGAATTACATTATTTCAGTTGAAAATGCCTAAAATTTAATAAATAAGGATACGAATAATATTAAAAACACCACAAACAACTTATTATGATTATCCATTTTTTTATGATTTTTAACGCTCTACAGCAGCTATACAAAGCCAAAACACAAAAGAGAAACGTATACCACGGTAACACCTGTACTAGGAGTACATTCTGTAAAATTTTCAAATTTGTTTCAAATGACCCTTTTTATGTACAGTGTGTCAAATATAGTTCTTAGACCATTTTTTTTATTATGAAAATGGGTGTTATCATTGAGTTTAATATTTTTATGTTATTTTACTAGATGTATTAGACTTAATTGCAGACTTTCATTTTGTGCATATAATTACTTTATTAGTTAAAAATCTTAAAAGTTGGTGAAATATTTTATTTTATGCTGAAAAGTTACGTTAAATTTTCCTGTAGTAAATAAAAAAAAAAATGCAATATTGATATTTCATTTTATAGTCCAGACTATGCTAAAGTTAATGGTTTTTATTTGAAACTAATATCTTTAACCGTTTGGAAGATATTAAAAAAAGCGAACATGCCTGTGGGACTCACTTTTGCTTGTCGTGGGAGGCCATTTTGATTTTTTTCCTCCAATATGACAGCCTATGAAGAGTAAATAAATGTGTTTCTAAAGATTACATATAAGGGTTATTCAGTGGTAAAAATATTATTTTTTTCTAAAATATGACCGCAACCACTTTGGGTAACAATTTATGGAATGACTCTTAAGCCATCTTATTCACCCCACTGCTGAAATCTTTGAGTTTATTTTAAATCCCATCTCAAGGTGATTTAATTTGACATCCGAGAGGCAACTAGAGTTGCTATTCGGATGTCGTCATGCATAGCAAGAGTAGGGGGGGGGTCATGCTGTGGCAAGACCTGTAGTTTTCTATTTTATTTCTCCTTTCCCTTTCACCTCTTTAACCTTTCCTGATTTATATTTAGTCTAATTAAATTGCATGGAAGGGTATAATTAAAAAAGTTTCTGGATATGAAAACTTCAATGATTTCTACATTTTTTATTATTAGCACAATTATTAAAATACAATTACACGCAAAAATCAAACACTTTGCACTAAGTGTTTTGCTTTTTAATTATTTCCCTGTTTAAACTATTATCTACTCTTTTGCGTTATTTTTATGTATACCTACTCATTTCATATGCAGCGATTGACTTTTTGGGTGTTTAATGATATCGTTAACAGGGTCATATAGGATGTTATACCAGGGCGTCTACTAAAAATAAGAAACTTTTCCGTGACCACTTTTGTACATTTCTTGACCTTGTTTTTTTTTGCAATTGAATAGCCATATAAAAAATAGCTAAAAATCCATAAACATTGCCGAAATATCACGGAAAATAAATAAAAATTGCCAAGTTATGACAAAAATAGCTAAAAATAACTAAACCAGTAACAAAAATCACTAAAATCCTACAAAAATCACAATTCAACGCATGCGTAAAATTGAAAAAGCAGGCATAACCAGGACCAACAATATCAATTTGGTACCCTTTCCTTGACTTCTGTGACCTTTATCTAATTTCTTGACTTCAATGACATGGTAGACATCCTGTATACACAGCTTAATGCGACCAACAAAGTGTGGGCTAGTCATAAATAACTCTGCTCACTGACGATTCAAATTGAGGCTAACAGTAATGTTAAAGATCTGACCCTCCTCGAATAAGGTGGATAAAATACTCCAAACACCATTTTCCCAGAGAATTAAATGTGAGGCATCTGAATACTCGGTTCACACTGTCTTTTCTAACAGAACTTTTACCGATAAATCAAAATACAAACATTTGAAAACCCGAATATTTTCAACAAATATACCAACCTGGTACAGTCGAAAAGGCTATGAGAAAATCAGCATGAGTCGGTATCTTGCAAATAGCAGCACTATCAGCACTATGTTGAGCCATCTTTACTCTAACACCGGCATCTAATCGATCACCTTGGCAAGCCTAGAGAAAAAAAAAAGAAAAAAAAAAGAAATTCACAGTCAAATTAGAATAAAATTAAATAAAACTTGTGATTGGTTGGATTTTTATTTTTTAAGCATAGTAAAGGTCATTGGTTTTAGATAAGGATGCACGAAAGGTTGGTGGAACAAATAATGGACAAGAATAATAAGAAAAAGTGGCCAACCAAGCTGATGATGAAACATACCAGGAAATATTAAGGTCTCAAAAATGCACAAGGAAGCAATCAAAATGAGCTGCAGTAAGAAAACTTCATAATTCGGGCCAATCACATGTGAATGAGGGTCAAAATTTGTAGTTGCCCACTTGCCCAGGCAATCAAATGTTTAAAAGGGCAAGTTAAAAGCATCAGTTGCCCCTTGGGCAACTAAAAATTATTCTTTTTTTTACAAACCTTGATATTTCTAATATAATAAAGTGAAAATATAGGAATAGATTTCCAACACATGTTTTGTGTGCCCTGCCTACCAATTTCACTTCTCTACGGGGAGAAACAACAAATGCATCCTAGTCAATCATGTGACCACAAGGCCAACAGTGCCACGATCTCCACACTGAAAGACCGTTTTACACTTCCAGTTTTCGAGTGATGAGTCATCAACACGCAAGATTGGGAGGAAAGCTCTGTGGCTGGGGCAGTTGATGTGTGGTTCGAGATTAGATTCTAAGCATTTCTCATTTTCATGTTGCTGTTCTCTTTTGTTACTGTTTCGTAATAAAATTTACTTAATTGACTTTTGACAATCGTTTTTCCTTTTTCTTTTTTAATGTGTGGAAATAAGTATCCTTTCCCATTTTTAATGCTTGAAATATGTTTTCAGAGGCGTTAACGTGATCTTTGGATTTAGTCATTCCTTCCAGTATTTGTACAAGCTGACCCATGTGGTTGGAAATTTTGATAGATTACAAATACTACGGTGCAATTTCATGTGCATTTACTTTAGCTTCCAACCATGTGGAATTTCATAAAAGATGTTGAAAGACCTCAGAAGAAACAAAAAACTGATGTATGACAAGTGTGATAGAAAGTGCATGTTTCAACCTCAGTGGACAAAAGTGTTTCCATGTGTGGACTACCGCGACAATGAAATGTATTGCAATCTCTGTATTTTAAACCCGGGAATTGGTGATCCTAGTAGTGCATTTAATAGCGGTCGTTCATCTTTCCAATTTGATTTACTAAAGAGACACGACAGTAATTTCAAACATAAATCTGCAGTTGCTTCTGTAGCAGGCTGACACGATGCCATTTTGATGAATCACTGTGACATTGTAGACTGCATATCGTTTAGCGCATGTGCATTTATTTATACGTTAGGTTATATATTTTATTGTTGGATTGCGCTTTTTTCTTCCTTGATCATCTTGCTTGCGCCAGAGTAGAGCGAATTGCTTGTTCTTAAGTAGACATCAAGGTGTTCTGCTTAGAATAAAACGTTGATGTGTTAACACAAATGTTTATAATGTGAAGCTAATGCTGAATTCTAGTCAATCTTTGCAGTATTATGTGTTTGGCTGCTCCACTTTGGAATTCTTCACTATAATGCTAATTCAATCCTTGCCCAAATCTTCAGCATGAAGAACTAGAATCTGTGAATACTTAAATTACTGCTTACACAGGATATCTAGCTTTACCGATAAATACGTAGTCAGATTTAAGCTGCAGATAACTAAAATGTAGTCTACCAACATGGAAGCTTTACACTTCTGAAGAACTTCCTGGCATTTGAAAATCTGATAGGTTGTTACAAACTTTGAATGAAGCTACTGTTGAGAAAGTGCAGTTGCTGTTTTGCTGTGTACATGCTTTGGCTTTGAGTTGCCCCTTATTGAATTCACCTAGCTCTGTGATCTAGATAGGAAAAAATACACTTCATATTGGTGAGTCATACGGTAATGATATGCAATGTCAAATGTTTATTAACTCTTTACTTTCGAAGTCGGGCCGGAGCCATTTAAAATTTGTCTTCAAACTCGAGGGCTCCGCTACGGAGACGATGCAAATAATTTTCAGTTTTTAACGTAAGAACAAAAACAAATCGTAAAAACTAGTTATGGGGTGTTTCGCTGTTGGTGAAAAGGGCCGGTTCGTGCAATGAGTGGAAAACTGTTTTTCTGGGGGATGGAAATGTGTACAGTAAATTCATACATATTGTACACTTCTGCTAAAAAAATAAATAATGAAAAATCAATGTCACATTTGAAGTTTGTAAAATTGTTGGTGGAGCAATTGGTTGGGAATTTTCGACAAAACAGCACATCTAGAGAATACACTCACACACCAAATACGGAGGGCAGGCTCAACAACCACCTACACATTATACGTTCTGGAACCAAGAAAGATTGTGTATAGAAAAATTCCGGGCGAAAGACGGCAGGCCCATTATTTTTGTGATACCTGTCTAGAAAAGCCAAGATTACATATTGGCAATTGCTTCGAGAGGTATCACACTTTGGACGATTACAAAATGTAATAATTTTATAATTTTTTGTGTTTTTTATATATCATAACATTTGTATTCATAAAGAATTAAAAAAATAATAAGATATAACGATGACTTTTCTTTTAATGCGTATATCAAACTTACATGTGAATATGATCTTTTCACTAAAATCGCTTCGAGTTGCTGGTAATACGAATGAAAAAAAACTTCGAGTGCAAAGGGTTAAATATACTGCTGAAAATGGGAGAATACATTTGGAAAAAGAAATTCAAGACTTCATTTCACTCTGTTATTTGCGATGGTAAGGTTGACAATGCCACAGAAGTAGTTATGATTGTGTACATAAGGTACTGTCGGAATGGTAGTATTCATATCAAGTTTCTTACTTCAGAACCAATTGAACACGGAAACGTTGAAACTATGCTTAAACACATAAAGTTCAGTTTTATTAACTATGGTGGTATTCATAAATCAGAACTCTTTAAAAAACGTGTTGGATTTTGCAAATTATGGCACTAGTACCATGAGAGGTGCCAATGGTGGAGTAGCTGCAAAACTAAAAGAAAGGCAACCATACATACGGGCCATACGTTGTATAGCTCATCGGTATCTTGTAAAAAAGCTTTCAATACTTATCAATATCATAAGATGTTTAAGAAAACACTTCAAAGAGTGTATTGTTTCTATTCAAGAAGTGCTCTAAATATGAACAACCGCAAAACAGCATGGAAGTACATTACGGTTAAGTTTGTGAAATCCAGGTGTGCTGATGGAACATGGAGGATTACTTTCCCTCTCTTGAAGCCGCAACTGCAGTTCATCACTTACATCCAGCTCTTATTAAACACCTTTAACAGGTTTCTGCAAGTGGACACAATGCTGAAGAGAAGGATAAGTCAAATTAGCTTTCCAAAGTGATCATTATATCAGAGAACTTTATTTTATACTTGCATTTTCTGATGGACATTCTGCCTACTCTCAGTCAGTTATCATTAAATTTTCAACTACCAAATTTACCCCTCCCTGAAGTATATTCTACATTACACAATTCCTTATGTACACGGAAAAACTAGAATCAAGCCCAGGAATCAACTTCAGTAGTATTCTGTCTTCAGAAGCATTTTATAGTGTAAAAATAAAACTCCCACACCTACAAAGATTTTGCTGTTTCACCAGGAACAATAAAATCTCTTCTTCAATCACTGAAAAATAGATTTGAAGTTTCAATTGCAGACTCTATGAACCTTTGAATTTCAAAACTTGGTTCAGAAAGTTTGAAAGATCACATGGAGATAGAGAAATTACTAACAAGGGAACCCCTTTCGCTGTTCACTGCACTTTGAGATTAGACCTATAGGAGATGATAGTATTAGACTTCCTAATCACAAGTATGTAATCATTTGTCTGCAAAAATGACATGACAATTTTTTATGAATATTTGAAGTCCAAAAATGACATTTTTACGCCAGGTTTGATATTTTTTAATCGCACTGTATGTGAGCAAAAACAGGTTTGAAGTCGGTAAGATTATGAAGGATCATCGTATTTAACGGATAAAAATAAAAAAAATCGTCTCAGCTAATTTAAACAGTATAAAAAAATTAATATGAAAAATGAACTTTTAGATTAGAATTTGGTGACAATTTTGAAGAGTCGGCAGGACATTTAAGTTTCGCATTCTCTCTCTTGCCTTAACCACCTTATTTCTGCAGACACCCCCTGTGGCTTTGTGTGTGTGTGTGTGTGTGTACATCTTTCACATTTTTATATTTTGACTAACAGGCCAATTCTATAACGAATGTTAAGAGAAAAATTCACTCCCTAATTTTCATAAATTAATAAATTTAAAAATCATTATCTATTAAAACAATTTATTTTGTTGAATAATTTTGGCTCAAGCTAGAGCCATTTTTCGTAAGAAAAAAAAAACATGCCGCTCACTGGACGTGAACTTATAGCCTACAGGTTGCCATTCCAACGCTGGTACTCTACACAAAGCATGGTCTTTTTCTCCAGTTTCCAACTCCATGAGTCAAGGAAGAAAATTAGTTCTAGATTGATTCTATATCAAAAGGGTGGATGATTGGACAATAAACATGAATAAATTCCTCTGCAACCTCCCCCTTTAACCTCTGAATGACCCCCCCCCGCATACATACTTTTGATGCATTAAGTATTTATAACGAATTACTTGGATCAAAAAGATCTTTGGCTTTCCTGCAAGAGAGGGGCAGACGTCTCCACGAAAAGGCTCAAAAATTTTGTCTGTAGGAAACTTCCCGTCTTTGCCATACAAGATTCCTGCATCACCATGTGTCAAAACACAACAGACAAAGCAATCACTATCTGAGTGTTGCTCTGCAGCTTCTAAAAATCATCAATAAAAAACAAATATTAATAAATATTGCTTTGGTAACAAAACAAAAACCTGAAAAATTTAATTACAGGAAAAAAAAAAGCTTTCATAATGAAACTGATTGATGACATGTACAACATCTACATTAAGTTTTACTTGATTCTCCGCTAAAAATTATTTGTAACTGCTTGCACATGATGAGGTTTACATTCATAAACCGTAATAGTATAGAATGTTGTAAACACACATGAATATTAATTACAAAGCACATTAATATTTAAATACACAACCATTAAAAACTATTAATGATCATTAACAGCTTTAAACTTTTAATACAACATGAAGAACTTGTTTTCTTCGAAGTTTTACATCTGTGATAGAATCGATGCTTAACGTGACTTTTGACATTTGATCAAGATTATTTGAAATCGCTTGATGAATTTAATTTGTTTTATGTTGCAAGGATGGATAAGATAGAACCTATAGTTTTCCCAGAAATTCAAATTTCACTCTTTCGCTAAGGGAATTAAACCTCAGACTACCATCTGTACGTGGTTTTACGGCTCAAAGACTACAGTGGTCATGCTGCGCCGGGACCTACTGTTTATCCGAGGAATCCGAACCTCTTAAGGCCTAGGGAACCAAACCCCGGACTACAGTGAGCAGTGCGATCTTTATGAGATCTCTGAGTAAGCGTTCTTTTTGCACTGCTGGGAGTCGAACCCGGATTAACGGCGTACTAGGCGAACGCGTTACCACACTGCGCCACCGCAGGGAAAACCCCAAACTGCAGATCAGTAGAAAAAGACGGCTCTCATTCACAATGGAGAAAAAAAGAATTCAACTTTTTTCAGGAAATTCCCTGACCAATCACAAATAACATTCAACTGAATTAAACAATGTCAAACAATCAACGTTTATTGGCGTAGTGTCAACTGAATGTCGGTTGTGGGGGAAATGGCTTCTCGTTTGTGGAAAATTCAGCTGTTCAAAACCAAAGTTAAGGTTTTCCTGACTTTTCAAGGTTTGAGAGAGAAATCTTGTTTTGCCCCTAAATTTTCACTGACAATTTCAAGTATAGCAGAACCCTGAAAAGACAACAACAAGCACTGGGTACCTGTTGAGGCTTTGTATCCGAAGAAAAAAGTACATTTTATTTTCATAATATTGCCCAAGTTGGACATGTTTAGGGAGACAGGTGTTCCAACTTACACAGGTTTTACTGTATTTTTAATTGCGAGATTAAATTCACCATTTCTACGTCGTTATGCTTACAGGATCTGCACGCTAGTCGAGTAAACGATAATAAATTTTAACTGTAGTAGTTTTGTTTTGATAACTGCATACTGGTTTCATGCAGTGTATCACTATACGATTTATTATCAAAGTCTTGTTAAATGTTAGTCATTTGAATCGGCGAATTTGAGTCAATTGACACTCTTCGTTAATGAGAGGGAAAATTCTCCGTAACTCTTATTCTGTTTATCCTTAGTTTCCTAGTTTGAGAAACGCTGTGAAGGTCAAAGTTCAATTGCTATCTGTACAAACTTTGTTCCTCAAAGTTTGTACTTTGTCTGCACAGAGGTTCTGGTTTAATGGAATAAATCAAGAAAACAGTGTCTGCATCCATATCTGAGGGTCACCATTAAGTAGGGGTTTGAAATACATTATTGTGAACAAGTTTCTACAGGGGAATTTTTATCTTACAGTAAAAGCGGGGTGACCATATCTGAGGGGTGTCTGTTAAGAGGGGTTTCACTGTATTAAGAAACAACCCTTAAGTGAACGATTTGTTTACGTTTTACGTCAGTTAAGGAAATGCCACATAAGAACCTACAGTTTTCTGGAAGATTTGAACCTCTGATGCCAGTGAAATAAAACCTATAATACTGACTGGTAGAAAAGATGGCAAGTGCTTGTTAAAACAAACAATTAAATAACTTAGAAAGCCAATCTAACATTTAAATAAATAAAACAAAGATAAAAATATTTTTCCATATCTGTGAAACATATAGTTGGTAAAGCATTACAAAGTTCACACTGAAAACAAAAAAAAAAAGACTTTTCCAGGCATTTCCTCTGACTTATTTGGCCAAATTCTCGGACTTACTTCTCTAACTTCCCTTTACGGATTCAACTGAATTTCAGTGATGGGGATATAGCTTCACATTTGTGAGAGATTTAGCTATTCGATATAGAAGTTAAGAAAGTTTCCTCCGACTTTTCCCAGGTTTAACCAGAAATTTATTTTTTTGCATACTTTTAAGCATGTTTCCGAATTCTTTGACAACTCCAGGTTTTCCAGGAGCGTGGAAACCTTCCATTATACAGAAGGATGCACTTATAACGAGCCGATATTTAGTGGGAATTCAGATTTAATAAGGAAAATATGGATTATACGTTCGGTATAATGGTCAAGTGCTATAAACAAACCACTTTTTAGCAAACGAGACTTTTTATGGACCCTAGATGTAACGAGAAAAAATAGAAATATATTTAAAATAAAGTGCAGAAAATTCTAAATAACAGTTTAAAAAAAGTTAGTCAGTGAGAATGAGTCTTTTTCACTGAAGCGAACATGATGAAATATACTTTCCAGTATTTGAGACCAAACAAGTTTTGAGAGTCCAGAATACATAAATTAGGAGTTCACAATAAATACTGCTTTTTTTGCTTCCTTTACCCTATTAAAGGCAATGGATTACACTGCTGACCATGTATTTAAAAAGCTACACATTTCATGGTAAAAGTGAAATAAATATAAATACTTCAAAATGAAGTAAACTACAGCCCCCTTTTTTTGAGCATCTCTAAATAAAGCTTATATGGAAATGATCACTAATACAATTGATACAATTTATATAATTCTTTTTTAAAAAAACTTCTACAGCTTAGCTCATTTCATGGAGATTCAAGTGTTGACATAATACATTGTTCATCAAATTTTAAGCAAATTCAAAGCTGAATATTATTGTACTCATGTTACATTCATTACAAATATGGACTTCATTTTCAAAGTTTGAAATCTTAAATTCCAAAATAGATATAGCAAGCAGTTTATTGGTCCCATGCTCTTCGTTATATATGAGTTCTAATGTATATCCACTTTTTATTTGTACTTTATACATACCATTTATGGCACAAGGATAGAAAGGGCTGTTCTGAGCAGGGACCTACACCACCCTCCCTGTGGAATCCGAACCTCTTATGGCCTAGGGAACCAACCCCTGGACTACAGTGAGAAGTCAGTTGATGATCAGTCTTTTTTCCTTTTTGGCACTGTTGCGAGTTAAACACAGAATAACGATGCACCTGGCAAGCACATTGTGACAATCTTGGACTCCACCGCAAGTTATTCAAGATGGCATTATTGGTTTAATGTAACCTCCCATCCACGGCCCACTTGCGTATCATAAAGTTTATTAAGAATATAACAACTAAGCCCAATGAATAAAGGGAGTGGGGGGGTGGGGTTGGTTCATAACCACTGTGAGTTACTGGGAAACTAAGTATAAGATCAAGACACTTTAAGGAAACAAGTTTCATCAGTTTTCAAATCTATTTCACTAGACTTCAGTTCAACAATGATTACATGGAAAAGTTTCATGATTAACGAAAATATATGCATGGCATCGTGTTTATACTTACCTTTTTTCAAGATCGACAAAATCTCCTGTTTGCTTAAGTCACGATGGATTTCCACATCAAAATCCAGCTCACGAAATCGCATGCACAAGGTGCTAGCGTCTTTGTCAGTGCCCCTTCGAACTGGTAAGTTGGTGTGGGGCTCAAAAGTCTATTTAAAGAAATAAATCTGACTGCTCATCACGATAAACACATAGCATTGTAAAGCAATGAGGCAGGTTAACAAGTTTTATTCAGAGTAGATACCTGTAAGCGTTATGTTAAACATACTCATTGATAAAAAAAAAAAATAACACACCAAGATAGAAATGTTGTATTGCTGAAAAACTCTGTATGTACTTTTATCTCAGACAGATACTTATGACCTTTTGTAGAAATATCCAATCATACTACAAGTGTACATTTAAGTATTCAGTAGTTGTAAGTAGTAGTTGTGGTAGTAGTAAGTTATAAGTAGTAAGGTAAGTACATTTAGGTATCTGCAAGATTACACTTGAAGTATGATTGGATATTTTCACAAGAGGTCGTAACAGTGCTACCTCTGATCCACCATAAAAAGCTCTCAGACACTATATGTACTGTACCGTTTCTTTCGGCTGTGGATCGTTAGCTACTAGACATGCTTTTACGACAGAGCCGAAAACACTTCGATCAGTTAATAGACTTTGAAAGTGAGCATATTATTGGACTAAGAGAAGTAGGATGTCCATGTAAACTGTTAGCCCAGCTGTTAGGTGGTGTTGGTTACATGAAGGCATGCAAATAACAGACAGCCACCCAGACAGACCAGGATTGTTTGATACTCGGCAAGCATGAGAAGCTCCAACAGTTTCATTGTCCACCATTCAGAGAGAGAGGTGGTACCTTCATTATAGAATCCTGTGTTAGCTACAGAAGGATGTTTAGTGTCATGACATCCAATATATGTATGTACCATGATTAACAGCCAGCCACCATCCTCCTCGTTTCCAGTGGTATGAAGAAGAAACCAAGACTGATACAGATTGGAAACTCATTGTCTCTAGCAATGAACCCAGGTTTTTTCCTTTGGGAGAAAACAACAGGTGTGTTCCAAGTACAGAGGGCACAAGGTATTGGGATGTGTCATGCCCTTTTACTGCAATGTTTTTACCACTCCCTTTTCCTGTCAAAAATCTGTTCACACAACCAGTTGATCATAAAGCATACACACAACCAATTTCTAAGAAATGCTAGTTAAATGTACAGCCATCACAAAGAAAGAACAGATATAAGACCACAAGGGATATGGTCTAACTTCAAACATTCTACAATACATTACAATTTTATGGGCAAAAACTGTCGATTAAGACAATGGCGGATCCATGGGAGGTGGGGAGGGGAGAGGAATGGGGAAATCCTCTCCAAATCTATAAAAAGTGTGGTGGAAATCAATTATAATAACCAACTGCATATAACGGAATTTTTATAAAAAGTTTGATTTTCTATTTTATTTTTTAAATTGTTTGATAAATCCTACGATCGCGCCCCCTTCCAAGACTTCTTTACTAAAAGCAGTCAAATTATATTGCGCTTAATCGTTATACTAAGCAAAATCCATATTTCCATTGCTATATCCGGAAATGCGCCAAATGCAGGCTTGTTACAAGCGAGTCCAACTGCACTTTACATCCTCCCCCACCCCCACAAACTCTTCTCTGGATCTGCCTCTGAGTAAGACAGTTTGTTTACATACATCACACAATTTTAACCCCTCTGTGGGGACAACCTGACCAGTGGCACTGAAAGGCACTTATTACGACATTTTTGATTGATCGATCAAGATCCCATAAAACTTTTGCATTGTCAACACGATACTCTGACTTTTAACCTCCAAACATGATTACTAATGGTAAAAATGTAAACTTGAAAGGTAATGATTTCCACCCGGCAAAAGCTGCCTCTTGCATCCACTTGAATGTAACGACATGATGCAAATAAATATCTATGTTTTTCCCTTAGTACTATAGTCTTTAACTTCTAAATAAATGTTTTCACTTCCAGTCTCTACCTGCGTTCCTTATCATCACCAAAGAACCAAATACCTTCTGATAATGGGGTAAAAAAATATACAGTTGACAGTCTTTTTAAGAAATCGTTAATTCAGCTCTAAACATTGCTTGAAGGCTGCCCGCCACAGTATCTTTTAAGCATAAAGATAAAATTTCCGACTTTACCTTGTGATTGAAGATTACACACTTTCCTCGATGAGGATGGTTCATGTTGTAAACTTCGGCATCTGGGGAAATGTCAAGAGAAGCTTTGGGTTCTGCTTCTCCTTTGGACCTCCTACAAAATATCAATTGTAAAACGTTCTTACAGCAGTGAAATGGAAAAATAAAGCAGATAAAAGACTGGATAGCAACTCCAAATTATTGATTAGTTGAAATGCTTTTTTGGCAAATCAGATAACAGAAATTATAAATCGGCAATTTTATTAGTTAACATAGCACCTCCTACTGAAACAGAAGCTGTCTTTGGAATGGAATCACCCTTCACCAAAATATTACACATAACCAACATTAACAGTATTGTAGGCAGTGCCGGATCAAGGTTCCTCTAGGACCTAGGCTGGAAGTACAGAATAGCGACCCTAAAGAATGTGGCTGCTGAGATATTTAGTCCATAAATTATGTTTTTCTTTTAAGATCTTTACTATAACAGTCAGGTTTATCGATATTGAATCCCAGACCTTTGTAAATAAACAAGATTAAGATAACCCTTAAACTTAATATCAAGCTTCATCAAGGTAACAGAGGAGAGCTCCCTGAAGCTGTACGGTCATGGGCCTACTTGGCCTATATGTTAATCTAGCAGTATATTTGTAATTTTTGTAATTTTGGCAATATATATATAATATATTTGTAATTTTGGCAATATATATATAATATATTTGTAACTTTGGCAATATATTATATATTTGTAATTTTGGCAATATATTATATATTTGTAATTTTGGCAATATATTTGTGAAAAGGATCAGTGATAGCTCATAAATTGGAAGTGTGGTAGTGCTGCAAATGAATTGTATCTTAAACTAAATTATATAGATTTTTCATGTAATATGCTACAATACAAGAAATTAACAAAACAATGTAATATACAACAATACAAGAAATCAACAAAACACTATAATATGCAATATAAGAAATTAACAAAACAATGTAATATACAACAATACAAGAAATTAACAAAACAATGTAATATACAACAATACAAGAAATTAACAAAACAATGTAATATACAACAATACAAGAAATTAACAAAACTATAAAATATTCCATTTATTTGTACAAAAAAAAAAAAAACTCTCTTCAAGAACGAACATTTCAATAACTTTTTCACTGAAATTTTTATTTGATCGGTAACGCTCCTTTCTGCAGTAGGCATAACTAATACTAAACCAGTGGAATCAATCTTATCCACCCTCCTTTCTATACAGCAGAGATCATGCTCTTGTTTCCACGTATGTAAAAACTTACAGTATTATTTAAAATAATAATAATGGAATTTATATTTTTCCCCATACACTTCCTGAAGTTAAAAGCTATTGCTTATGATACACTAGTGAGCACATTTAAAAAAGCTTTAAAACGACACCATAACAAACTTTACACATATTTTAGGAGCCAAGATAAAAATGGTTATCTGCCATTTCTGAGACGATGTAAGTTAAATCAGTCTTTTTCTTTCCTCCAACACGAGAAAACTTGTGTCCTTTTGTTCCTCCCATTCAATATACGTTACTCAGAGTATGCATACTGAGATTTTGAGCTTCAACGAAAGGGCTGTGTATTTTACACAAAAAAAGGGGCTTCCATACGCATAGAGGACACCAATCAATTTTCCATACTTGTGTTTGGCTTCAAGAATTATTATAAGTGGTAGAAATAGTAAATGCTATAAATAAAAAAAATTACAGCTTTTGAAATAAATTACTGAGGGTTATGCAGCTGAGAAGAATGATTACACACATATATATATGAAGCAAATTAAATATTTCCCAACAACGATTTCTAGAAAAACCATTTAATCACTAAAGGTATGGCATATAACCTACCTACATGCTTTCTGACACAGCCTCCCCATAAAGAAGCTAACACAAAACCATAACTATTGCATTGATCGACTTCCCCATAATTTTATCCACCATTTACTTTCGTTGCGCCAGGAAGGGAAGACTAACGTTCTGCTAACTTGTTACTAACAAGATCTGACCATGTGGATGATACCTTGTTCATATGGTGCACATATAAAGTTTTCGTACAATGGACCTCGATAATGTGAGGATTGACTTTAAATTGTGCAACAGTAACATTCAATTTTTCTCCCCCTAGATATTCCTATTAAACATTCGTGGCTCTCTAC
>QLNU02003225.1:98908095-98934869 GCA_006491805.2 Dysdera silvatica | reverse complement strand
GTGGGGTTACGATAGGGTATATCTCAGCAGATTTACATACTAAAAGAACGGGGCTGGGATAAGCCCTATCCCAACAATCCCTCCCTCACTTTTGTATTCTTCCCGAGTCAATGGTCAGTTTAGTAGCACAAATGGCTTGATCGAGATTGATAACGAAATGGGTTATGAAATAAAGGCCTATTGTAAAAATCAAACCTTTTTCTCAATCCCTCTTCTTCACTGCTTTGTATGGAAGTTCATAACCTGCTTTTAAGTTATCAGTAGCCTATGTCCCTTATCTTTCATTAATGTACAATTCATGCCTAGTAAAGTTATGTGGCGTTGTTTATTTGTATTTAAGGACAGCTACTTCCCTCCTGACCCCATGTAGCGGCGCTTTCAGGTGTCATTCATGTTGATTTGTATGGGGGGTAAAGAGAATAAGCATTATTTTCATACATGGAATAACAAACTTCTGTTTTCCAGCCTCTTAAGCTAAAGGTTAACTGTCATTTTTGAGAAAATCTTTGGAAAGACTTTTTTCGTGTATTTCTGACTACCACACATTCATTCACAGTGTCTGTTTATGTGAAATTGCAACGTGCATCTGTAATTAAAAACATAATTTTTCAATTATTACATATATGCCTTTCATTTAGTAACAAATAAATTGGTGGAAGTACAGAACATGTCCGGCAGTGCTTTTTTTTCCTCTAGAAAAGAGTCGGAAAGTCTTCGTAGGTGGGCTTGTGACGTTCCAAATGATGTCATACATTGGTTCATCCGTCTTTGGGCAGCATTGTTTTGGTTATAGCGATTGGAATTATACGTGTTTACGTTTGACTTTGTTGTTGTTTTTTTGTGGAATTGTGACTGGAAAGGGGAGAAAAGTATGATGGAGTAGGTTATGAATGAAGGCTTAATAGCGTGGAAATATGAGTGGCCAGTTTACAAGGAGAAAATAGGATTGTGTGTTAGGCCTAATGTAGATGACGATGCAGTAAAAGAGGTGAAATTATTTCCATCATTTCCATAACAAAAATATTCCTGCCAAAGGAATGAAGGTTAGTACCTGCTTTTTTCTAAGTTCGCTGAATCGAGGAAAATGAGAAGAGGTGGAGAAGAAAGGAATGAAGAGCGAAGGAGGTGGGCCTCGTAACATGACGTAAACATAGCAGCAAGTCTGCAGACTGTTGCCATGCATGTTGTAAACAATTCTTACTAAAAAACAGTATGTGACACATTCTGCACTAGCACCAATAAATTATTTATGGCATAAAAATGTTGGCATTTCAGTATCGAAGTTATAAAAACAATTTGATATTTAAGAGGTTTTGAAAGCAATTTGGTCATTGGTTGGTTAGAATATTTCAGTTCCTACCAGTGTTTTTTCTACTTTTCTTCACTTGTATAGACAACTGCTCCGCAAATTATTGTTTGTATAGCAATTTTGTATAAATGTATAGCAATTCTGTATAACTGTGTAGCAATTCTATATAACTGTATAGCACTTCTGTATAAATGTATAGCAATTCTGTATAAATGCATAGCAATTCTGTATAAATGTATAGCAATTTTATTTTTTATACAGTTACACAGTTCAATGTTGTACTTGCGAACAAAAACATATCTAAAAAAATCAGCGCACTTGTAACTGTACATATAAAAGTGGAATAGAAATAAACAAGTAAGAAATTGTCCCTTAATCTGAATCAGAAGATAATGATGATGATTAGTAAACTGAGTTTTTGAGGAATTTGAAACTTTTAGCTTTTTGTATAGCTGATGGTCAAATGGTTTGATTTCAGGAAGACCTTTTCTTTCAGAAAAACAACTGTTGCACTTTTTGGGTTGATCTCGTTTGAAGCTTCCCCTTCTAATAATATTCAAAGCAAATGATTAAGCCGACTAATTTCTGAAATCAGATTTAACCCTTTTCGTCGTAGAAAATGCTCTTTCCTCCTACGCATTGGAAATAGGAAATAACCTGAGAATGTTTATGATGTGCTGAAGATTTGGATATACATTACCATAATTTTTAGAAAAAATTTCCACACTGCACTTCTACTCAAATGTGTAAAGTCTGAAAGCCAAAAGATTTTGAAATCTAAAAAATCTGCCAATAACGTCATCATCTTTAATACTGTGGTCATCTAATAAATTTTTGTAATGCTTGCATAAATATTGCAATTCTTCTATTCTATATGAAGTCAGAGGATTTCAATTAGTAGGCCATGCTTTATCTTGAATAATTTTCAGCGAAGAATTGATGTGCAGATTTATATAAATCAGAAAATCTGCTATAAATAGTATCATATAGCTCACTTAAAACTGTATCATAAGTAAGATTATTTGATATAGCATTACGAAGAGTAGATTTATAAGTCAATACAATGTTGCTTACACTTATAACATTGTATTGTAAGTGTTTTTAAAAGGTGATATTGAAATATCTGTCAACACAATACCTTGATAAGAAGGAGGATCTTAATCTGAATCAGGATAATCAATATCATAATGTAGCAGTTCTGCAAGAGGATTCTCGAATTCTACTTCTTTCTCATATATTCAAACATTTCAAGCAGCCTATTTACACAATGGAGTGCATAAGCAAGGTCGACACCATCTGACTGTACAGCAAGAGCTTGGCAAAACAACTTAATACATTTTTGAAAACACCCAAACAACAAATTTTGTAGATTTAATTTTTTGATATCAACTAATTTGACAGGTGTGGAAGCTTTCTCCAATACCAAAGTTTCCAATCATTGGATGATGACTCCATAAATTTTTGTTAGAAGTTCAACGGAATGGTATTTATAAGCTACTTACCACACGCCTTGCACTCTTGAAGTTGGTATTGAAGCAGCATATTCATTTACAATTGAAGCCAATTCTCGAAATTGGTGAAATTTACTTGAACTCTTATTGTAAAAATTATGTAGGTCATTTAAAAGTAAAAACACCTCCTCCAGATAGATGGAGTGCACATAATCTTTAAGGGTCAGAATTCCATTTGAAATTTTTTAAATGCAATTAAACGTATACCATCTTCATGGGATATTACGGTAAATACAGGATTTGTTTTTATTTCACAAAGAATACAAAAAAATGTTTAATCCTCGCAAAAGCACTAATAAAAATTATGATGCAAACAAAATAATAAATCTCCGGTCGTGTTGCCATACCACTTACTGAAAATTAGGTCCAATAAAATCTCATGGACTTGTCTCTGGTCTTCTCGAATCATATAGTCTGTTCTTCTGACTTTTTGTTCATAATTTTCGTGATTCAATTTTTATTTCCTGAGTTTGTTTTTTTCCTGCCGTAACTATTTCGTATCGACGTTTGCTACGCAAAATTGTGACTTCTTCGTATTTTTCGTTTTTTGCATCGCAAATTGCGATGTGATACCACTTATAGAAAACGCTGGTTCCTACAGATCATGTACATAATCACTAGTTTAGTGATCGATTGAGCCAAGTCAGGAACATTGATTTTAGGTTGCGCTTATGATTGGTTGAAATTAATAAATGAGATACTGCGACCAGAAATAATAGAACTCTTTAATATATTTAAACACAGGCAAAAAGTATTCTTAGTCAAATTAATTAAAACATCAAAAGGTTTTCTATAAGTCAACTCTCATTCAAATGAAATGAACATATAAAAATAACGTAACATATAACGGTATGATGAGTAATACAATGCACCGAAAACCCTACAAGGTTAACTAATGGAAATCAGATGCACGTGCAACCATCTTATAGATTTCATGAAAATAGAAAAAAAACTCACTTCTACCTCTGTTTATAAGGTAGTGCTATCTCAACAATGTGTGCGGTTTCTTTACTCGCTTTTACTCTTAGCATGCACACTGCTTTTTGACAAGAAATGGGAAAGTTGTGTGTATGGCACTTTTATGACTGAATAGAAAGTGGTAACTTTTCAATACCCTTTGTATCAACTATAACAGTGCTCAGCATACAACTGACGTTTTAGTTAAGCATTGTTTTCTACAAGCACACAGTTATATTATTTTTGATGCTCCATGTAGATGCGTATCTTTTTTTTGCTGTTCTGTTTCTGTGGTTTATGTTTTACGATGCAATAACAGCAGTGGTATGATCTACAGATCTCCATACTGAACGAGCACCTACAGTTTTCAAGAAATTTAAACCTCCGTCACTGAGAAAATCAAACTATGAGAAGTTAGAACAATACAGAAAAACAGGCAAATTTTAGATACTACTGGATCCACATTTTTAAAATGGTAGGCAAATATATATACACACCACAAGGCTATTACTTTTGTAGAATCAGTTCTTGTCATAGGGATTTTGACAATACTTTGTGGTATACTGAAGGTATTTGACAGCATTTTATGGTATGGTATAAGAATATGGTATAGAACAGGGAATACTGTCACATTTAGCACCTGTTTACTGGACACAGTTTCTACCATTACCTTCCTAATTGCAACAGGCAAATTTCAATGATTCATTGCAATTAATGAATACAACTTTAAAACAGGAAAAAAAAAATTAGACTGATAATTACCAACGGATTCCTTTGGAATCAACATCATCCCCACCTTCTTTACCTAGCAAAAATAAAACAATACAATTATTTAATAGATATTTTTTACTTGAAGCAAAGTGCAGTTACAAGCCAGTATCATTTTAACGTTGCCAATTCAAATTAGACTTTCATCATATTTAAAGCAACAGGATACACAGAAAATTTACAAGGGGGTGTGAGTTAACAGGGATGCAATTTTATATATACGCAAGATATTTTAGTTTTCCGCAATCAAAACTTAATGGGGGTTACGATCCCATTAATGCCCTCCCTGTGTACGTCACGGATTTAAATATTCATTTAACAGCATTACATCAGCAGTTTATTTCAAAAATAAGTTAATTGTTCAGCATTAATAAAAAAATATATATATATGTAGGGGCTTTGCAGGTTTTTTAAAACGAACAAAACTTCACTGAGATCAGAAATTACTGTTTTGTTAATATTCAAATCTTTGGTGTTTTTTTTTTATAGCATAGGAAGTTTACTCACCACTATCGTTCTGCGACATATTCTAATTTAAAAGTAACCACAACTAACATAGGTTATAAAACTACGCTATATGTATGAAAAGAAAGTGTTATGATCCAATTTTACTAAACTTATCATTTGTTATATCACTATCTTATCATTTATGATAGGAAGCAAATGGAAAAGAACACTTTACTTTCATTTTCAAACGATTGCACTGAAAAAAACAAAAGTTTAACAGATATTGAAATGATTATATGTTCATTCTCCTCAGAATGACGACTTTTTTTGGTTTTCTGTTTCCCTTATTTGAAAAAGTTTTATAATATCATTGAACCCGATTATTATATTCCTCCCCTAAAGTACACTCTAGATTACTGAAAAGTAAATTACACATTTTTTTCAACTGTCATGTGATATAGTATATCTTGTTGTTTGTGCGTGTGCACTATAGGAACGGAAGGTTGGCGGCAGCAATTGCTGTATTCCCAATTTGTAGTGCACCAGAATTGTAAAATTAAAAAATAAATTTTTACGAAGATAATTTAACAGCCATTTAAAAGCGTAAGTGAAATGATGCAATCTCTTTGAATGGTTATATTTATGATTTATCTATGGCCTAGAAGTTCTTCAGATGCGGTGGAAAACGATCATAACAAAAGTTCGAGATTTAGAAAACAAGAAAAAGAGAAGTCATAGCAAACAACTCTCTCAATTTCAAATTTATATGTGTTTTATGATTTCAAATTTATATATTACAGTTTAAAACCCCCCAAAAAAAAAAAAAAAATGGAAAGTTTAATAAAATAATGCGAAATTATTTTCCAGGGTTTGTATTTTTTTGAAGTGAAAAAGTAAAAATTTTATAATTGTTTTTAAAAATTGAAAGAAATTACAAAGTATGATTCTACACGTTAGATCTATATATTCTTCTAGAAAGTACATTCTTAATAGCTTTTCTAGAAATTGGCGCCCAATTCGATGGCAATCTAGTTCAGTCAAAGAAGATGATTTGAAAAAAATTCGAAACATCGGTATTATAGCGCATATCGATGCGGGGAAAACGACTACTACCGAAAGGATGTTGTTTTACTCCGGATTGACCAACACAATGGGAGAAGTTCATGATGGAGATACTGTAATGGACTATATGGCTCAAGAACGAGATCGAGGCATTACAATTACATCCGCTGCCATTACATTTAGTTGGAGAAAACACAAAATAAACCTGATTGATACTCCTGGACATGTAGACTTTACTATTGAGGTTGAACGGTCCCTGTGTGCCTTAGATGGAGGAATTGTTATCCTCGATTCTTCTGCAGGGGTTGAAGTTCAAACGTTGACTGTGTGGCAACAAGCCAATCGCCACCAGATACCTTGTATCATTTATTTAAATAAAATGGACAAGCCTTCTGCTAGTTTCCAAATGTGCTTAAATTCTCTCAAAGATAAACTGAAAGTAAAACCCTTGATTGTTCAACTGCCTATAGGCACAGGAAATAGTTTTTGTGGTGTAACCGATCTTATTTCAATGAAGAAACTTGTCTGGGATAAAACTGGTGTCAGTAAAGATGGAAGAAATTTCATTAATATTGATATGGATATAAACAAGGATAAAGACTTATTAACGTCAGCTATCAAAGCAAGAAAGGAACTTATCGAAAATATCGCAGATTTAGATGACCAAATTGCCGATAAGTTCATATTGGAAGGACCGAATTCTTTGACTCTATTAGAATTAACATCTGCATTACGGCGAATTACAATACGTAGAACGGCAGTGCCTGTTTTATGTGGCAGCTCATATAAAAACATAGCTGTTCAACCATTATTAGATGCTGTTCTTCTTTTCCTTCCTAACCCCAATGAAAGGCCATGCCAACTTGCTGTAAACGATGGTGATCTTTGTGCCCTAGCATTCAAAATTATCCACGACAAAAGAAAAGGAGCTCTCACGTTTCTACGTCTGTATTCTGGCTCTATTACAAATGGACAAAAATTGTACAATACAAATCGAGAACATTATGAGAAGGTATCAAGCCTCATGATTCCATTAGCTGATGACTTCAATGATATTTATTCAGTGTCCTGCGGAAATATAGCAGTTGTGTCCGGTTTGAAAAACACAGTTACAGGTGATACTTTTTCTTCTAAGGCAGATCCCTCGTGCTTGAAAGGTAAAAATCTGAGTTCTTTGATTCATGTCCCCGATCCTGTATTTTTTTGTACCATCGAACCTCCTTCTCTTGGTCTTCAGAAGCGATTAGAGTATGCATTGGAATGTTTGGAACGTGAAGATCCAACCTTCAGATTTGAACATGATGATGAACTTGGTCAAATAATTATCTCAGGAATGGGTGAATTGCACATTGATGTTATTCGTGAAAAAATACGCGCTGACTATGGCGTTGATGCTTATTTGGGCAAACTTCAAGTCGCTTATAGAGAAACCCTAACAGAGAAAGTCCGTCATACCTACATCCTCGAAAAAACCCTGGGAAATGTGAAAAATTATGTGAAAATTCAACTCGAGATAATTCCCAGTTTTAGTTCTGAAAAACTCAAAGAAGTAAAAGTAATCGTTACCAAGGAAAATTGCCTTGGTAAAATTTATCCTAATCATTTTAAAGCCCTTAACACAGGAGTCCATAGTTCATTAATTCATGGGCCAATACTCGGATTTTCCATCATTGGTATCAAAGTGAACTTACATTGGTTAGAAATTGGAAAGGGGACCACTTTGCCCATGATATCCGCAGCAGCATCACAGTGTATGCAAGAAATGTTAAAGAAGTCACAAATGCAACTCCTAGAGCCTGTTATGAAGCTGTCTATTTCTACGGCAAAAGGATATGCAGGACGTGTTTTGAGTGATTTGTCACAAAAACGTTCTCAGATCTTAAGTATGGAAGTTCTGAATGATATTGAGGTGATAGTTTGTCTCTGTCCCCTTTCAGAACTAATGGGCTATTCCACAACATTAAGGGCTCTGACATCGGGGAATTGTACCTTCACATTGGAGTTCGATTCGTATGAGAAAATGGATGTAACAGAGCAAGCAAAAGCTGTAGAGAATGTTACTGGTTTTGCTCCGTTATAGCATAAAATAAAAATTGTAATGCCTTCTTATGATTAAAAAGTATTAAGTATTGAGCTGTGTTATACCATGGGTCCAAATTAACTTTTTAAATCAGGTGCACAAGTTCATTTTGTGCAAGTGTGATTTATGTTCACCAAATACTAGTTAGGTGTACTAACAGAATAGAAAGTAAACCTCAACATTAAAAATGGGTAAAATGTAAGTATAGCAATTATATGTAAACATGAAGCTAAAACATGCAACTTTTCAAAATAATTAAACATTCATTTATAATAAACAAAAAAATACAAAGCAAATGACAGATACATTAGAAATTATCCCATAGGTCACACTGTTCTTGAAAAATAAACGTAAGTAGTCGTTAATTTTCTTAATATGTTACAACTGCCATTTTGAAATGTGTTAATACGTGGCCCTTTGTTATACACTTGACAAATACTGCAAAACATAGCTTTGTTTTCGCAGAGGAACCAGTTTCTTCTGGTTTTCCATGACTGTTGAAAATTCTATTTTTTTAGGGAGACCATCTTTTACCAGCGTTTATATTGGCACCCAAAGTAACTTCATTCTCAAAACAGATCGCCCTGGCAATTGTGAACTGCTTACATCACTGCCTTGAAAATTCGCTTCATTATTTGGAGTAGTGTACTTTGGCTATATAAAATCTAGGTTTATACCCAACATTTACATTCATTTCATTGGTGTTGGTTGTTCCATATTTCATCTGACACTGATGACGTTACACATTTCTTCTCATTATTTATAGTACCACAGAAATATTTGCTGATATTTACAGATTTCAGTATGGGATGTTGTTTTTGGTTGGGCATCATTTATTCTATAATAACAGGTTTTATTGGATCTATTGTAAAACTCCAGTGACCAAACAGCACTTCCTTGTAAATGTGTTTAAAGGAACTGACCACATATGTTTATAGGAGATAGGCAATGTGAAATGGGGAAATTCTATTTTTAGATGCAGAAAAAGGTATGATTGTGGTTGAAGTTCATTGTTGCCTCCCTGCCAAGTGTCCTTATAGGTGGAATCGGAAACCATTATCCCTTATTTGAGTAAGTGTCGGTTTCAGAAGAAGGTGGGGGGGGGAATGGAGATTTTTCTTAATGCTACTGTTTTTTTTAAATAATAATGTTAACAATTTTGAATAGTTAGGTGCACTGTGTGCACCCAAATTAAAAATTTATGTGCACTTACCAAATTTCATGTGCGCAGTTCACCATCCGCGCCATGATACTTTTGTAGAAACATGAGTATGATTTTTTGGACATTTTTTTTGCACTTACCAGGTTAAAATTTCATAGTAAAATACCAGTTTGACTTAAAAAAATATGTGCTTAAAAATAAATACTATAATATAAAATAATATAAAAATATTTGACTTGAAAATATGTTGACAGTACTGTGTTGTGAACATTTTGGTTCAGTACCTATTTTGACTCGAGTAGATTTTTTCTTGATTATTATCTTTAAGTACTTTTATGTCTTTTCTTATATATAAAACACACCAGTCAGATATAGTGGTTGTAATAGTAATCTTTGAAATTAGTGAACTGAGACTGAATTCCCCAATGACATGATCATTTGTGAATTCATCGTCATTTCATAACCTAGTAATGTGATGTGTGTACCAGGGTTGAATAAAGCCCTTTGAAAAAAAAAAAACATGGGCAGGTTTTGGGGTTTAAATGGGTTTTATTGGGTAAAAAAAAATTTTTTTTTTGGCAAAATTGGGTTTTATTAAAACAATTACTCAGTTTGTTTTCAAATCTTTATGCAAATGAATAATAGTAATGTAGCATATACTACACATCTCCAGTATCTCTGTTATTTATATATAATAGAAAATGAATAAAAACATATAATTGCGATACAAGTTATTTTACATTCATCACATACTTGCCACCTTAACAGAAAAAAATAATTAAAAAACAGTCTTTTTTAATATGTGCATCATAGGCACCCATACGAGTACTTCTAGTTGGGGGTGGGCTGAGAAAAATTAAATCCCCACCAGAATCATTCTCATCAGTAACCCCCACACAATTCAAACCATCCTACAGCTCCCTACTCAAAGGCATACCTTGGTTGTCACTCACAGACCCCTCCGACGGATTATACCCCACCCCCCTCCTACAATAACCTGACAACTCCGCATCTCAACACACATACACATTCAGCCAAACCCATGCAGAACCCTTCGTGCAATCGCACCTAGTCCCCTCCCTATGCTCATCCCCTAGACCTTGACGATCCACAACCCTCTGGCCTCTCCCAGCAAACAACTTTGCTCAAATTACTTGACCCATGACACCACCCCCATATCGATTCAACTGCCTACCACTCCTTACACCATTTCCATAGTTAAAAAAATAACAATGCTACTTTCAATTCTTTAAAAATTCCTTCTCCCACTTTCGTAACTCCCCTCTTATTTCCATATCCCACTATTTTTCCCGTGCATTTCACCATTCACTTTCGAGACATGACCAGGCGAGAGCGCAATTACATCATTGGTCACTCCAAGTTCGATTCCACCTGAACTGTGCCCAGTCATCAGCCACAAACAATCTGTTCAATACCTATTGGACAAAAACCCTTTCTTCTCACTGAATACACTCATTTCGGTTCTAAATTCTAAAATCAGCCTTTCTATTTTCATCTCAACGTCAACTCTCTTAACATCAAATTTTTCTTAAAGTAAAACCATAGCAGGTTTGAGAAAATCAAATTTTTAAATGGCTAGCGGGGCTTGAGCCTCCTCTGTCCCCCTATATGGGCACCCATGGTATGTGTAGATATTCAATAGAATAAAGATTTTTAATAATACTTTTATGTATTCATATTTTTATGAAATGGAAAAGGAAGTTATACACAACGAAGTTATAATGCATCAGAGTTAACACCAATTATTTATAAAAATATTATATTATATATAATAATTATATATATATAATATACTCAACAGACGTGATTAAACTTGGCTGGGAGGCATTTGGAAGAAATAGTTTTATTCTGGAAGGGAAATCTGCCTTTTATGTCTAAAAAAGAAAAGTCTTCTCAACCAGTGTGTATTGCCAGTCCTCTCTTATGGATCAGAGACATGGAGTCTAACTGTTGGAGCAATACGAAAGTTACAGACAACACAAAGAAGCATGAAGAGATGTATGCTTGGTATAACTAGGAGTGATCGAAAAAGAAATGGTTGGGTGAGAGAGCAAAGAGAAGTAGAGGACATCATTGTTAAAGAAAAAAGGGTGAAATGGCGATGGGCTGGGCATATCGCAAGAAGAACTGATCAACGCTGAACAACAGAAACTCTGAACTGGATTTCAAGAGACCACCGAAGACCTAGGAAACGTCCTCAAACTAGATAGGTGAATGAAATAAGAAAACAGGTTGGGGTGACATGGAAGCGAATTGCTCAGGATAGACTTGTGTGGAAAGCATTTGGAGAGACCTTCATCCAGCAGTGGATAGATAATGGTTGAATATGATGATGATGATGATGATATATATTATATATAATATTATATTATATTTTAGACTAAGAGTGACTTCTGAGAAGTTTGACATTATACAAAATTACAACTTTCAAGCTTGTGTGGGGATTTTTACTTTTAAAAAACCTCATGTAATGAAAAAATAAAGAATTTTTTTTAAATTGCAGAAAAGTGGAAGATATACATCAAAAACAGAAAGTAAGGCTGAAAAACAAATATTCCATTAAAAAAGACGATTTGGGAGCTTTGCGATCACTGAAACGCCCTAAAATGTTCTAAAGCGAGAAAAGTTAAATTTTAATTCCTCTTATCGGTGTGAATTTATTGGTCTTAAATTTGATTATATATAATTTAACAATTCTTTTTGAAGTTAGTACAGAAGTTTCATTTTAAAAATAATATATGTTTAAAGTGCACCTAATTGCATTTCCTTAAATGTAACTTTATTATGTTCTGGCTAACCTAATGAGGTTTTCCAACAACAAAAAGTTCCCCAATCTCTGTTCCAATATAAATTGTAAATAATTTCCAATTATTTATGAGATGCCATGGCAGGAGCACATTGGCAATTCCGGTTTTAAATTCTAAAATTTTTAGGATTTCAAAATTCGTCCTTGTCATTTTCTATACTTGTCCTTGTCATAGTCTATGCTATTTTTCATTTGTGCAAAGATTTGAAAATAGCCTAAGTAACTGTTTTTAATGATAATAATTCCTTAAAATATCCAATTAAACCTAAAAAAGCCCACCCTGGTTGGTGTTTTTAAGGAGTTCTGTGTTTTATTCAACCCTAAAAGGATGCATTCTTTCAGTGCTACTGCTATCTTCAGTGATGTAAGTGTTCAAATATGCAATAATGTTTATGTGAGGGGACAAGTGCATATATTTAGCTGTCGTTGGATGATGTTTATTAAGTGGAATAAGTTTAGACCTTATTTGAAGATACTGCAATATTTGGCAAGGTAAAGAAATGGAGTACATTAATGTAAGGTAAAGCTTTAGGAAGTGGGGGAGGGGGCATGTCAAGATTTATAAATTTTTGCAGAGCCATAACGTGGATATCAATAAATGAATTCTTCATTTTGTAGAGTTTTATAATCGATGAGATTCTATAATGTTTTTAATTTTAATGACTATTAGGAGATTTAAATGTTGGCATAAGCAAAGATACATGACAGAGCAATTTTTTAAAAAATACTATGGAGTCCCTTGGGTTAAAGAATGTGATAAATGAACCTATAAGGATAACACATCAACTACTATCGATCTGTGCTTTACGACCAAACATGAAATCACAGCAAAGGTGGTAGATTATCAAATAAGTGATCATAAAGCCTTTGTCGTTGAAGTGCAAATGAGGAGAGATACTCAAAAAATAAACAAAATAAGAATCAGAAATTACAGTATTCAGAATATAAATGAATATAAACCGGCTATACAGAGAGTAGACTGGTAGGAAGAATTTTCGGGTAAAACTAATTTATACACAATATTCATATATAAGAGAAAAGAATTGTATGAAAAATATTTCACATGGAATTATGCGAAAGATAAGATATACAAGAAGGGGTGGATGAACAGGGGAAATAATTAAATTACAGGGAAAATAATAAAATAATTAAATTACAGGAGAAATAATTAATAAAATAAAGAAATAGACTATATAACAGGTTTATTAGAACATGAAAACTTGTTTATCTTAAAAAAAATTAAAAATGTAAGAAATAAAATTATGAAATGATACAAAACGTGAAAAGAATTCCTGTAAAAAAACTTAAGCATGACCAATATGAATAAAAAATGGTTAAATATAAATAAAATGTTCGGAAGTTAAAAGGACGATAAAAAAGGTGGAATGGATCAATTAAAAATTCATGATGAACTAATTACAAATAAAAAGGATTTATCTAATATAATCAATAAATGTTTCGTAGAACTTGCTGAATGTAAAATTGACAGAAGTAAGGGTATCAATACAGAATATAAAGAATGTATGGGAACATATAATGACAAAACTATGTATGCAAAAAATATAGAACATGAAGAATTATTGAATGAATTAGAAAAGTAAATCCAAATAAAGGATCAGGTAATGATGAAATACATCCTAAAATAGTTAAGGATTGTGCTGACTTATTAGTTATACCATTATTGATAGTCCTTAATGAAATCTTAAATAGTGAAACGAAAGTGAATGAAATGAATGAAATGAAATGAAAGTGGCAAAAGTACTTGTAGTTCCAATATAAAAAAAGGGAAATAAGGAAATGGTTAAAAAATTATAGACCCATATCTATAATATCAATATTTTTGAAAATATTTGAGAAATTACCATACAAAAGAATGATGCAATTTATAAACAAATTTAATATAGTAGATATCACATATCAGTACAGGTTCATAGAGGGTAGAACCACAGAGGGATCACTATTGAGAACTGTGAGAATACTGCAAGAGACACTAGAAACATATGGAAATTGGAATTGGAATATTTCATTTGATCTCAGTAAGGCCTTTGACATAATAAATGAGGAGATATTATTTGAAAAATTAAATCATTATGGCCTAAGAGGCAAAATAAATAATATCATAAGCAACTTTCTTTCTTTCTTTTTGGTTTTACGGCTCAAAGACTACAGTGGTCATGCTGCGCCGGGACCTACTGTTTTCCGAGGAATCCGAACCTCTTAAGGCCTAGGGAACCAAACCCCGGACTACAGTGAGCAGTGCGATCTTTATAAGCAACTACTTTACAAATAGAGAATAAATGATATATATATATTGATGATGAAAAATCAGAAAAACTGGTCAATAGATTTGGGGTCTGATGGGATCTAATATTGGCCCCTTATTATACTCTATGTAAATGATATATTTAATGCTTCAAAAGGAAAAAATGTAACATTATTTGCAGATGACAGCAGTGTTATAATAATGGAAAAAGATGTAAGAGAAGCAATAAAAAAGTGTAAGGAAAAAGTAAGAAATTATGAGAAATAGTTTATTTTAAATCAGATGAAGGTGAATGTAAATAAAACAAAAGTAATGATATTTGTGAATAAAAATAAAAAAAAATTGACACAGATGTAAAAAATATAAAGATTGAGACTGAAGGAAAGAGAATGAAAATTGTGGAAAAAATAGATTTTTTGGGTATAACATTAACTAAGAAATTGGAACACCCATATAAATAAAGTGAGTAACCAAATCAGTAAGGGAATTGGAATTTTGAAACGATATAAAGATATATTACCTACAAAAACAAAACTTGATTTTCATTATACATTGATACACATCCATTTAATATATTGCAATAGCATTTGGGGAGACCTTGGAAACAGGGACAGATTTTGGATAATATGCAAAAAAAGACAATAAAATTAATAATTGGGAGCAATAAGTTACATTGGAAATATTTTTCAATAAAACATAAAATATTATCATTAACTAAAGTTCATAAGTATTGCATACTGAACAAAATGTTTGAAAGAATAAAAGAAAACAAACATGTACAATTGATACAATTACAACACAATGAGAGTGAAAGGAACAGAGCTAGGAAATATAATGAACTAAACTTACCTCAAATACGAGCAGAGAATGGAAGAAACAATATTAATTACAAAAGAGCCAAGGTGTGGAACGACTTATCAATAGAAATAAAATGTTCCAACAATATTAATTCATTTAAAAAAAAAAATCTAAGAGAAAAATTATCGGAAGAGGATACTATGTATCCCTTTCCTTGCTTCTTGGAATCGTAGTATTATTGAGTATTAACTTCAGTATTACTTCATAAAATGAATGAAAGAAAGTGTTAATTGACAATAACTTGCATAATATTAAATACCATCGTGTTTTATTAATATTTAATGTATGTTAAATACAGATGAAAGAGACTAACAGAAAAATGTTTATAACAATGTCATTAATATAGTTAATATGGTTTTATTGCTCTAGTTTACATAGTAAAATATAAATAATATAAATATATACATATAAATAGTAATTGTCGATATCAATATCAGTGCAATGAATATCAATATCAGACAATCAATATCAGACGAATGAATAAATGAACCTAAGTGTTCCAGTATCACGTCCTGGGCTTGTTATACTGCCATATTTTCCCGGGACCTGCTACAATATGTAATAGTTTCATGCTGTTCTATGTACAGTTGGTCACAAAAGTATTCGGCCACCCAACATTTTTCATAACTTTATATGCTTAAAAGTACTAAATCTAGTCAATAACCCAAAAAAATTTTTTATGTCACATTTTATGTTTGTTCTGCAATATTATATGCAAAAATACAAAATACCAGAAAATAGCGACTTTAAACAACATAATGCACTAAATGAGTTACACAAAAGTATTCGGTCACCTGCCGTATTCCTTTGCTATACTTTTTTCGTATACTACTATATGTGAAAAAGTACAGTCGTAAGTTTGACGCCAGATAACGTTTAGACAAAACCAATGAAAGAACCTTGTCCAGATAAAAAAAAAATCATAAAATCGAGCTTTAAAAAGGCGAAAGCGCGAGAGCTTACTTAGTTTAGGTGAAAAAAATTATTATTAAATTAGAAAAATAGAATTTTTCTCAAAGAGAATATTAAGAAAGTGACTGGAATTCCACTTTCAACAATGCAAAGCGTATTAAAAAGATGCCAGCAAGGATACCTAATTAATAAACACCGAACTGGATTGTTAAATATTCTAATTGATCGTGAAGATAGGAAACTTATCCGATGTGCCAAAGCAAATCTTGCTGAACTAGCACTAGAAATTTGTTCTACAATTAAATCATTTTCTGAAAAAAAAACCCAAAACACCGTAAGCTTTAAAACAGTTCGTGGAACACTGCGAAATAATGGGAAAAAAAACTTGATTTCCCAAACAAAATAGTTAATAATGATCAAGATTTCTGGAACAGATCAATATTTATGATGCTCAACACAGGCAAGAGCAAAATTGTGAGGAGGCAGCCCAAATCAGAGTTCAATCGATGTAATCTCTGTGCTATTGTCAAATACGGAGAAAACTGCATAATGGTCTGGGGATGCACGTCGGCGAATGGGGAAGGTATATTTGAATTTATTGACAGATAAATCAACATGTATACATTTGTATTTAAAAAACAATTGAAAAAGACTGCCGATAAATTGGGAATCAAAGACAGGTTCGTGTTCCAACAAGACAATGATTCCAAGCATACCGCTTTTAATACAAATCTGTGGTTACTCTATTATATGTATACTCGTCTATGTATATCGTATATATACTCGGACGTTTTGAAATCCCATCTCAGTCTCCTGATTTGAATCCTATAGAACGTTTATGCGAGGAATTGAAAAAAACAGTTTATAGAATTGCCATAAAAAATAAAAATGAACTGAAATTGCATCTTCAAAGAGAGTGGGACAAAATTGACTCCGATTTGACCCAGAAACTGATCTATAAAATACATTCGACCCTGAAAGCAATAATACTCGCGAAGAGAAACTCAACTAAATATTAGAGAAATTGCTTTTCCTGTTTTTTATTTCATATTTTTACCTTATTATTTTTATTTTACGGTAGGTGGCCGAATACTTTTGTGTGACTCATTTAGTGCATTGTGTTGTTTAAAGCCACTGTATTCGAGTATATTTTGTCTGTTTATCTTTATTTTTTGTATGTAATGTTAGAAAATGAATATCAAATGTCACATAAAAAGACTTTTTGGTTATTGTTTATATTTAATACTTTTATGCATATAAAGTTATAAGAAATGCTAAGTGGCCGAATATTTTTGTGACCAACTGTATATGTAGAGAATAAATATATTTATTATTATTATTATTGTATATTTCGAAGGATAATAGTTTCGGCGCTTCTTCACGAGACACCAACTCACCAAACCTTTCTCCTTTTGGTGTATATGGTAACTTCGGGTGGTAATATTTTTGCAAAAATTGCCGATTCATAAGGTTGTGGTGTCTAGGTTCAATGCCAGATCCCAGAAGGGGTGGCATTATGTATTGCTGGACGTTTAAAATGCGATATTAAACAGAATTCATAAAAATGGTCCGAAATTTGCAACGTATGTAAACAATGGCTGTGCAAGGTGCTAATTAATTTGTATTCTGCAAATCGAACCGAGTTATACTTGCAATACTTTCATCGTTGCAACATAAGTGATGTCTTTGTCTTCCTTGGTATGGAAATTTTGAGGTCGGCGATATACATAAAGGCCCTCAATATTCACATACTCGTATATCCGTTACTTTAAACCAGTGACAGATAATTAAAATTAATCTAGTTATACCAAATCAGGAAAGTTACCATCAGAGAGCCGGACACAAATTTTTTATAATTGTTTTTTTTTTAATTTAATATTAAAAACGTAGATATTGTCAATTAATTATAATCTCATTCAAATATTCATGGTTACATCATTTTTTTTTTCAAAATGGTTTAACAAGTCATTTAATGAAATTAATTGAATAATCTAAGAGCACCTGAGCGGTACTAAATAAATTGGGCCATTTGGGTATCATTACCACTGTTTTATACAGGGGCGGCCATCTGGGGCCCCATTTGGATGAGGGCGCCAAAATGAAGTCAAGTTCAATTTTTTTTAATCGATTCAATAGTAGAAAATCTCTCTACAGAAAGACAAGCTTAGAGAAATGTTTAGAGATACCTTTAAAGGAATTCTTTCAGACTTTTGGTCACTTTTATAGGATATGTGCAGGCCCGGTGCGACCATATAGGCGACAAGATGGCCGCCTAGGCGGCATCGGGAGAGATTTATTAATTTTTGGAGATACTTATTAACACTGTAGAATGATTGAGATAACCTTAATAATAAATACATGAAACTAAATGGATTATTTTCGATTGAATGTCTTCACCAATATTTACCCTTCTTTGTATACCGTGGAATCTGGTAAAGTGACCACCTTTGTAAATCGACCACCTAAATAAAATAACCACTTCTTATAAGAGAGATCTGGTAGCGACTTAATCATGCCTATATATCATAATCTGTTGTGTATAGCGACCACCTGTCTATGGTGACCATTGCAATCCAGTCCAAAATGTGGTCACTTTTTGCAGGTTCAACTGTATGTCTCTCTTATCCGTTTTTTCCATACCCCCAATTTTTCTTTTATATTAACAAATTTCCCTCTAACCAATTTACGTAACTCTGAATATCATTTTCCCATTTCGTCTACAGCTTTCAGTGATGCAAGCAGTACCGCTACCATAGTAGAGGCTTGGAGGATGATCTTATCTTTTCGATATTTTTGTGCATTATTTCAAGTTTCTGAGAACAGTTTTATCCTTCAACAGCAAAATAGTGGACAGCATAGGCGTCGACAGCATAGGGCAAGGGTGGGGACTTGCCCTCCCCTGAATTTTAAAAAAATTTCGTTTTTCTTTTCTCAAGGGCCAAAAAAATTTGCAACCTCTTTATTTTATTTGAACTAAATTGTCTTATTATTTAGTTAAACAAATTAAATACTTATTTAAATAATTTAATTATGGTATTTTTGAATGAAGGTTTTTTATTTCTGCTGAAGTAATCTTTGCCCACCCCTACAAAAAATTCTGCGGACGCTCATGCTAAACAGTGTTGTTTTTCTTTTTATCCTTTATTTGTGTATTATGAGATAATATTTGATTATCATACATCATACTTTCTTTTAACCAAAACTGTAGGGAGAGGGCAGAATGTGCCCTATTTTTTCACTTTTTGATTGTTGTGTGCTATATTTGGGTGTCATTTTTTTTTTACCCTGGTGGGCACATATGTCGTTCGCCTAGGGCTGAAATTTGCTTGCGCTAGCCCTGAGTATATGGCTCGCTGTGCATCTGTTGAAAGCTCCTGTTTTCGCCGGAGGGGACGGGGCGCCAAGAAGCAATCCGTACCAGCCCGCCCGGGTTCAAAATCAACCTCGAGCCGCCCCTGGCTTTATAGACAATATCTGTCTGTCTGTCTGCCTGCCTGTCTGCCATAAGCGGTGGCAGTCTCTCAGATTAGGCGGGGCACGGGGCCGAAATAATTTTGGCGCCCCTTGCTACCAAATATGAGTTTTATAATGTAACGAGTAAATATTTTATTTCATTTTTACAGTGTACACATTTCAAATTTTTTTGCAAATGTAAAAAAAATGCGAGGCGTGATTTCTGATAACCATCTTTGAGGAGAGCCTTCGGCGCCCTTCCACGATGACTAGGCGGGGCCAGAGCCTCACCCGTGGGACCGCCTATGCTTGCTAGCTGAGACTGATAGATAAGAGCTATGGACTGATAGACAAGATCGACTGGACTAGACAGACAGACAGACTGCCTGTCTAGTCCTGTCGATCTCGTCTATCAGTCTATCTTCTCTCTCCCTCTCTCTCTCTCTGTACAATGTTATAAAATATAATGCATGCCTCCTCATATCTCTCCATGTTGTCCGAACCATATTCACCACACAAAACCCCGATTTCAGATTACTTTCGAACAAATCTAACAATTTTAAGTATAGCGCATATTGATTATGTTGGCCTTTTGGTACGGAACCTCCTATTTCCAGATTTGCAATCTCTGAACTCACTGCCTTTATTCTAAAATCTATTCTCTATTCTATCATCCCTATGTTCTCCTGTCTCTATAGACATCTATTTCATTTGAGATAATTTTTCTCGAAATTTCACCTCCCTCTTCTTTATTTCTTATTTTACATTACGTGTCAATATTTTCTTTTTCGCTAATTAATTTTTCAACTCGTTATTCTTCCCCTGGGTAGGACGGGCTTTTTCAAATGTTGCAGTCTTTACCCGCTGCTTTTCAAGCGAATTAATGAATATCTTTTTTTTTTTAGTGTATCTATTGGACTATAAAACTGTCATATGGATAAGACTGAATAAAGTCTTTTTTTATTTTAAATTTGCCTGTATACAGTTTTATTTGTATTTGTAAAAACATATTTTAATGATATCCCGTGCAAGCCTTTCCCGTGGCATGTAAATCAAATATCATATCATTATCCAAGGTCTTCGATTTTTATTCAATTGTGATATTCGGTAAAACGTATACGTCCTCGAAGAGACTTAACAAGAAATTTTAATGTGAGGTCAAATGAATAAAAGTTGTATATAAATTTAATAGTTTTCACAAACTCACGAACTGAAATAACTTCCATTCTAAATAAGAAGGAGCACAAGACGGCCATGTTTAAAACAAAACACGAACTTACAATACATATTTACAAATATTGATAAAAGGTCAGCACGTATTGATATGCTATCACCCAATGCGTGACAGATATGAGATACAAAATGCAGATTACACCAAATGTCACCGAAGTCCTTTGAAGCAATATCCAATAACAGACATATAGAAATTATTGTTAAGCAGTTGGAATTGCTGAGCCAGTGAAAACTCAAGAGAAAATGAATGACCAACAAATTGCTGCTACAGTATGAAAATTGAAATGGAAAAAATATAGTCAAACGTGGCATATTGAAGGTGTTGACGAACTTTTCAAGAAGACGACGGTAGGTTTCGGTAAACGATCTCCTACTAGAGTGTCAGATGATGAAAAGCATAAATGGCATGTATGTTTTTATGCAACTGGATACAACCCAGAATGCAGCGATTTTGTCTCTGTGAAGATAACTATTTCCCGTGAAGAATCTGCTATTCCACTGATCTTCAAAGGTGCAATAGCTATTTTAGACGCTAATAAGGAAATAATAACATTTAATTTATTTCCAGCAAGAAGTGATTATATATACACGTCGCTTAAATTTATAGAGAAAGGAATTCTAAAGTCACGTCTTGGAGGAGGTAACGACATATACGTTTATTCTGAAATATATCTGCCAGTGAGTGATGAAGTGGACATCGAATTCGAGAAACCAGTAGGAGCGTCCAAGTTGGGACTCGACTTTAAAATGCTATTGAATGACAATGAATACAGCGATATTGAAATACTATGCTCGGATGGGAAGAAAATCAATGCTCATAAAGTCATTTTAGCAACTCGGTCAGACGTTTTTTCGGCCATGTTAAAGCACGACATGCTTGAAAGCAAATCCAGTCAGATTAAAATTTCGGACTGCACTTCAAAAACCATCGAACATTTACTTTGCTTTATTTACTCTGGCAAAACTGATATACCGAACTTCGAAGCTGCTACTGAGCTTCTGAACCAAGCTGAAAAGTATCAGCTTCTTGATTTGAATTTGATGTGTGTGGACTACATAGCAGATAACCTTAAAACCAGTAACGTTTGCGAAGTTCTAATCCTATCGGACCAAACTATCGGCAAAGAACTTTTAATCCCAGCATTAAATTTCGTAATAAATAACTTCGAAAGCTTGTCAAGTGACGAAATTCAAAACCTTTCTGTGAAGATGCCACCATCGCTGTTGAACGCTTTCTTTACTGGACTATCTCAAAGATTAAAGAGATCTAAATAACGCACTTAATTGACTAATTATCGATTTACATAATCAATTATAGATCAGTTTTTTTTATGTTTATTGGATACACACTAGTTTCCGTTAACAAATTTAGATAGAAGCAAGCACATTTATCTTCAAAGCTGATTTGGTTCTGTTTTTCTCGATTTGTGTAACTGTTTTCAACAGTGTAAAATGCAAACGGAGTTGAATTATTTCTAAAATTATAATGAATGTTTTTTTATAGCGTTTTTATTATGATAATAAATATGATTGAGTTATTATGATGAACAATAGGATGTTAATGAACCATAGGCGTACGCATAAAGTTCGTAAGGGGGTTATAGACTCAATGGGGGGTTACAGAGATACAACTCGCATATTCCTATGTTAAATATACAAAATTTCATTGCAATGGGGGGTTACAACTCCCATCAACACCCCCTGCGTACGCCAATGTAATGAACACAATCCTAGTTAGATACTTCGTATTGTTTAGAAGACTATTTATTGTTGTTTCGAACACCCAATAATTAAAATTACTTATAACTTTTACTTGGGTATTTATCATTCAGATGAATATTTATTATACGATCATAAAGTAATCATATTATTTATTTTAATAGATTCTTAAGTTTAGTGTAATTGATTTTTTTTAGCGTTATAACAATATTATATTCATTTTTAAGTTGATTCAAAAATGTAGTCTTTGATATGTACTTTAATATTTCATGCAGATTTAAAAGTGAGTAAGGAAACTAGGAATACTTGACCCAATTTTCGATTACTGATTTTTAATTTTTTGTTTACATGACTTACGGGTACATAAGTGCTGCTTGTTGATTCTTTAGCAAGTCTTACACAATATGTATCGCTATCATTATGAAGTGTTTTAATCGTTAAGGCTTTTGAATATGGAATATACAAAACATGAAATCTGGGTAAAATACCCCTAGACAATGGGATACTTGATCTAAATTGTGCATTAAAGTTTTTAAAAAATGTTACATGAGAACAAAACTAGCAATTTATCATATAAAATTAACCTCATTTTGTATTGTAACAAGTTCAAATTTAACGGTCTAAAAGTTGGTTCTGTAAACAAAAATGACCCGGGAATAAGAAAGTAGCAAATAATTTATTCAACCTTTTAAAAGTGAATTTATACTTCAGCACAAAATTTGCAATTATTTTGTTTGTCTATTGACATTCAGTCACAACAAATCGATACACTGCATGTCCATATGCAGAGAGAGGGATCTTAGGGACCAGTCATCCCTCACCGAAACTAAATTTTTAATGGGATTTGCATGTTGTGTTTGTATTAATACATGCCGTAAAAAATTAAATCCTGGCCTTGATATACTGAAAGAAGAGGGAAAGTTTAGTAGAAGCATAGGCTTACGCAGAAAGTTCAGAAGAGCGGTTTCAGGCTTACAATGGGGGTTAATGGTTACATAGCTATAACTTCATGTTTATACTGTATACGAAATTTCTTTGCAATTGGTGGTTACACCCCTCGACGAACGCCAATGAATAACGGGTAGTTCCATATCACCTGGATCCTTTGAGTATCAAGTATGCCGTCACACCTATTTCGTACCGCCAGGACTGTCCTAATGAAAATGATTGAGAGTATGCGGTGTTGTCTTTAAAACACGGTATTGTAATTACGCGGTTACTGGAATTGGTGACATCAAGCTGCGTTGGCTGGCATTTGGCTGATCGCATATCCAAGCCCAAGGTGGCACTTGCCACTTTCATCAGTTTTTCCTTCCTCTTCTGGTCATACGCAGGATATTATTTTGAGACTTGGGGGATTCACAGGAGTTTTCCTCATTTGTTTACATTCAAGTTTGTAAATGACCAGCAAAGGAAAAGGCTAAATTTTGTTGAAAGTTACCCAAAAACCAGCAAATACCAAAACTTTTTTGAAATCTTGAGAGTATGCGGCGTGTACTCGATATTTCTCAAAATTTCGTGAGAGTACGCGACGCATACAGCGCGTATTCTTTAGGGCAGCCCTACGTACCAGTAATGATTATTCCACATTCACGAAATCTTGTAAAATGAGTACAGAAATCATGAACGACTGGTTTTTAAATTGCTCCTTTCTACTTCAAGACCTTCCCTCACCCCACCACATCCTGTGTCATATTAGATTCTTGGATTAGATCAACTGACCCATCTACATATAGTGACCTGCAGAATTGCATGGAACTTCCAATTCTCCCAGCCACAACAGCACTACTTCAACATTCAGGCGTTTATTTTTTCCGGAAGTACAAACTTCTCGTAAAAAAATTTTAAACTATGCCGTTCTAAATGATGTCGCAATAAAGTTAATGGAACGTAATGAAATAATAAAAATGCATTCATTGGTTTATAATCATATTCATTCCGAGAAATATAAACCTATGTAAATATACTCCTAGTCAGCTTGCAATTATACTAACGTTGCTATTGCGTCATTTCGTAAAATTTTAGCTACATCATTTTAAATTGATCATGAGGAAAGTGGTTTTAATAAATGTAGAGATTTTTCTTTTCAAAAATATACACATTGCGATGAAAATTCTTTCATACATTTTTACCATTTTTTATGAGTTTTCATAATATATAGTATTTGAACGTTATAAAATTCTTACCTCAATCTTTCTTTCGTAAACATAGTCAAACACTCTATTGTTTGATATTTGCGGCTTTTTTCTTCTTGAAAGTAGTAAGATGTATGGTATAATTTTAGTTTACATGTTTTAGATTAGTTACGTTACAATTTATAGGTTAGAGTAGAATTTTTTTATGGAAAAAATGAGTGGACGGGGTATTTTCGTTATATTTTACTTTTAAGTTCTATTCCGCCAATTATTTTAAAGAAATGCTTAGATTTTAAACATTGATTTGTTTATTTTGTTTCCCCAGGGAAGAAAGGGGATCTATTGCATACTCTGTATTTATGCCACTGACCGATATCAATGTTTTTTTTTTGTCCAAACGAATTATTATGTGAAATAAAATTTATTAGTCAATAACTTCATTAGATGCTATAATGCGTTAATTTAGGCTTTGTTAGAACTTCGCTAAATGTAAGATGTGCATTGCCATTAATTATTTTTGCGTTAACGTTCACCGCAAAATTTCACTGGTTTCCGAAAACCTTGCTCATTGCGCCAAAAAACACCATATTAAAAACGAAATCCCCTATTTTACTACTTCTCGCATAGCTTGGAAGTAACGCAAGAAAGTTACATTTCAGTGTAATTATAGAAAATTTAAAAAATCACAAAAATTCAAAAAATAAATTTTGCAAAATAATTCTTGAGATTTCCCTCATTACTCATATAAACTTTTCATGTGACATAGCTCCCTATTCAAAGTGTGACTATGCATAATATATACAGAGGGTGTTTACACATGTTTATAAAGACTTTGATTTTAAATTAAAAAAAAGTAATAGCGACTCGGAAAAAATCTAGCAACATGGTATTACCTGAAGACTGAAAAATCGTTTGCGACTAAAAATTTAGTTTGTGCTGTGAAATGGCGTACAAAAGGAAGTTGTGGATTGAAGACTATATTTGAGCTTTCCGAAGAGAAATATTCATATTCAATAATTAAAAAGCGATGCAAGAAGCATGGTTTTCAAGTTTCAAAATATAAAATAAGCGATATTATTAATGTAAAATGAAAAACCCACAGGCTTTAATGTCAAGTGGGAAAAAAAAAGGAAAGTAGAAAGAAATATCCCAAAAACATTGGTACTTCTTCTAACATTTCTAAAGTGCAGTCTACGGCTTTTCAAGAAAATCCAAAACCTCAAAGAACTATTGCAAAAGCTTTGCATACATGAGCCTCAGCTATAAATAAAATAATTAATAAAGATTTGAATTTAATTAAAACAAAAGAGTACAGCCCATCTTTTGCCTCCTCGGTATGTTGTTGAGTGAAAGACTAGATGCAGATCGTTATATGAACGTCGTTTAGCAGGAAACAAATGGAAAAAATGGTCACAATTGATGAAGCGTGGATTCATTTAAATGATTGTAATAAAAAAAGATCGATTTATTATAGAAAAAGAGGCCCAAGAGACCCAAAATTTTGGTTTAAAGAGAGCAAAGAAACTTTCAGTAAGTTGTTTATGGTTATCGCTGGCATCTCTTATAACGGAAAATAAAAAATAAGAAAAGTTGGAAAAAAAAATACAAAAACCAACTCTATATATTATCAAAATAATGTTCTGACTCCTGTTTTTAAAGAAGATATTCCAAAATTGTATCCTACTGATTTTTAAAATGTGGAACTCCATCAGGACAAAGCGAGTAGCCACACCTCCAAAAGTACAATCTACGACTATACTAATATACTTCACTATTTAAATACTAATCCCTGCATGTCGCGCAAGAGAAAGTTAGGCTTATGGTCTCCCAGTGGCAAATCTGATAAAAGTTTTTTGATTCACTTGGTGTCAGAATTTGCGAGTTTCGTAATTAGCCTGTTTCACCGTTTCATACCGGTTCGTAGTCGGGGGATTTAGTATCAGATCGGATATAATACATCGTGGTTGAAATATGCGTGGACAGCATAAAATTTAGTCTCCTCATATGAAATCCCTGAGAATTGGAACGACGATTTGATTTGGCTAAAATATAACCGGCCATTGTTTGGCCCAAAACCC
>QLNU02003225.1:98892228-98907995 GCA_006491805.2 Dysdera silvatica | reverse complement strand
ACGCTTACCGATCAACTGCTCATTGTAGTCTGCGGGTTGATTCGCTAGGTCTTACGAGTTCCGGATTCCTCGGAAAACTGTAAATTCCGAAGCGGCATGATCTTTGTTGTCCTTGCGCCAGAAAAAAATGGGATTTATTTACCACCTCACTAGTCAAACAGGTTGATGAGTTTAGTTCCGCCCTACTTTTCTCCCCACTAGTTTTCTGGAAGATGCGAACCTCTGTTCATGGGCGTATCTAGATGGGGGATCTTAGGGACCGGTTCCCCCCGAAACTAAATTTTTAATGGGACTTGGCTACGGCCTTGCATGCTGTGATTGTATCGATACATGCTGTAAAAATTTTTGAACCCCCCCTTGAAATTAAATCCTGGCCACTGCCTTGCCTCTGTTATCTATGGAATCAAACTATAAGGGTACGCAGAAAGTTTATAAGGGGGTTATAGAGCTACAACTCCATACATTCATATGTATTTGTACAAAATTGTTTCGTAATTGGGGGTTATAAGACGCCGCACCGAGTACGCCAGTGAATCAAACCTTGAAGCAATGGATTGATAGAAAAACTCCATGCATCAGAATTCAAACAGATTTTATGGGTGGTAGACAAATGTTTCCTATATATCACCATATGGATTACACACATAATGATATAATTAATATATTATAAAAACATTAATTTATTAATTATTATGTATTATTCATAAATGTTTTTAATATGAAATCATATAGTATAGCTGTTTAAAACACAAATATACATTTAATATACAACATGCCTTAATACTTATACATAGGCGTAAGCAGGAAGTTCATAAGTGGCGGTTCTAGGCTAAGTGGGGTGTGGGGGGGTTACAGAGTACAACTTCATGTAATCCTATGTTAATAATACAAAATTTCATTGTAATGGGGGTTAAAACCTCCATCAACGCCACCCCTGTGTACGCCAGCGCACCTATCCTATTAATGTACTATGTGTTTGAACACACAAATGTCCGTATCATCATCATCATCATATTCAACCATTATCTATCCACTGCTGGATGAAGGTCTCTCCAAATGCTTTCCACACAAGTCTATCCTGAGCAATTCGCTTCCACGTCACCCCAACCTGTTTTCTTATTTCATCCACCCATCTAGTTTGAGGACGTTTTCTAGGTCTTCGGTGGTCTCTTGGAATCCAGTTCAGAATTTCTGTTGTCCATCGTTGATCAGTTCTTCTTGCAATATGCCCAGGCCATAACCGTTTTAGCCCTTTTACTTTAACAATGATGTCCTCTACTCAATTTTGCTCTCGAACCCAAGTGTTCCTTTTCCGATCTCTCCTAGTTATTCCAAGCATGCACCTCTCCATGCTCCTTTGTGTTGTCTGTAACTTTCGTATTGCTCCAACAGTTAGACTCCATGTCTCTGATCCATAAGAGAGGACTGGCAATACACACTGGTTGAAGACCTTTCTTTTTAGACACAAAGGCAATTTCCCCTTCAGGATAAAACTGTTTCTTCCAAATGCACTCCAGCCAAGTTTAATACGTCTGTTGAGTTCTTTCATAATGTTGCCATCCATTGAAATCAGCTGGCCAAGGTAAATATATGAATCAGCAATTTCTAGCTCAATGTTGTCAACTTGTATTTTTGTTTCCTCTACGAAATTATTGAACATGATCTTAGTTTTTTGTAGGTTCATCTTGAGTCCAACTTCTTTACTTCTAGTTGAGAGCTCCTGTACCATGTCTTGGAGTTCTGATGGGTTCGTTGAAAAAATAACAATGTCATCAGCAAACCGCAAATGATTTAAATATTCACCATTTATTTTTATTCCCTTGTTATTCCAATTTATCTGCTGAAAAATCATCTGTAAAGCTGAAGTAAAAAGTTTTGGAGAAATGGTATCTCCCTGCCTCACACCTTTACCAATTTTGATAGCTTCGGTATCTTTATGTAACCGAAATTTTGCACTTGCATTTTTATACACACGTTTCACCATGTCAATGTACACATCCTCGATGTCTGCTGATCTTAAAGAGTTGATGACTGCTGATGTTTTAATAGAGTCAAAGGCCTTCTCATAGTCAATAAATGCCACACACAATGGAAGTTCATATTCATGTGTTCTTTCAATTAATTCTCTTAATACTTGAATATGGTCCACTGTACTGAATCCACTTCGAAATCCAGCTTGTTCTCTTGGTTGAGCTGCATCTAATTTTTTCTGCAGGCGATGTGTTAGCACTTTTGTGAAGATTTTATAAATAGCAGGTAACAAGCTAATTGGTCGGTAATTTTTTAAATCCTCTTTATCACCTTTTTTATGCAAAAGAATTACTGTTGCAGAATCCCATTGGTTTGGTATGTTACCACTGTTGAGGCATTTGGTAAAGAATTTTGCGAGTATGTCTTCTACATGTTCTCCAGCTTCTTTTAAGATATCTAATGTAATGCCATCATCGCCAGGGGATCTTCCTTTCTTCATACTTTTTATTGCAAATGCTACTTCTTCTTTTAAGATTTTAGGAGCTGTTCCTTCGACTATCTCAGAGTCTTCGTTTAATCCACTGTTTCCCTCATACAGCTTTCTGTAGAATTCTTCAACTCTTCTAAGTATTTCTTCCCTATTTCTTGTTACAGTGCCATCCTCTCCTTTTAATGCAATGATGTGTTTCTTCCCAATAGACAAACTCCCTTTAACAACCCTAAGGCTCTTGTTGCTTTCAATGGCCTTCCTTACTAACTCACAATTGAATTTTCTTATATCTTCTTTCATGTTTTTGCGCAAAGTTTTGCAAAGTTCTACATACTCGATCTTGCGACTGGTATTTTGATTGTCCACCTTCATAAGTCTTCGCCTTTTCATGAGTTGTTTCGTCTTCTCAGATAATTTGCTATTCTGCTTTTTACATATTACACCACCAATTTCCCCAGCAGTTTCAATTATTGTCTTAACAATGTTTTCATTTGCTTCTGAGATGTCAACTTCTTCAATAAGTCCTTCCAGTGCAGAAAAGCGATTTTTTAATTCCAACTTGAATGCCTCGGTATTTTCTTTTAATTTCTTTAAATCCACCCTCTTACATACTTGTTTCCTAATGAGCTTCTGCCTTTCTAGTTTAGTATTTAAGTGCATTTTACATCTCACCATTCGATGATCACTTCCAGTATTAAATCTGTTCAGTACGCTGCAATCTTCAATAATTGATTTCTTGTTTGCCAGTATATAGTCAATTTCGCTGGTTCCTCCATTGGGGTGTTTCCATGTCCATTTTCTTTGTAGTTTCTTCTTAAAAAATGAATTCATGATGCTAAGATTTTCAGCTTCGGCAAATTCTATGAGTTGATCGCCACGTTCATTCCTTTCCCCATATCCGTATTTACCAACCGATGTCTCTCCTTGTTCCTGTTGTCCAATTCTTGCATTGAAATCCCCCATGATGAGCTTGATATGTTGTTTCCCTTTGGTGTGTAACTCTTTGATTTCTTCATAAAATTCTTCAACCTCTTCGTCGGTATGGCTTGATGTTGGTGCATATACCTGTACTATTTGAAGTTGGTATCGCTGGGTTAGTTGAACAACGAGCCTCGCTGCTCGATCTGACGTGCTTTCGACTTCAAGAAGGTAGTCTTTAATTCTTTTGTTGATTAAGAAGCCAACACCACTTGTTCTTCCAGTTTCCGTTCCTCTATAATAAAACAAATGTCCACTTTTAAGTTCCACCAACTCTTCACCTTTTCTTCTAACTTCACTGAGTCCTACAATGTCCCATTTGATCTTGTCAAGTTCTTCTTCCAATTCCTGAAGTTTTGCTTCAGAAGCAAGGGATCGTCCATTAAACGTAGCCAAGGTCAATAACAAACGGCAGCCTGGGCCATTCCAGTGATTCTTAGCACCCCCTGCTTTCATGCCACACTGACCGCTGCCTTGATCAGGAGCACTCCAGCACCTGGAGACTAGGGGCCATGGTTTCTGGTGTGTCAACATAATGGAGGAATTAGCCATAATTTCACCACGCTGGCTAGACGGGTTGGTGAATTAGCCCTCCCCTTCCGCCTTTCTATCCGTGTAGCAAATATTAATTTGCCACATAAATAGAAAGCTCAGCCTGCACCACTTGAAGGCGGGGTAGGACACTAGGTTACTGGCCTGGCCGGTTCCACACATCGTCACATACGTTCAGCGTGTGGGTCTCCTTCCAGTTAGATACCAGCAACCCTTTTGCAGGCCATATATATATATATATTGAAAGTACAGTGGACTCTGGTGAATTGACCACTTTTTTATAAGATAGAAATAGTATGGATTTAGTCATGCATATTCTAAAGTCTGCCGCGTATAGTGGCCACCTGTCTATGTTGACCATTGCAGTATGGTCGCAAAGGTGGTCACTTTAGACAGGTTTTACTGTAATACTGTACAAGATGATATAAAATTTGCAGAACATATGTCTTACTTAGTGTTAATTATATATAAATATACCATGGTTTGGAAGTAACGCTAATCTGCCAGTCCCGTTGCAGAGAACACGCCGAGCCATAGTTTTAAGATGTGAAAAATATCACATCCAAAAAATCTTACCAATAAATTCTTTCAGGCCTTGCAATGACTACACAAACGGATCTCGATAAATAAGGAAATATATGCTTACTTGTGCTATGGGCAATATGCTCTTCGAAAAACTCGGAGAACAAGAAACATAGGCTATTAAAATGGTACAGCAACATCACTTTGGTAAAATAATTAAGCAAGCAGATTACAAATGCATCATACACAGCAACATTATCCCATATTGTGCTAATTCGTTGTAATGTGGTTTGTGAATTAAAGATTGTAAGTAAAAATAATAAATTTCATTTTAAATAATGATAATAATCTTCTTACCCTTCATTCCGCGTCTGTCGGAGAATTTCTATAATTATTTTAAATGTCTTATGTCTTATAATTATTTTAAATGTCTTCAACAATCTACGTTATAGTTAATAGTACCCAAACAATCTAAATAATGACTCTCAGATAAACATTTATTTAATTTGTTATGTATTCACATTGTTGGCATAGAAGTTTAATGTGAAGTGCAATTTTTTTTTAGATAATAGTTAGGTCCAAAGCTTTAAATTTCCATCCCGTGAAACAATGAAAGATTTAAATTATGTAATTTATTCTATGACCAACACTTTAAAAAAATCAATCCTATGGTCATATTTAATCATTTAGTGTCCAATCTTGCTGATGGTCTATCAAAGCAACAATATCTCAACATGAGTGATTATGCCCTGCACCCTAAATTCATGTTCTGTCGTATTTGTGGCGTGCAGTATGATTCTGAAAAAGACGTGCAGCATGAAAAATTATGCTGGGAAAACTGGTTTCGAAAGAACGTACGTCCTAGTCAGCTAATAAAATATTCAAATCAACAGTATGGTGGTGAATCCTGTTTCTCAACTACCGGAAAAAAGACAACGGACGAAGAAAAAGGAAAGCAAGCCATTGTAAAAGAAGTTGGTGAAGGATCTAGACACATCCCGAAACAAGATCATTACCTTGATGCAGACAAAAATAATAAAGAAATCCCATTCGAGAAGGATCTTGTTTCTTGCGACAAATGCCAGAAGAGTTTTCTTCCGGACCGCATTTACAACCACAGGAAGCAATGTGGCACTAAAACCTTTGGCAGTGATCATGAATCAACTTCTGAAAGGCGTACAAGCCTTCCATCGGCCATAAATACCCACTTTCCTGCAGCAAGATTCAAAATCTGTTACCTTTGTGGGCGAATGTATGGGAGTGCTTCGATTTTTGTTCATGAGCCGCAATGTTTAAAGAAGTGGCGCGTGCAGAACGAAATGTTGCCCAAGAAATTGCAAAGACCAGAACCTCAGAGACCCATCAGGTTAGGCGAAAACAAAGGGTACAACCACAAAACTCACCCGTTTGGCCAAAATCGTTCTGATTCCTTGCCATCGAAGTTTGATCTTGATCCAGAGGATGAATTAGCATTTCAGAGTCACCTTAAGCAACTTATTCCATGTTCGTACTGCAAACGTACGTTTTTTCCAGATAGAATACAAACGCACGAGAAATGCTGCATCGAAAAGAAAACGAATAATAGGCGGCGGCGATCTACAGGTATACAAACGTGTTCAATAGATGAAGATCATAGATGACTTTTCTCAAATCAAAATCGAGCCCGTTGATATTATAATTTATAGCAAACAAAGGTACGCTAGTATGTTATGAAATAAAGAAAATTATGTGATATACGCCCACTATTTCTAAGATTCTAATTGATCATCGTTATAAAATATATTGAATTTCTTTTATATAATAATGAATTTCAGAAACATTTAAGAAAAATATTAAAATTTTCAGTTCATAAAAATTAAATAAGATTTCCTCAAAAATAAAAATAAATTACATAAACGCGGATTTCTTTATTTATATTTATCTTACTAAACATATCTGATTCAAAATATGGAAAAATACATAAATCAGCAAAATTAAAGATATTTTAATCATATACCATACCCCTTATAAAACATTGGTTGATGACATGCCTAATATAGCTAATGCTAGAATTATCAGGCTACTTATTGTTAGTAGAGGTCTTGTAAGTCGCGGTGCTAGATAGCTCTAGGTCGTTGGAGACCCACCAGATATGTTGCCAAAGTTTCAGGAATCAGCCTTCTGTCTAGCGATGGGCGGTTACGAAATGTTTTACAATCAAAAGAATCGCAATAGATTCAAATTTACAATCGAGCCAACGATTCATTCGTCTTTGAATTTAATAGTCTTGATGTTCAATTGCAATCGCGAGTCACCTGCTCAACTACACTGCGCATGCGCTTGAACATAGATGAATCACTTCTGCACATTTTCGTCACGCACCTGGTGGCTTCAATCATATAAAGAATAGACTCAGCGAGTAGGCGTGTCGCTGTCGTCTGGATCTCCAAGCTAAGCCCCGCCCTAGTCACGTGAGTAAAGGACAACTAGGGAGTAGACTAAGCGAACTCTTATAGAAAGCAAATACAAAGATGGTGATGATTGATTTTTACCAGAAATCCGGCCATAATGTATATATATTATGTATTTTTTTTATCGGAACTTATTTCTATTATTTTTTCTTAATTTCAACGTTTTAAGAAATTATGTTCATTCACACGAATGTAATACCGGCAAAAACGATAAACCAGTGCCCTACTTTTCCATATCATTCTTATTATAAAAAATTGGCTTTTCTTTTTCATACTTTAATTCTAAATGACGCTGAAAAGCGTACATACCCTTGCGTCATAAAAATCAAGTCAATCAATCAATCAATTTTAAAATTTTATAACACACAATAATGTTTGCCACCCACGTATATTTTGCTCAAACTAGAGCTTTTTTTATATTTGGAGAAAAAAAGGCGCCGTCCTCATCCTGGGCTCTAACCAATTCCCCGCATTGAGCACGCGGTGTCTTGACCTATTAGACGAATGTGGACAAGAACAAACGCATTTTTCTCCGTATATGAGGATGTAAGATATTATTACCCTTCACAGGGATAACACAATTGCCAAATAATGGTCAACACAGAAAAGCCTCCGGGGCGAGATTTTTGTGAGTTTTTCGTGGGGGAATTTATTATACAATAATTTTTGCCACCCACGTATATTTAGCTCAAACTAGAGCTTTTTCGTTTTTGGAGAAAAAGAGGCGCCGTCCTCATCTTGGATTCGAACCAGGGTCCCCGCGTTGAGCCCGCGGTGTCTTGACCTACTAGACGAACAAACACGAACAAACGAAAAAAGTTTATAGCTGCTAGCGTTACATAACCGAAATACAAAAATAATAAAATGCAACTCATTATTCCTAACTAAAATCAGAGCTGTAGCCAGCCTGAGGCTGAGTCCAACCCCCCTCTGGTAGTGTGGTCAGCTCCCACCTCCCCGAAAATAGTTTTTCAAAATAAGTTACCTTAGAATTTTATTTTAAAATTTTTGTTTGCTTCATGTAGTCTATAATAAAGGTAAGGAGAAATTAAAAATTTTAGTTTACCTCTGTAAGTTTTTAATGCAAAATTTAAGTTAAGAAATTTATTCATTGATGTTAAATATAATAGCCTACTTAGATATTTATGTTATTGAATATATTAATAAAATATATCAAAACATTTACGAATTTCAAGCTCCCCCTGTAGCATTCTTAGCCCCCCCCCAAAGTAACAAGCTTCTAGCTGTGTGTCTGACAACAGTACAGGGTTCGACTCCCAGCAGTGCAAAGAACGCTTACTCAGAGATCTCATAAAGATCGCACTGCTCACTGTAGTCCGGGGTTTGGTTCCCTAGGCCTTAAGAGGTTCGGATTCCTCGGAAAACAGTAGGTCCCGGCGCAGCATGACCACTGTAGTCTTTGAGCCGTAAAACCAAAAAGCAAACAAACAAACAGTACAGGGAAGAGTGTATATTCTTCAAAGCTTTGTATGTGCTAAGAGAATTAAAGACAATGAAAATCCTTAATAACGACGCCAGTTATAACAACCAACCATATATAACGACGGAATTTTTACAAGAAGTTTGGTTTGCTATTCTACTCCATACTAAATATATCGGTTATAACGACATCGTATATAACGACGAAACCTGCTTTAACGACAGCGATTTTGTAGTCTACGTAGATTCTAAGTAGGGAAATTCGTATCGGATATAACGACGCGACTTGACAGTCATAAAGCAGAACCACGTGGGTTAGTTATTAAAATTTAAAGTTAGTTAAGTTAGTAAATTAGGCGAAATATGCTTTTTGACCTTCTTCTCCGAGACTGGGGGATGTTGGCACGTGTCTGTGCTTAACCATACCTGTCGTTTATGATCATAACAAAAATTTTGGCCGCCAAAATAGAATTTGCACAAGGGTGCAAAAATTTTAATGGGAGAGGAGATTATTTTGCTATGCAACTCGTAGTACACTTCATTTATAGAAATCTGTTGTAAGTAATTAAAGTAAATACTATAATATACTATAAATACTTACCTGAATAATAGTACTATAAACACTTACCTGAATAATAATACTATAAATACTTACATGAATAATAATACTATAAATACTTACATGAATCACATTTATTTCATGAAGGAGGAACCCACGATTTTATGAAGGTACACTGAGCCACTGAGCAAAATTATGGCATTTTGTATGAAAATGGGCGTTTTTCAATTAATAAAATTTTATATACAGTATATTAGCTAGCCGACCCTGTGGGTGTGATGATGTATCGGCGTAATGACAGGTCGGCGAAACGTCCCTGTCGACGAAACGGCTCTGTGCGCGTAATAAACAGGGCTTAAACTGGGCGGGAGCCCAGCGGAGCCCGGCTCCGGTACTTCTTCATTTTTGGCGATTATTTAAATATTAGCCGGAGCCACTCCAGGGTCATGAATTGACAAAAAAGGTCATGAAAAAGTAATGAATTCGTGATTAAGAGTATGAATTTTGTTGTCCAGAAAAATGGATATAAACAATTGATATGATTTATCGATTCTTTTGCAGCCATTCGATTTTTTAATCGATTTATCATAATATTAGGGCTCCTTCACTTTTTTTTTGTTAGAAATTAAGCCCTGATAATAACCTGTCGGTTAAATGGTGTCCGCGAAGTAATGTGTCGATGAAGTAATTGTCTGCGAAATGAACACGACAGCACATGGCGCGTGGCTTTGTTGTCAATTTGGTGAGTTGATATAGCCGTATTTTCTAACATCCAGGCAAAACGGTTATAGTATTCGTTTATAGAATAGTTGCATAGTTTTTAGATCCTATAGAAGTCCATAGTTCGGAAAAATTTAGTTTTTTACCTAGTTTACAATAACGAACCAACGAATAAAGAATTGCTTCCATCACGAATAGTGATATGATTTATCGAACAGAGTTTAAGTTGCGTAAGTTTTTTCGAATTTTGCGAAAGAAAATTGTATTTTGCAAAAAAATTTAATACAACTTTCGCTAAAAAGTAAAAGTCCTGAAAATGTAAAATTTCCACAACTTCATGGTGGAGGCTGCCGTACGGCAATTTTGAAGACCTGTGACGTCATGAGTGGATGATCGAAACAGGTTTGATTTTGAAACTGCTTATAAACTATGGTGTGTAGCAAGGTCAGGGAAAATTGTTCAATTATATCGCCGATCGTATAATTTTGAAATAAAAAGTGTTATTTGTAGTTCTAAATTTTAATTATGTTACTTTGTTTAGCATCCTCCTAATGTATAAAAATTTTAAAACTATCGAAAGTATTTACAGTGGAAAAAAAACAACTAAACGAAATTAAAAATGCTAATTTTTTTGCATTTTAGCTAAGATGTTAAAGGAAAAAAAAAAGTCCAGCGTAAACCCTGGTATGGACTATGGTTCAAAAATGTTCCATGGAATATGGTTCAAAACCATGGGGAGGTTTCGAGATGTTTAAATAATCGAGACAATTGACTAAATGATCTCACAATCGCGCATCACTACTTCTGCCGTCTATATTTGGCGCAGTATAGCCCAGATGCTCTTGCGCCATAAAAAAGCCAAACAATCAATCAATCTGTCGTCTATAGATTTCTTAAAGTATCGAGATGCTTCGACTTCACAAACTTCATTAGAGAGTATAGTAATTCGCAGTAGTACGTCAGGCTGGAAATTAAGATGCGTTGCACACTGGTATGGACTATGGTTCAAAAATGTTCCATGGAATATGGTTCAAAACCATGGGGAGGTTTCGAGATGTTTAAATAATCGAGACAATTGACTAAATGATCTCACAATCGCGCATCACTACTTCTGCCGTCTATATTTGGCGCAGTATAGCCCAGATGCTCTTGCGCCATAAAAAAGCCAAACAATCAATCAATCAATCAATCAGTCTGTCGTCTATAGATTTCTTAAAGTATCGAGATGCTTCGACTTCACAAATTTCATTAGAGAGTATAGTAATTCGCAGTAGTACGTCAGGCTGGAAATTAAGATGCGTTGCACACTGGTTTTCTTCAGTTTAAGATATTTTATTTCTGGAACTTTTCTTTAGGACTTGCCTTTGGAACTTCATTACAGATTGAGCTCCATGGGTCATCTTTATGTCCAAGTTATCTTGTAATTACTCTAATTCCATCACTGCACCAAATAATTCTGCAATCAGAGATTCGAGAACTGGACAATCGTCATCAATCACAATAATTATAAATGGATTTTCAGGGAGGCGAAGTAGAGCTGCAGCTTTTGCAAGTAGTCAGACCTGTCTGGAAAATTATTATTAAGCAGCCTTTGTAATTAATCTTCTCGTATCCTTCTAGTGTACGGGGCATTTTATTTCAATATCAGGGAATACATTTACTTTTCTTTTAAGACTGGAAAAGTAAACGAAGTTAATCGACAACATTTTGTTTTCTTGGGGGGAAGGGAAGATCTTAGCCAACGTATCTTTACGAGTCACACGCATGTCTAACGACATGATGTGACTCGTGATCCACAGTAGGGATGTAACAGAATATTCTGCTAGCTTTAAAGCCGGATACCGAATATTCAGCTATCAAATATAAATTTCCCTTAAAATTCACTATGAATATAAACAAAATGTCTTTGTCATGTTTTAAATTGAGACTAAAATTAAAACATATGCGTATTTTTTAATTTTAAAAGAAGCTGATATTCGGCTTCGAAATTAGCCGAATTTTTAACCAAATATAATAATAAAGATATAATTTTATTCTTAACTTAAAAAATGACAAATACATTTTGTTTACATTCACAGTGAATTTCAAAGAAAATTGGTATTTGGTTGCCGAATATCCTGTATTCGGCTTCAAACCCAGCTGGGTATTCGGTTACATCGCTAATCCGGAGTTTGGCCACCCTTGTATTTTTAAGGCGCAAGGACAGAAAAGGTGAAGTTGCGCCGGGACGTACAGTTTTCCGAGGAAGTCGAATGTCTACTGAAAGGACTACTACTGGACCGTGATGAGCAAAAAAATTGGCACACGTTCGACGATACCAATGGTAGTTCAATTGCTGCTAATGGCACGATGGATATGGATGGATGCGTTACCGTTTGGTTGCAGTTGGTAGTTGATCCCGAATTAACTACATTCAAGGCAATCGTTGCCATTTGGCTACCGGCGCAGTGTGTGTATTTGTTCCAAGTACGGTGACATCAGTCTGTATGGATATGATAGACAGTTGTCACCTACAATATAACGTTAATATATTGTTATAGAATACCGTTAACATATTGTTATAAAATATCGTTAATATATTGTTATAGAATACCGTTAACATATTGTTATAAAATATCATTAATATATCGTTATACGCAATTTATCATTAATATATCGCTATAGGCAGTTTACCGTTCATATATCGTTATAGGAAATGTAACGTTAATATATCGTTATAAATTACACCGTTATATAGCTAATATATCGTTATAAATTATACGGTTATATATCGTTATAAATTATACGGTTATATATCGTTATAAATTATACGGTTATATATCGTTATATATTGTTATAAATTATACCGTTATATATTGTTAATACATAGTTATAAATTATACCGCTATATATTGTTATAAATTATACGGTTATATATCGTTAATATATTGTTATAAATTATATCGTTACAGGCAATTTAGCGGAAATGGATATCTCGTTATAAAATTTATACTTATAGGCAATTTATTGTAACAGACAGATTTCACTGTAGGTGTAAATACGAAACTATTAAAAAAGTACACACGATTTTTGCTTTAAGGTCTTTACTTTTCTAAGAACTAAATACTCTGTACAAGACTTCTTTAAAACTTCAGTAAAACATCTTTATGTATATTTAACCGTATGCACAGCTTTACCTCGTTTGGCGTAGTATAGCTGTTGTTGTCCTTGCGCCATTAAAATAAACCAATCAACCAACCATCATATCATCATATTCAACCATTATCCATCCACTGCTAGCTAAAGATCTCTCCAAGTGATTTCTACAGAAGTCTATCCTGAGCAAGTCTCTTCCATATCACTCCAGCCTGTTTTGTATTTCAACCATCCATCTAGTTTGAGGACGTTTCCTAGGTTTTCGATGATCTTCTGGAATCGAGTTGAGAATTTCAATTGTCCATCGTAAACTAGTTCTTCCAGCAATATGCCCAATCCATCGCTATTTCAGTCTTTCTACTTCGTTATATATATATATATATATATATATATATATATATATATATATCATCATCATCATATTCAACCATTATCTATCCACTGCTGGATGAAGGTCTCTCCAAATGCTTTCCACACAAGTCTATCCTGGGCCATTCGTTTCCACGTCACCCCAACCTCTTTTCTTATTTCATCCACCCATCTAGTTTGAGGACGTTTTCTAGGTCTTCGGTGGTCTCTTGGAATCCAGTTCAGAATTTCTGTTGTCCATCGTTGATCAGTTCTTCTTGCAATATGCCCAGCCCATCGCCATTTCAGTCCTTTTACTTTAACAATGATGTCCTCTACTCTAGTTTGCTCTCTCACCCAAGTGTTTCTTTTTCGATCTCTCCTAGTTATTCCAAGCATGCACCTCTCCATGCTCCTTTGCGTTGTCTGTAACTTTCGTATTGCTCCAACTGTTAGACTCCATGTCTCTGATCCATAAGAGAGGACTGGCAATACACACTGGTTGAAGACTTTTCTTTTTAGACATAAAGGCAATTTCCCCTTCAGGATAAAACTGTTTCTTCCAAATGCACTCCAGCCAAGTTTAATACGTCTGTTGAGTTCTTTCATAATGTTGCCATCCATTGAAATCAGCTGGCCAAGGTAAATATATGAATCAGCAATTTCTAGCTCAGTGTTGTCAACTTGTATTTTTGTTTCCTCTACAAAATTATTGAACATGATCTTAGTTTTTTGTAGGTTCATCTTGAGTCCAACTTCTTCACTTCTAGTTGAGAGCTCTTGTACCATGTCTTGGAGTTCCAATGGGTCCGTTGAAAAAATAACAATGTCATCAGCAAACCGCAGATGATTTAAATATTCACCATTTATTTTTATTCCCTTGTTATTCCTGTTCATCTGCTGAAAAATCACATGTAAATCTGAACTAAAAAGTTTTGGAGAAATGGTATCTCCGTTCCTCACGCCTTTACCAAGTTTGATAGTTTTTGGTATCTTTATGTAGCTCGAAATTTTGCAGTTGCATTTTATACACCACGTTTCAATATGTCAATGTACACATCTTCAATGTCTGTTGATCTTAAACAGTTGATGACTGCTGATGTTTTAATAGAGTCCAAAGAGCCTTCTCATGATCAATAAATCTGCAACACACAATGGGAAGTTCACATTCATGTGTTCTTTTCAATTAATTCTCTTAATACTTGAATATAGTCCACTGTACTGAATCCTCTTCAAAATCCAGCTTGCTCTCTTGGTTCAGCTGCATCTAATTTTTTTTTCTGCAGGCGATGTGTTCCCCATTTGGGTGTTTCCATGTCCATTTTCTTTGTTGTTTCTTCAGAAGAGTGAAGTTACACCAAAGGGAAACAACATATCAAGCTCATCATGGGGGATTTCAATGCAAGAATTGGACAACAGGAACAAGGAGAGACATCGGTTGGTAAATACGGATATGGGGAAAGGAATGAACGTGGCGATCAACTCATCGAATTTGCAGAAGCTGAAAACCTTAGCATCATGAATTCATTTTTTAAGAAGAAACCGCAAAGAAAATGGACATGGAAACACCCAAATGGGGGAACTAGTGAAATTGACTATATCCTGGCAAACAAGAAATCAATTATTGAAGATTGCAGTGTACTGAACAGATTTAATACTGGAAGTGATCATCGAATGGTGAGATGTAAAGTGCACTTAAATACTAAATTAGAACGACAGAAGCTCATTAGGAAACAAGTAAGTAAGAGGGTGGATCTAATGAAACTGAAAGTAAATACCGAGGCATTCAAGTTGGAATTAAAAAATCGCTTTTCTGCACTGGAAGGACTTATTGATGAAAGTGATATCTCAGAAGCAAATGAAAACATTGTTAAGACAATAGTTGAAACTGCTGGGGAAATTGGTGGTGTAACCTGTAAAAAGCACAATAGCAAATTATCTGAGAAGACGAAACAGCTCATGAAAAGGCGAAGAGATATGAAGGTGGACAATCGAAATACCAGTTCCAGGATTGAGTACATAGAACTTTGTAAAACTCTGCGCAAAAGCATGAAAGAAGACATAAGAAAATTCAACTGTGAGCTAGTAAGGAAAGCCATTGAAAATAACAAGAGCCTTAGGGTTGTTAAAGGAAGTTTATCTGTTGGGAAGAAACACATCATTGCATTAAAAGGAGAGGATGAAATAGGGAAGAAATGGAAATAGTTGAAGAATTCTACAAAAAACTATATGAAAGTAACAGTGGATTAAACGAAGACGCCGAAATAGTCGAAGGAACAGCTCCTAAAATCTTAAAAGAAGAAGTTTCATTTGCAATAAAAAATATGAAGAAAGGAAGAGCCCCTGGTGATGATGGTATTACATTAGATATCCTAAAAGAAGCTGGAGAATATGTAGAAGACATACTTGCAAAATTCTTTACCAAATGTCTTAACAGCGGTAACATACCAAACCAATGGGATTCTGCAACAGTAATTCTTTTGCATAAAAAAGGTGATAAAGAGGATTTAAAAAATTACCGACCAATTAGCTTGTTACCTGCTATTTATAAAATCTTCACAAAAGTTCTAACATATCGCCTGCAGAAAAAATTAGATGCAGC
>QLNU02003225.1:98880347-98892128 GCA_006491805.2 Dysdera silvatica | reverse complement strand
TTCTCTTGGTTGAGCTGCATGTAATTTTTTCTGCAGGAGATGTGTTAGCACTTTTGTAAAGATTTTATAAATAGCAGATAACAAGCTAATTGGTCGGTAATTGTTTAAATCCTCTTTATCACCTTTTTATGCAAAAAAATTACTGTTGCAGAATTACATTGGTTTGATACGTTACTGCTGTTAAGACATTTGTTAAAGAATTTTAGATTATGTCTTCTACACATTCTCCAGCTTCTTTCAGGATATCTAATGTAATACCATCATCACCAGGGGCTCTTCCTTTCTTCATGCTTTTTATTGCAAATGAAACTTCTTCTTTTAAGATTTTAGGAGCTGTTCCTTCGACTATTTCAATGTCTTCGTTTAATTCACTGTTACTTTCGTATAGATTTTTGTAGAATTCTTCAACTCTTCTAAGTATTTCTTCCCTATTTCTTGTTACGGTGCCATCCTCTCCTTTTAATGCAATGATGTGTTTCTTCCCAACAGATAAACTTCCTTTAACAACCCTAAGGCTCTTGTTATTTTCAATGGCTTTCCTTACTAGCTCACAATATGATGATGATGATATATATATATATAAATCCAGCACAATTTATATATATAAATTATAAATATAATTGTTAAAGTAAAAAGGCTGAAATGGAAATGGGCTGGGCATATTGCAAGAAGAACTGATCAATGATAGGCAACAGAAATTCTCAACTGGATTGCAAGAGACCACCGAAGACCTAGAAAACGTCCTCAAACTAGATGGTAGATGAGATAAGGTTGGGTGACGTGGAAGCGAATTTCTTGGGATAGACTTGTGTGGAAAGCATTTGGAGAGACCTTCATCCAGCAGTGGATAGATAATGGTTGAATATGATGATGATATATATATATGCATGCGATTAACATATAGGCAATATTTTATTTATGTTTTACGGAGCAAGAACATATAGGAGCTTACTGCACTGGAAGCACCTTAGCTAGATGACTTTGCTCCCCTGGCAGCACTGCCCAGATGACGTCCCAAGTCTCGGATATATTCTTCCCCGTGAACTAATTCAGCGGATTTTATGTCCTTCCTCGTCAGCGCCCTTTAGCATGGCTCATCCACACCACCGCCTAGCTACGGCCCTGTGCACTGGTGCATATAGTTTTCTGAGAAATATGAACCTCTAGGGAACTAGGTTGCCTAAAGAACCAAACCCTGGACTGCGATAAACAGAAAAACGTCACACGTTTTGCGATACCTTGGAACTGAAACAACATTTACAGTTCGATTCCCGTCTGTTACGGGAAGATCGATACGTCTACGAGGGAAGGAGCATATGCGTGCGGTAGCTAGGGGAGACGATTCAAACCAGTTGGCTGAACATGTCTTCAGGGAGGGTCACGAACCAGATTGGCATTCGATGAAAATATTACATCAGAATGTGACGAATCTGGGGAGTAGACTTTTTCTGGAATCATGGGAAACCTACGGTTTGAGGAGTCGTGCAATAAACATCGCAAAACCTCTACCAGAACCTTACAGGATTTTTGCAAAACCTCGAGTTGGGGGTGTTCATCTGACGTCGTCGGGTGCGGGGGCTTTCCCGGCGAGGGTTTCCCCAGTTGGGTTTCCCCAGCTGGAACTGCTCCGCACCAGATGACGTCAGATGGGGATTCCCAACATGCGGGTATATAAGCTTAGGACTTTCACGAACTCTTCATTCTGCCTTCACTTGACAAAGGGAGCAGTTGGCTCCCGAAACGTCGTGTTTTTAAACCTTACGCTAGTGTCAAAATAACTGTTTGTTAAACAATAGCTATCATTGTAAAAAACTGTAAAAAATTGACTTTCGATTAAAGACTGCGTGCAATTATGAACATAGTTTAATTGCTTACATATAGTCAAATAAATTTATAATTTCACACAGTCTGCATTCGAAAATCTGTTTGTTTTTTTTGCAATTTTAAAATGCGCTGTGAAAGTCTTCGTGGAACCAATAGCTAACATTGTTGCATTTAAGAAAAACCTTCACCTTACCCTTCTTATTGTCGACAGACTGACAGACAGAAAAACCAAAAACAATAGCGGGTTCAACATTTACTGAAACCCGCTAATAACTCACAGGGGAAATATGTCTGTGATTAGAGGGTGCAATCTGGACGGCTCTGACAAGGGCGCAAGGTCATCTTGATACGGTCCTAATTCGTTGAAAGTTTTTAAACCATCCCGCGCTTAGTTTCAAATAAAAGATTGTAAGCAGAGGCGTCAACCCTATGAGAGACCAGATCTCTTAGCCTCCCCCTGAAATTTATGAACAATAAAAAAGGAAATGTAGAATCTAATTAAGATTGGAAGACGTAACATAGAAAATGTGTTAATTGTTATTACTAACAGGGCCGTCCCTGGCGGGGTTGAATTTCGGCCCCTGGGAGGCTTAATACAAGGGCATCCACAGACCGTTTGTCACATTACCTTTGATGTCTTTAAAATAAAAAACAATATTATGGAAACTACGTTTCATTTTATGGAAATAAAAGTTAACATAACATTTACACAGAGGCGGATTGATAATTTTGCCGCCTATAAGTTGACATATTTTGCCGTCTATAAATTGGCGTATTTTGCAGCCTAATCTTAATCAAGGCAACCAGAGTCATGGTAGAGATTTTGACGCTTTTGTTGAATCCTTAATTTGGCGCTCCTGGCAGTTATTTCAAATTCATCTTTCCACAAGTATTCGTGAATTTGGTGGCTTTTGAGCATCTTCCTCCTTTTGCCTAGGTCTAGTTACGCCTCTGAAGAAGCATCCTTCAAGAATAATAATTCAGTTAGTCACCAAAAAATTTAGCCCTGCCTTTACAAACTTTTCGGTGATAAGCTTTTCGTCGAAAACTTGCGGCCGTAATCTTGAGCCTGCTTAGTCTATTGGTAAATCCGCTACTGCATTTATTTACTAACTATTAAAAACTAATATATAAAATACAACGCTGCGCATTTTTTATTTATTTATTTTTATTTTTTTTCGGAACGTGGGCAGCCAACAATCCAGGAATGGCGTTTATCGCTGTTTTTCCTGATAATGTAACAATGCCACTCAATTTTATTTAGGAGAGGAAACATAGTGCCGTATTTCCCAATAGGCTATACTAGGCTATAGATTAGAGCGACAAAATTTTGTGTATTGAATCTGATAGAACAAAATCAATACCATACGATGATATAATCAGATGTTTTGCCGAGAAGAAAGCTAGACGTCATGCTTTCCATTTAAATACCAGTGTTCGATAGGCCCTTGTATTTTTGCCAAATTTAAAATATATTTCTATAAAACTGAATTGGATTTATCATATACCAAAAAGAAATAATACTTCAATATAAGTTAATATTGTTTAATGTTTATGTTTCAATTTATGAGTTTGTTTTTCAGCATATTTATTATCAATTCAGAAGTTTATGGCGTACGTTGAATGTGGTAATTTTTATGTTCCTACGATTGATTACGGGGCGGACGGGTAGGAAGGGATGGCAAAAAAAGTAGCCTTTGGGTGGTAAAAACAGTGCATAGGTTCGGCAAAACGGTAAATCTGCCCATGAGGAAACAGGCCTACTATAGTTTATTACCCCAACATGGGCCTGCAGTGTTATAATAATTATCAAGAAATTGAAATTAATAAAGAATGTTTTATTTGTGGTATCTATTTAATTTATTTTTAAATAAAATTATGAGGGTGGGGCCGTTTGGGCAAAGACTCCTATATACGCTTGAGACTAAAACTAACTCTGTAGAAGAAGATACGATTACGGCTTATTCAATCCCCCACTCAAAATTTTTTTAATTTGACGCCCCTGATAACACAATTCATTACAATTTTTTTAATAAATGTGGACAAATACTAAACGCATAATATATTTCATGTATTCTAAATTAAATGTGGGTGTTAGTGAGGACATAACTTCGATTATATGTATTTTAACAACATATTTATTATGTACAATGGGCTATTTATTTTTGAACGTTGTTGGAAGAGAGTTTACCTTGGCCTTCATAAAAAGACTGTTTGTCATCCATGTGATGGTATTAAATAAACCACTGTTTATAAACAAGGCTACGTTAATTACAACATCCGCTATTTCTAATTCTTCTTCGGGCGCAAAGAAAAGACGTTTACGACATTTACATCCCCTAAGGGTAAATTGTTGTTGCTATTACATCGATCTCTATCGCTGTTTTATGGCATATGTGTTGAATGCAAAGTTCAAAATGGTGAGGTTTTTGAACGGTTTGGTAAATATTTAATCCACAATTTCCTAAATGAGTGAAGGAAGAGGCATGGAGTAAATTACAAAAATAGAGACACTAATGATGTGTGCGTTCTCCTTTTGCTTAAACCAGCCGTTCTTAACCCTTTGCACTCGAGGGCTCCGGAGCGGAGCCATTTAAAATTTGTCTTCAAACTCGAGGGCTCCGCAGCGGAGCCATTTAAAATTTGTCTTCAAACTCGAGGGCTCCGCTACGGAGACGCTACGGATTGTAATTTTGTTAAGTACTCGTAATGAAGCGGGTTTGATATCGATTCATAGAAGAGTACGTGGTGGTGAATTGGTCAGAATACAAAAACCTAAAATGGTTATTGATTACACAAAAAATATGCGTGGAGTAGATCGGGCCGACCAATATGCTGCAACATATTGTTTTTTAAGAAAATCCCTGAAATGGTGGAGAAAACTATTTTTCTGGGGGATGGAAATGTGTACAGTAAATTCATACATATTGTACACTTCTGCTAAAAAAATAAATAATGAAAAACCAATGTCACATTTGAAGTTTGTAAAATTGTTGGTGGAGCAATTGGTTGGGAATTTTCGACAAAACAGCACATCTCGAGAATACACTCACACACCAAATACGGAGGGCAGGCTCAACAACCACCTACACATTATACGTTCTGGAACCAAGAAAGATTGTGTAGTGTGTTCCAATAGAAAAATTCCGGGCGAAAGACGGCAGACCCATTATTTTTGTGATACCTGTCTAGAAAAGCCAAGATTACATATTGGCAATTGCTTCGAGAGGTATCACACTTTGGACGATTACAAAATGTAATAATTTTATAATTTTTTGTTTTTTTTATATATCATAACATTTGTATTCATAAAGAATTAAAAAAATAACAAGATATAACGATGACTTTTCTTTTAATGCGTATATCAAACTTACATGTGAATATGATCTTTTCACTAAAATCGCTTCGAGTTGCTGGTAATACGAATGAAAAAAAACTTCGAGTGCAAAGGGTTAATTTTCCTAGATCGCGGACCTCCAGAGATCCCTTTGCGGACCTCCTTCAAGAATTAACTCAAAGTTTAAAGCCTGGATTTGCATCATACATATTTATTTCTAGTGTTTCATCACTAATTTTCACCATTTAAGGAAGGAATTTTTCGTTCCCTTCGCATTCTATCCTTAGCATTAAAGAGCAGCTGATTCTCTGCCGGGTACTTTTCCGAACCTTTGTGGAACCTTGGGGGGGTTTCGCGGACACCTTCATAAGTTCCCGCGGACTCCCTGGAGTCCGCGGACAACAGTTGAAGAACCGCTGGATTAAACAAATAGAGGTTTCAGATTTAGGTGCTCTAATAAAATGGCTTTCGTATGCAGCATATTGCTTACTTCATATTGCAGAACCTTTTTCTTACTGCAGGTCTAACCACGGGTCCCTGAAAACATTATTCAAGGGGGAACCTAAATGCCTATTACTTATCACAGCTTGGACATAACATAAAACTAAGTAACAAATGAGTATAGAAAAGCAGATAATGATTTTCTAGTGTTGCGGATTATTATTATTTACGTCTAGTTAACTTTAACCCGTTCGCTAACAGGGTCTCCTTGAAAAAACGGCCACCACAGCCAAAGATGTTTTACGGGATTATATGACATCAATTAGAATTGATTTTACGTATATATATTTAGAACATTCTGAAATATTAAAATAAACGTAAAAAAAAGTAAAAAATACAAAACGTTTAAACATGCCTTAGTAAATTGACAGAAAACGTCTGTCACATATATATGTGACGTCGGGCTCTGGTAAGAAACGGCTGTGTCACATATATGTGACGGTTGGTAGCGAACGAGTTAAGGCGTTGTCATTGAAGAAAATTACAAAATTTAAGACATTCTTAAGAAATGCGGAGATGTTTCACAAATTGTTTCCGGATTTTGCGGCAAACCTTTTGAGAAACACTAACAGAAAGTGTGCACATACTATTACGGTATATTTAGGAGATGAACATTACGGATGATTTCGGGCTAATTTTTCGAGGCCCAAGCCCGAAATGCTTTGTGGATGTTTTAGCCCGAGCCTGAAATGCTTTGTGGACGTTTTAACCCGTGCCCGTCTGAAACTTCAAACATAACCTTAAGCTCTTAACGTACGATTTAAATTTTTAAAAAATTCAAAACCACAGCATTTAATGTCTTTCAAATTTTCATATACACGTATTTCTAGAATCCTCGCAAACGAATCACACAATTGTATTCCTTGGGGAAGTTCGATAAAGGAAATTTAGATTTCGGCTTGAGTTGCATCCGTCTGTTAAACCCGGACCGGCCCGAGCCCGAAAACAATATGAAATATAGACAATGGCGTACGCAGGGGGGGAGTGTTAATGAGGGTTGTACCCTCCCATTGCGAGGAAATTTGTGCACATTAACATAGGATATGTGAGTTGCAGCTCTGTAACCCCCCCCCACCTTGAGCCAATAAACCCCCCCTTACGAAATTTCTGCGTGCGCCTATGAATATAGAGCCTGTACCCGTTTCGGTCCCAGGTTGAGCTCGTCTCATCTGTAATGTATATGTCATTAAAGCAAGTGCATAAAACTGACTGTTTGTAGTTTTTGCAATGGATTTGCGATTTCTTTTTACAAATCCGTACGAACCTCATGAAAAAATTTCAAAATCCGAACTTTGTAAATGGGAATCGATGTAAGTTCAGTGGAATACCTTTCGGGACCAACGTAGTCATAGTTCGTAGAAACGTATAGATCATGAAGACGCGACTTCGTTGTATTAAAATTGGTAAGATCGAAAGTACGTAAATGGGAATTAACATTTCTTTTATGGAATAAATTTTGGGACCAAGTCAATAGTTCGTAAAATGCGAGTCCGTTGAATACATTACGTTAAATTTTATGCAACTTAAAAAAGAATATAAGGATTTGTATTTTATGCCTTTTACGAAGGGGCCTAAAAATACGAAAACTTATAAAGCACAAGCCTACTCGTAATGAAGATCTTTTAAACTGGTGTTTAATCGAGTGGAGAAAATTTAACATATCTAGTCATGGTTTTTGCCAATTTATGTACAATTTAGAAGACATATATCATCAGAAAGACATCATAGACAATAATCATCAAGACATATATCATCATACACATTATAGAAAATAATCATCAAGACATATATCACCGTACACATTATAGAAAATAATCATTAAGACATATATCATCATACACATTATAGAAAATAATCATCAAGACATATATCATCAGACAGACATCATAGACAACAATCATCACATAATATTACCAGGATATCATAGACAATAATAAACAACTAACTAAAATTTTATTTTTCGAAATGAAACAAAACTTACAGCAAGATGGAAAATAATATCTACTTTTGCATACTTCTACTTCATTTATATTTGAAAAATATTAATTAACAAAATTTTAGTTTCTCAAAGTTTAATTAGATCTTCAAAATTACTTTTACGTAACATAGCTGCTTCTATAGCAAAGCAACCAGCCTGCCTTGTATTTTTTTTATTTATTGTGGAAGCCCCCTTTGACAGTACGATCCATACTAAATTCGGCAATGAAAAATTTCTGTGATGAAAAGTGGTGCCCCCACTTCCTTAATGATTTAAGCATGCGCCTGTTTTTCTTAATTATTGATTCGGCCCTGAGCGAAAAGGTTCTTTTTTTTCACAAGCGTAAAAGAGAAGACGGCGTTTATAATTGAGATTTCCAACTCAGGTCCAATAAGCTGATGAAACCCGACTTTAACGGTAATTCTTCAAGTGTTTCGCCGAAGACAGAAGCTCTGGTTTTTCGTTATGGCGAATGGTTGACTTTACCACGGCAAAAAGCGTTTTTAAGAAAAAGAGGACAAGGCTCACTATTTCGGGATCGTATGTAATGTCGAAAGATTACTGTTATCGTAAATTACCATAAAATTGCCAGCTATTAAATACTACGTTTCATTATTTTAGTGTTTCTCGGTTAAAGCAAGTTTCACTTTTTACTTACGACGAATGGTTCTGTTTGCCATGACAAAGCTAGAATTTTAATTAAGGAAAAAAAAACACGTTCGCGTTCTCAATGTCGATCCCAGAATCTCATATTTTGTTGAACGGTCATCTTTATGACCATCAAATTGATAGCTATTAAATGAATTTTCTCTCATTTGTTCATCATAAGTTCAATCAGTTCATCATAATCATCATCATTTGAACATCATAATGTTCTTTAGCTGATAGTTGTTTTGATTTCAGCTGATGGCGAATGTTTCATTTTTGAAGGCAAAGTTAAGGTTTTAATTTAAAAAAAGCCATTCGCCATTCCGGTTTCGAACTCTGGACTTTATTTTCTGCAAAGGCTGAACACACAGCAATCAAATGTCTTGTTACTTTATTTTGTTATTCAACAGCCGTTTCTCACGTCAGTTAATACAAACGCTTGAGGTTTTCTTTTCAATTAATCCATAGTCTCGAGTTTGTTTACCTACGCAACGTAGGTTCAAGTCTTTCAGCAAACCGTAAGTCTTGGCGCAGATTAATCCAAAACGTCCTTGCGTCGTAAAGCAAGCAATCCAATTATAATACCTTTAGCTGGAACCTCTAGATTTCTTGGCCGATGCATCAGCCGCCATTTTGTTGTACAATTCCGGTTTCATTTACTTTAGCGATAATGGTTCTCCAGGGTTTTTTCTCAGGTTAGGATTGCCAACCTCAGAAGGAACCCCGGAAAGTAGTCATCCGTAAAAAAAAGTCGAGAATTTTTCGTAGTTTTGTGTTAAAATATCAAGAATTTTCAGTAGTTTTCAGTGAAATAGCGCTCTTTTATTTCCTGCAAAATTTTTTTATAGGTAAAGCACCTGCACTGTTATAGAGCAATATATGTACCTCCCCACACCTTGAAATAACATGCAAGTTTTCCTAATAATGTGATTCAACTGTATATGTTTATGTACTCATGCACTGATCATACTCCCACCAATAACATTCGTATCAACTTCGTAACGGGAGAAATGACCTTTTGCATCAGTTTCTTAGCAGGAAAAATGGCTTTCGGTATCGGTTTTGTAGAGAAAAAAAATTTCATCATTTTTGTAGACGGTAAACACCACAATTCTATTTTGTACAGGAAAATTGGTTTTCATGTGAGTTTTGTAGTAGGTAAAAAATAGTTTAATCAAATGAATGAGCACAATACAAATAAAAAGGCAAATATTTCATTGAAAAAGTAAAACTTCATAAATATTAAGTTCTTTGTTTCTTTTTTTTGTAATTTTAAAACCTCTTCCCTATTCTTGAGAAGATAAAATTTTTGAAATACGCAAATTAGCTTCTGTCAACAAAACGCACCCACTTTCAACTGTGGACGTATTATTTCTTTGGATGGAAATTTGTAGGTGCAAAGTGCGACTAATGACCGCTAAGTTTGTACCCTCCAGTAGGTGGTGTATCAGGGCAAAATTCCTCTATTTTGATGGAAAAGTACAAAAAATTACCAACAGTCCTTAATTACATCACATTTAAAAAGTTCACAACTTTGTCGGCAGGTGGTACATCAAGGACAAAATCGCGCATAAAAAAGTCAACACTCGTTAATTAACGTTAAAATCGTTTTTTAAGTCAATTTTTTTTTAATCAATTGTTTTTTAAGAATTTTTTTTTCTCGAAACAGGTACTAGGTAGCTTGGGCGCCTGCAGGATCATATGCAAGGGGGTGCATCCAGCAAAATTCCAATTGAATAATGATGTTGCACTCGGTCAATAGAACGTTCAACACATGGCGCTGTTAGACGTCGGTAAATCGGGCAGCTTTTGTACGGGCAGAACGATTGTTGGGACTCCAGCCCAGTGTTGCCAACCTGTCGGAAGAAAATTTCTCTCAAAGCAAGGCAAAATTTCTCACACCAGCTCGAAATTTCCCTTTTTTTTTTTAAATGAGAGAATGAATTATGTGTTCTCATATTTAGATGCCTACACGCATCTTTCGATGCAAAACGGTACGAAAATTGTATTGTAAAATTCCTGCAACTGCATATTGCGACTAATAAATGTAAAAAAAATATTCTTTAAATTTAGAGGTTTTTTCCTCCAAAATATTAATTTTGCAACGTATCCCGTTTTAACAATGACTACTTCAATATATGTGCATTCAGTTCATTGAGCAAATTAATAAGATATATATTCATTTAAAAAATTGCTGCTCTAATTATGCCCAATACAGATCTACCTTTTTGTGTAGCTTCAAATGATTGTTTTTGATTGGAATAACGAGCGAATTACTGCTACCATATTCAAAACGATCTGTTGAATGGGATAAGCTTGCATTAGTGGAGATGCAAAAATAAGATGATTTTAAAAAATACTCTCTCATTAATCCCTGTCGGCTATTTTGCGGAGAAAAGATTGTTTTTACAGCTTTAAAAACATTGCGATAAGTAGGAACGAAGTTGACGACATTGTGACCAAAGGGTGAGACTATTATGTAGTGATGCACAACTATTCAAAGAAAAGTTTAATACAGCCAAATAAACCATTTTTTAACATAAAATTACTTTTTTTTGCCCACACCACGACTTCATTAGTGGTTAATCATCACCATAAAAAAAACGAAGCAAAATAAACTGAGTTAAATTTAGAGTAGTTTACTACTTCTTTAGGAGATTTCCTAATTATACGTGTGCATGCATTTATTTAAAAAACAGTGTGGGAAATTTTTTCTGTCGTATCCCAGACACTGGAATTTCCCGCAGTTTGATAATTTTTGTTACTTTTTCCCTTTTTCCCCACAAGGTTAAAATTTTAACAAAATTTCCCTCGTCCATGGGAAATTTCCCACATGTTGGCAACTTTGCTCTAGTCTTCCTGCATTCGTTGGGCTGGTCGACCAATGCTGGGCGAGTGCGTATACTCCTGTTCAAGCTAATCTTACAGTGGGTGGAAGGCTATGCCTTGTAACCTTCCGCCCTTACAAAATAGTTCGTCAGTTAAGTACTGCATTTTTGTGTTAAATTCATCGTCAAATGCAAACAACATATTTATATAATTAATCTAGAATTTTATATATAATGTGTACCCAGTAATATTACATTTCGTCTTTATTTAGGGAAAGATGTGTTTATTACATCATCGCTTTGGTATCCAATAGGGTCAAAGCATGTTTTGGCACAATTTGGAGAAAGTGAATGTTGCAGCAAACCTTCCCCCACCCCAGAACTGGAGGACTATTCATTCTCTGTTCTTTCTTACGGACTTCGCATTTTCGCATGAACGTAATAATGGATACTGCTCCTGTATCGAATAATGATTCTTTTACATTTAACCGCATAAGGCTGGAAAACCACTTGGAAGTTCCGATAAGGTTGTTATGAATGTTTTTTGCAAAATATACCAATATTACCCAAAAAAATCTGACAATGATGTCATAGCGATTGTTAGCTTGGCCCACGTAACTCTACGCCTATGATCGATAGAGTCACACAGCATGCTTGGAGGAATT
>QLNU02003225.1:98859135-98880247 GCA_006491805.2 Dysdera silvatica | reverse complement strand
ACATGAATTATCTTGTTCTGGTTCAAAGAGCTTTTCTGTAGTACATCAACCATAAATATACAGAGTGCGATAGAAGTTCATAGACATTTTATATATTTCCACAGCGTCTAACTGCTATACATAAATAAAAATTTATATCGCAAATTTATAAATAATATTTATTAGACTACTAGTTACGATGTTTAGTACAAAAAATTATAAGTAATGCTTAAAATTTTCTCCCTTTGCTTCAACACATTTACAAAGACGTTTCTGTAAGTTCCCAACGATGGTTGCACACCGTTTGACAGCCGTTTCCTCCCAGGCTCGTCACAACGCCATTTTCAACGCTTTTGTCGACTTCAGCCGTTTACCAGAGATTTTCTATTCCGGTAGCGACCAAATAAAAAAATCCATGGGGCACAAAATCCGGTGAATTTGGCTGCCAAACACTTTTTCTCTAAAATACTGGAAACAAGTCTTGGCACATTGCAAATGTTATTCTCGCCCGATGAGCCGGTGCCCAATCTTGTTGAAATGTAAAACCGTTTCCGCCAGAGTGCTTCACTGCCCATAGCTTCAAGATGTCTCGAAGAATGACTTTTTGAAAAGTTTCGGCATTGATTTTTACATTCTGGTCCATGAATACCAAAGGTATCTTTCCGTGGCGTAGATAGCAGCCCAAACCATGATGGACGCGGGAGAATAACTAAGAGCAATAACTATTGAAGCAGTTGTCTTCTTCCTTTGGCCTTTCTTGAGTAGTTGTCGATGGCTTTGGCGGTTGTGCTAACGCTGTGTAGCGGCACACTTTCCGTCAGGGGATGGCAACACTTACGAACTAGAACCAAAACTTTTCCAATTGCAGAACCAAAACTGACGCTAAGTTCGCGGCAAAGTAAGTGATTAGAGAAAGACTTCCTCGTAACGTCCACGCCTTTGCATGCGTATGTTCTTCACGATTGTACAAGCTTACGTTAATCTCGGAATCCATATTATCGTACGTATGTAATTAAAGTTCAGTTTATTCGGGCCATAATGTTTTGATATTCCGTTTGTGAACCGGCCAATTTTATCGTACACCCACGAAAACGCGATAAGTGATGACTCTCGGACTTGCTCCAACTTTGGATAAAATGCCGAAAGAAGAAGTGCCAGGCAGCTCGACTCCACAGGAGCCACAAATTGCTAGAGTTAGTGTAAAAGTTCCACCTTTCTGGAAGCCAGACCCACGTGTATGGTTTTTACAGTTGGAAGCGCAGTTTCGGAATAACAGCATTTCTGCGGACCAGACGAAATACGACATAGTTGTGAGTTCAATTGATACCGACGTGTTAAGCCAAATCTCGGATATTATAATCAATCCCGCAGCAGAAGGAAAATACGAGGAAAATAAAAACAGACTAATCACAGCATTCGCGGATAATGAAAGTTAACGTACACAAAAATTACTGACTGATTTGCAGTTAGACGACAGAAAACCTTCTCAACTACTCTCCGAGATGCGAAACCTCGCAGACAGCAAGGTAGGTGCGGAATTTTTGAAAACTTTGTTTTTGCAAAGACTACCACTAGATATGCGCAGCATCTTATCGGTTAGCAACGACGATTTGACAAAATTAGCTGCAATGGCAGACAATATTTGGGAACTAAAACCTACGCCATCTTTCCAAATGGCACCGGTTGCTAATAATAACACCATGCAGGCCACCTTGGAATCGCTGCAAACTCAAATTTCGGAACTTTCTAAGCAGCTGGAAAGCCGTGATAGAGGAAACCGATCGTTTTATCGCAAACGTTCAACATCACGATCGAAGTCTCCTTCCCGAAGGTCGGACAATCGAAACCTGTGTTACTATCATTTCAAATTCGGCGAACGCGCAAGGAAATGTGAGCCTCCATGCAGAATGTTCAATAAGAAAAGTGCCCAGGAGAACGAGGGGGCGGAAAACTAGGACCCCGACTTTCGGGTGCGACAGGAAGTCGTGGGGCAAAGATCAATCGCCTCTACATCAGCGATAAGGACACAGCTACACTTTTTCTCATTGGCGCTGAAGTTTCGGTTGTTCCACCAACACCGGCTGAAAGAAAATGCACCAACAAAATTCAACTTTTCGCGGGAAACGGGACGATACTTCAAACTTTTGGACAAAAAATGTTGCGAATCAACTTAGGATTACGCAGGGCATTCAACTGGTCCTTCATCATTGCCGACTTCACACGACTTATTATAGGGATAGATTTTCTTTCTAATTTCAACTTACTAGTTGATAGTAAACATGAACGTTTAATTGATGGAGTAACCTCATTAACAACCAATGGTATATTTCGTGCTGGTGAAAACCCACATTCTATTCAACTCATTGCCAACGATAATATTTATCATGCCACCCTGAGACAACTTCCTGATCTGCTACGACTAAAAATACTCAATACCAAAATTAGAGATCATAACATCGAACATTTTATTGAAACAAACGGACCACCAGTGTTTGCCCGTCCAAGAAGGCTCTCGACAGAAAAACTAAAAGCAGCTCAAAAAGAATTTGACTTCATGTTGGAACATGGTTTGTGCAGACCGTCAAAAAGCAGTTGGGCCAACCCTCTTCATTTAACAATGGAAAAATCAGGTGACTGGAGACCATGCGGCGATTATCGTGCTCTCAACAAGAATACTGTACCAGATCGGTACCCTATACCTTTTCTCACCGATTGCACACAGATCCTGCATGAAAAAAAAAATTCTCATCCATCGATCTCGTTCGCGCTTTTCAACAAATACCCGTTCACAAGGAAGACATTCCGAAAACTGCGATAACGACTCCATTTGGATTATTCGAATTCCCTTACATGACATTCGGACTCAGGAACGCAGCCCAAACTTTCCAAAGGTTCATGAACACTGTACTTTCAGGTCTCGATTTTGTGTACTGCTATCTCGACGATATTCTGGTTGCATCAGGAAATGAGGAGCAGCATCAAGATCATCTGAGGATACTTTTCAAGAGACTCGATACCTATGGACTTTGTATAAACCCTTCAAAGTGTATATTCGGTGTAAATGCGATACAATTCCTAGGATATGAGGTGAACGCCAAGGGCATAAAACCGCTGACAGCAAAAGTTAGTGCCATCAAAAATTTTTCATTACCACAATCCTCCACTGCCATGCGTCGATTTCTCGGTATGCTGAATTTTTACCACCGTTTTATACTGCAATGTGCTGGCATGCAGCAACCTCTAACGCAGATGCTTTCGGGGCATAAGAAAAACAGTACTAAACCTCTCATTTGGTCTGAGAAATCGAAAGATGCCTTCAAAAACCTCAAAGATGCACTGTGTAGGGCCTCACTTTTGACGCACCCCATACCCAGTGCCAACCTCTCATTGGTAACAGACGCGTCAGACACCGCAATTGGAGCTGTGTTGCAACAGGAAATTAATGGTATCAAACAACCTCTTAGTTTCTTCTCACGAACACTCACAAAAGCCCAAACGAAATACAGTGCTTACGACAGGGAACTGTTGGCAATCTACAGCGCCATCAAACACTTCCGGTATCACTTAGAAGGACGAAATTTCACAATTTTCACCGATCATCGACCAATCACCTACGCCTTCCAGCAAAAAATGGACAAAGCCTCACCAAGACAACTTCGACAATTAAACTTTATTGCAGAATTTTCCACGGACATACGTTACATTTCTGCGTCAGACAACGTCGTCGCTGACACATTGTCTAGGGTTGATACCATCCAAGTACCTTCTCCTATCAATTATGACGAAATCGCCGACGCTCAGGAGGAGTCACAAGAACTTTTAGCCCTGCAGCAAGACTCAAGTCTAGTGCTGGAAAAACTACATTTGCCAATGTCTTCCAAACGTTTGCTTTGTGACACTTCCACGGGACGCATCCGCCCATTCATCCCCCAACAATTCAAGAAGAAAATTTTCGCAGCAACACACGAACTATCTCACCCAAGAATCAAAGCAACAACCAAGCTGATCACAGAGCGTTTCATTTGGAAAGATACCAATAAAGACTGTCAGGCTTGGACTCGCGCATGCCTAGCATGCCAACGCTCCAAAGTCCATCGGCACACACGAGCAGCCCTAGGCGAGTTTAAGGTACCCAATCAAAAATTCAAACACATAAACGTTGATATTGTTGGACCCCTACCACCATGTCATGGTTATCGTTATTTATTAACGGCAATAGATCGATTTACCAGGTGGATAGAGGCCACACCCTTGGAGGATCAGTCCGTGGACACTGTCAGCAAAGCACTAATTGGATCATGGTTCGCTCGGTTTGGCATACCGGCAAAGATAACAACAGACCAGGGTCGCCAATCCGAGAGAGAATTATTTCATTCTTTGGGAAAATACCCTGGTTTTCAAAAACATCACACATCAGCTTATCACCCACAGGCAAAGGGTCTCATCGAGCGACAGCATCGTACACTCAAAACCGCTCTGAAAAGCCATCTTCAAAAATCAACTTCATGGGTCGATGCTCTCCCATTTGTACTTCTTGGGCTTCATTCCGCCATTAAAGAAGACTTGGGGTGTTCATCTGCTCGACTGGTATATGGTTCAGCACTGCACTTGCCGGGTGAATTTTACAATGATTCCGAGAAGACACAACAACACGATTTCTTAAAACAACTTCAAAATTTTGTCAAAGCATTGGTACCAACCCCAACAACAACACACGGGACAAAAAACTTTTTTGTACCCATGGATCTGAAAACGTGTACACACGTCTTTGTGCAAGATAACGCGACACACGCAAACTTGCAGCCAAGTTACCACGGACCATATGCAGTCAAACGACACACTGCGAAGATTTTTGATATCGAAATCAACGGAACTGTCAAGAGAATCTCCATTGATCGAATCAAACCAGCTTTTATGCTTGAAACAGAGAGGACAACAGCTCATGGCAGCAATGCCGTTTAGGACACCAATGAAGCAAACACCACAGAGACCTCAATGATAACAGGGATCACGAGATCGGGTCAGCAAGTTCATTTTCCCACTAGATATGTCACTATATGTTCAATTTAAACGTTGTCGCTGGGAGGGGAGTGTGTAGCGGCACACTTTCCGTCTAGGGATGGCAACACCTACGAACTAGAACCAAAACTTTTCCAATTCCAGAACCAAAACTGACGCTAAGTTCGCGGCAAAGTAAGTGATTAGAGAGAGACTTCCTCGTAACGTCGACGCCTTTGCACGCGTATGTTCTTCACATTGTACAAGCTTACGTTAATCTCTGAATCCATATTATCGTACGTATGTAATTAAAGTTCAGTTTATTCGGAACATAATGTTTTGATAATCTGTTTGTGAACCGGACAATTTTATCGTACTCCCACGAAAACGCGATAGCTGGATAGCAAATATTTTCTCGTCCGTAAAAAGATTTTTTTGAGATGATCATCAGTGGTTAGCTGAACCATATGACGTGCTTTTTCCAACCGCTTTGCTTTCATTGCGTCACTGAGGGAGTGCGCAAGGTCAATTTTATAGCTAATCATTCCTAACTTCTTATGAACAATAACACGAACACTGTACTAGCTTATTTTCAGTTCTGTCGCTAACTTTCTCAGTGAGCGCTATTGATCGGGATAGATTCTATATCGAACCTTGTTGATGCTCTTTGGTATGATTACGGTGGTAGGCTCGATCACAAGGAGGGCGGGCCGACGCGCTCCCCAACTCCTGAAATGGTTTCACTGCAGCATAGATCGTAGCTTTTTTTTATATCCAATCAATCTCGGCTGCTTTCATCAAGGATTTATGTAATTCAACAACGGTTGTGCGTTTGCTATATCGGCCGATTTCTTATAGTACAATAACATCATCTCGTTATTAACATTGCGATATTCAATCGCCTTAATAGAAAGCTACATCGCAGAAACAAACAATTAACTTTTCATAAAAGAGAACAATATCTTTTACTGTTGCCACTTAGAAGTTATAAGAAAAATATACAATAAAATGAAATAATTAAGACACCAAAAGAGTCTACTAACTTCTATCGCATGCTGTATATAAACATAGTTAAAAATAAGTTTAGAACAAATAAGTATAAAAATGTATAACTGCATTTGGTTTAAAATAAAATATCGGTTTAAGCGAACTCCGTTATAGCGACTGAATCTGCGCTGTCATTTCGCTGCCCTTATGTGAACGATTTATGCAGTAAGTTCTATTTTGCGACGTTTCGTTTTAGAGTGATTCAATCTAACAACGATTTTTCAAGAATGACTACTTTTCATTTCTATGAACTGTATTCCTTTACACGACAGTTATAACGCCATGAATGATGTCGTCAATTAACCGGGAGTTTACAAGGACCCGGTTTACGAAGTTGTTTTCAATATATCCCTCTAGCTCGGCGTGTTACAGTAGAACTTCCATATATCGCAAATTTATATACAGTAGAATTTCTCTAAAGCGACCATCTCTGGTACTAGAATCCGATGGTTACCATAGACAGGTGGTCACTATGCATAACAGACTTCAGTATAGGCATGATTTAATCCTGTAAAAGGTGGTTGATGTCTATAAAAGGTGGTTATTTCATTCAGGTGTTCACTTTTAACAGGTTTCACTTCATATCGAAGTTTTTATGGATTTCCGCAATCATTACATGGAAAAACTACTGCATATATCGAACATTTCGTAAGATAAATCGAAATTTTTTTGTTCGTTAACGTTTTAAAAGGTTATGGTTTGTAATTCCCAATAAATGTTCATAATGATCCAGTTCAACGATTTAATAAACGTGAACATTCTTATGATGAATCATTATCGAATGTATTATGCAGTAAGATATTACGAAGTTTCTTATAGGCATATAAATGCATATGGACACTATATAAATATGACGTTTTTCATTCTGAAAGTTTTTTTTCATTACTGTTTATTTTTATACGAACAGAGCTTGGCAAATTCTGCCTCCTGGTTGCCACTGCTGGCTAAAATGTTGTAGTATGAAATCTTTTTTCACTATGACGTTTCTAGGTTACCTTATTAAGGCGGGCAAGTATCGTCCTTATAGTGGCAGATTTACCAATCCTATAAGTAGGCGAAGTCTTCAGCGACAAATTTCGACAGGAAGTTAGCCTTCGAGAAGTTTGCAAAGGCAGGGCTCAATGTTTTGATAGATAACTGATTCATTAATTTTGAATTGTTCCGTTCAGTGGCGTAATTAGACATCGGTAAAAGGAGAGCTGCCAGGGGCATGGCTTTAGAGAGGCTTAAAAGGCGATAAAATTTGCGAATATTTGCGAAAAGGCGAATTCGAAATAATTGCTCAGGGCGTCAAATTGACAATAGCGCCAAAATCTCCGTCACTACTAATAAATTTGATACCCACGTATTATTAGCTCAAACTAGAGCTTTATTCGTTTTGGAGAAAAAGAGACGCTTTCCCCATCCTGGATTCGAACCAGGGTCCCTCCGTTTAGCCCGGAGTGTCTTGGACCGCTAGACGAATGAGGACAGGAAACAACGCTCTCTTTCTCCGTATGTAAGGGTGTTAAGGTATTATTACCCTCCGCAGGGATAACACAATTGCCAAATATGGTCAACACACAAAGCCACTGGGATGAGATTTTTGTGAGTTTTTCGTGGAAGATTTTTTACTATGAATAAATTTGACACCCACGTATTAGTAGCTCATAGTGGCTTTGTGTGTGGACCATTATTTGGCAGTTATGTTATCCCTGTGAAGGGTAATAATACCTTATATCCTGATATACGGAGAAAAAGAGCGTTGTTCCATGTTTTCGTTCGTCTAGCAGTCAATATATTCCTGGCTAAACAGATGGACTCTGATTCGAATCCAGGACAGGGACGGCGCCTTTTTTTCTCCTGAACAAAAAAGCTTTAGATTCAGCTAATAATAAGTACCGTATATCGGGGCTACTTAAGCCGCTGTGGTAACTTAAGCCATTATGCTAAGTAAATTTCGGACACTGATTCTGGCAACACTGTTTTGAGTTTGATTGTTAACTTTCATGCCATCAATTCCATATTTTGACGAAGCTTTGGGCCACATATTTTAATAGTGTGTATGTTTTAAAATTAAGTTTATAAACCTTTATTTGTATTTAGGATAATTTCGTCATAAATTTATACAGTCCATAACTTTAATCGCCAAAATCACATTTTTAAGTTAAATTCACTAAAATCATTTTTAAACATAACCTCAAACAATACTCTTACGGTTGTTATACTTCCTAGATTATATTTCCATTTTGTTTTGTTTTTTTCAATATTTTTAAATTCATTGTTGTTTCCTGTACGGGGTAACAAAGGCCACCGAACAGGAGTGGTATTTGCCGTCTTCATCCTGGATAAGGACGGCATCTCTTTTTCTCCTAAACAAAAACAGATCTAGTTTGAGCTTGTTTCTACGTGGGTGTCGAAAATTATTGAGTAAAAATAAATCCCCCCCACGAAAACTCACAAAAACTCGCCCCGGAGGCTTTATGGGTTGACATTTATTTGGCAATTGTGTAATCCCTGAGTAGGGTAATAATATCTTACATCCTTATATACGAAGAAAGAGGGAGTTATTTCTGTCCTCTTTCATCTAACACTTAAGACCCCCCCGGGCTCAACGGAGGGACCTGGTTTGAATCCAGAATGGACATCTCTTTCTCTCAAAAACTCGAAACAGCTCTGGCAGGCTATTTATACGTGGTGGCGAAAATTATCATATAAGACATTATGCTGGATGATTTCCCTGCACCGATTTGGCAACCCATGTTAAATTAAACATCTTGAACTTTTTTAGTGTAAATTAAACATATGAAATACGAGAGATGTAAAGGTACTGCAGCCCAACACTATGAATTTTGATATCCCAACTAACCTAAACGAAACATTGAATTCTCACTGCTGGCTTTAGTTACCCCATATTGAGAGGTAACTTAAGCCACCATGTGTTTTTGTTGTTGTTGTTGTTTTACATACATGTTGTAGAAGACTTTCATACATCTGAACATAGAGTGTAACTGTAGACCCAAGTTTTATAATAACTAGTTAATCTCTAAAGTAAATGATGTTGAATTGGCAGATGTTTTAAATTGAAAAGTGGCTTAAGTAACCCCGATACACGGTATGCATCAAATTTATTTGTAATAAAAAAATCCCTCATGAAAAACTCACAAAAAACTCGTCCCGGTGGCTTTGTGTGTTGACCATTATTTGGCAATTGTGTTATCCCTGTGAAGGGTAATAATATCTTACAATCTCCGTTAAGCCTCTAGTTACGTTTGATAAGATTCGGCGATAAAATATTTCAGCCAGCAGGCGGCAAAATTGTAAATCCGCCTCTGCTGGCGAGTACGTTTCACCGCCGTTAGTCGTGCCCTGTACAGTTCAACGCTAAGAAGATGAGCTCTAAAGAAAATGTCAAAAGCCCTGCGGTGGCGCAGTGTGGTAACGCGTTCTCCTATTGCGCGGCTAATCCGGGTTCGACTCCCAGCAGTGCAAAAAGAACGCTTACTCAGAGATCTCATAAAAGATCGCACTGCTCACTGTAGTCCGGGGTTTGGTTCCCCAGGCCTTAAGAGGTTCGGATTCCTCGGAAAACAGTAGGTCCCGGCGCAGCATGACCACTGTAGTCTTTGAGCCGTAAAACCAAAAAGAAAGCGAAAGCGAAGAAAATGTCAAAGCAGATCGATTTTTGGCGGGAGAGTTGGCGAGGATACGCGATGGATAACCGTTTTTTTGGCGATTGTTTTCCAAATATAGTAGCAATAACAGGCTCTGTGCATATTTAATAAACAAATGTCATATGATCGCTACTCTTACCTTATTTTTAATATTTACCTGTTCCAAGTCAAACTAGTCTAACAACTTCTGGGGCTCATCTCCTCAGCGGTACACACTGTATATAAACATGACTTATATACATTTACTGATAAAGAAGGTGTATTAATTAGGAAATGTGTTCTTAAATACGTTACAATGTACTACAAAGCACATATGCACGAAAAAGACTTTTTTTCTCTATAATGAAGTTTCTATGTATAAAATTTTCGTCACTAAACCGTCAACTTTGAGGTATAAACGTTCTACATAGTGCATTATTATTTCATAAGTGTTATTATTATTACTGTCACACACATTACTGTCATTAATACCATTATTATTATTTTATTATATTAATAGTAGCGGGTAAAATGTACACAAAATAATTCAATTTTAATTATAAATACTATGAAATAATTTGACCACGACACTCACTATTAAAATATTTCAGAAGGCAACAAATTAACAGTTTAATAACAATTTAAATAGTTTACAGCTGTTTCAATAGACCGAGGCTACCGAGGCCGTATTACAAAAAAAACGATGTTCTTTTGTGAAACGGATTTGGCATTAGATGTTTTGTTTATGGTTGGCCGTTCTGACGAAAATAACCTTGAGCTATTGAAACAGCTGTAAACTATTTAAATTATCATCGAGCTGTGTCAATTTATTGCCGTCTGAATTATTTTATAAATACTATATTTAAATATGATATACACACATATGTATCTGCATATAAATAGACCAGTGCTCTAGAAAATTTTATAAATTTATTTCAGTACACTGCTGTCCAATAATATCTAACTCAATAGTACCTCAGTACACTGAGATACTATGGAGTTAGAGATTATTCGACAGCTTTGAACCTAAACGGACAGTTTTAGAAGAAACTTAATAAGCAATTGGTGACATATTAACAGGTGAGCAAATTGGACCTTGACCCAAACAGGGAACTCCAAATCGGCGAAATTTGTTTATAAGTTAATAAAAAGTATTCCAAATAGTTTAAGACGCTGTCCTGCTTGCTATATATATATACAAAGAACTTTATCAATTTTGTGGAGTCCATGCCTTGTTCTCCGTCTGCTGCTATTGTGAATATTAAAAGCCCTACAAAGTTCTAGGAAGACATCTTCAATTAAATACTATTTTAGTGTATATAAAAATTGAAAAAGGCAATACTATGCTATAATTCAGATCGTATGACAGACGACACGATTGTATCTCACAGGTTCCTCAAGCACACACGTAGTTGAATGAATTTAATGGTGACAATTTGGCGATAGCTTTTGCATTGGTATCAATAAAAAAATATATAAAATATTTAGAGAAAAAATGCAAATAATCTGGTTACAAAAGACTTTAATAGAGTAATTAAGTGTCAAAACACGTTAAAATGTTAAAGAAATAATTAATATAAATATGATAATATATAATAATTAATATAAATATGGATAAAATAAAGATGGTCTAATGAAGTTATACCCAAATTTTCTCAGTATCCATGTCAGATACTCTAATAAAACAATTTTGAGTCCCACTATTGAATAACCTAACACCCGACCCGTTGGCCACCTTAATAAATTTGTGTCTCCCTTTCGGATAACTCAACCCCCATCCTGACTACAAAACCTAGATGGCAGAGTAGTAGTCTATAAGTTTGAAAAATTAGAATGTGTTTAAAAATATTTAATTAATGTTTGTAACTCCAAACCAGCCGTTTTCAACTTTTTGCGTCACGGAAGATTTTTCAAGGAAAAATAATTCGCGGGACATTATTGTCGCCCATATGCTAAAGGCACCTACGTGCAATTTTGGCTGCTTTTATCTAAACATGATTTTCAAGTTGTTATTCGACATTTTATTGTATAACAGTAAAAGTAGGATTTTTTTTAATTTCAATTTCTTTACATTTGAATCTAAATTAAATTTTCCTAATTAAAGTGATTAAGAACTGGAACCTTAAATATCGTTTTCTGAAAACATCAATTATGCATATACTTCTCTATGTTTTTTTTACACTTCCTTCTCTCATAAGGGCAACGATATTTTCACCAACATAGGTACTAAACCCAATTACGGCAGTATTAACGATGGGAGATATTTTTAAGCGTTTGGTTATGTAAAACGTCGTTTATTTTATTCGAAATGTTATATTTCTCACAAATTTCATAGAAATTGGAATTTATTAACTTCATAAAAATAAAAGAAAAATAGTGAAATAAACATAAAGTAAAACATTCAAAGCTGATATTTTAAATCTTCAATGTTTTACCCATAAAAAAGGTAACACATTATGGATTTAACATATCGGATATATCTAAAACAATTTTTACGGTTATAAAACTAAACTTGACATTTGTCATCGAAAAAGAATGAACAGAAAATCCCGCGATGTTTTGCAATTTTTGAGCACTGGAGCTCGCGGAGCACTTGTAAAGATTCCGTGGAACAACAAACTGCTCAGCGAAGCACTCGTAAAGATTTCGCAGAGCACCAAATGCTCAGTGGAGTAAAGTTTGAGAACAACTGCCCTAAACAATAAACAACACGATATTCGGAATACATCCCTCTCAACGCAAAGAAGCGTAAGTAGGTAGCTACTGTATGCCAGCTCAAGCTAAGAGATCTCTAGTGAGTCGAAGGCCCCTCACCTTATTTTTGGGCACTTAGTTTTAATAAAAACAGGAGGCCCGCAAAATCATTTATTGCTCAAGAATCCTTAATAAAGGTAGCTACTTCAGCGATTGTAAGGCAATCACCAATCTGTCGAGTTAGTAATATGATGGGCAGATAGTCCTAGTGTTTCTTAATTTATGCTTACTTGTCACTCTACGGATGCAGTACGAGTTTGTAAGTTTATTATTATGACAATGAGGCTTTTTAAATCACTTCCTAAACTGATGGAAATATATTTTTAAAGATTATAAATTAGTATTTCGAAATAGCAATGGTTAATAAATTAAAAAAGTTAATGTAATGCGCATTGCTGTGAAAAACAAATATTGCTTTTGTAATCAACTAATAATTAAATAAATAACTAAATAAATAAATGTAATAAAACGTCAATTTTGGCCTAATTTTTATGAAATATTAAACGTACTAACAGTAGACAAAATTTTCATAAAAAATTGTCATTTACAAATAAAAATAATTAACATTTATACGACATAAGAATAAACGGATTAAAAGAGACTATGAAATAAAGCAATGTTTATGATATATTTTTTTACATACATACAAAAAATTAAACTTTGAAATAAATTTTTTGTATGGTGCCGTCTATAGATGCTCCTATTGGCCATACACAAAGGGATGGGGGCGCTACCGGTGCCATTGATCCAAACATTTCAAAGACGAGATTGGTCGCGTGTGGACAGCGCAACACTCTTCCAAAAATTTCTTCCAAACTTCAAAAATTTCTGAGGGTTAAAATGCGGGACATTTTTTCGAAAGAAACGAACATTTTGCCGAAGGAGCTCGGCGTGAAGAAACTATCAAAAGGAATGCAATTTTCATGAAGGTTGAGTTTTCAAATCATCCGAGAAATTTGGTAAGCATTTTCAGAATTTTAATTTAAAGATCATTTAATGTATTTTGATATCTACGCGATAAAAACGGTGCTTAATTAGTGTATCATGAGAGAAAAAAGATAAATAAAAATCTGATTTCTGTTATTTCTAAAACATATTTAGCTGTGGACGTTGGATTTAAAATTTTAGGTAGAAGAGTGGCCATGTATCAAGCTAAACCTTATAAAGTAATACCACACTTGATACAACTTTGCTTGATAAAACCACACTTTGATAAGGTAGCAACACTGTGTCTTTTTTTCCATTATAAACTGTGAATCTTGAGGAAGGGGACGAACTTTCACGTTAGCCTAGTTTTACTACGGAATATGACCTGTGCGTCATAAAAGAAGAGTGAAATTTCACAGGCCAGGTATTTTATAATATATTCCAACTTAGTTATAACGAATATCGAAGTGGCCAGGAGAATTTTTTCCGCCATGGCCGTTATTCGGCACAACTATTATTCTTTTTAACCATTTATCAAAAATCGTACATTTGTGTGAACTTTAATGGTTGGTACGTAGATTTTATAAATCATTGTGCTCAGACAATTACACTTAAGGTTTTAAAGGAGTTTAATATGTAATGAATAATGTAGTTAAAATTTACTTTACTTACCGTATTGAATGATATGCATAAAATAAAGAAGAAACATGGGCATATAACGTATTTTTTATACTCCTGTTTATTGGTATATATTAACATATCTGCTTATGAGACTTCAGTTTAATATTTCTAACCTTATACAATACTTTTAACAATACTTAAAATGTTACAAACACTATCGTTTGCATCATACTTAAAATGATACAAACACTATCGTTTACACCATACTTAACATGTTACAAACACTTCCGTTTGCACCATATTTAAAATGTTACGAACACTATCGTTTGCACCATACTTAAAATGTTACAAATACTACCTTTCGCACCATACTTAAAATGTTACAAACACTATCGTTTACCCCATACTTAAAATGTTACAACACTATCATTCGCACCATACTTAAAAAATATATTAGAAACGATATACATTTCAACAGTTATGACAGTAGGAGATGTAAAGGTGATGATGACGATGACAATCATAGATTTTGTGAATAGTTTTAAAAATGAATATAATATATTTTGCTTATCACGTCCAAGAAAATAGTTTAAGTTTATAAGGGCGGTAAAATTATTTAAATATCAGAAATTTGAAAAGCGGAGGAGAATCGTAATTACTGAGTAATTTTTGACAAAAATCGCATGCACACCAATAGTGTAAGTATAAGATTCGTGAGGAGGTTACACAAGGCTGCAATTATATGTATATTAGAACTAATCTCATATTATGAAAATATTTTTATACCGAAATATTAATTACAACTTGGAACCAGAGCTAAATATCTGCTGAAGTTCTAAATGCAGATTTATATATAACATAGTTTTTATTAAATAAACTAAAAGAGAAAAGAAGAGTTTTCTAAACAACCTTTATACGAACCGGGCCTTTCGGTCACAGGCCGAATGCTCTACCACTAAGCTATGGTTTACACTCCACTTCTCCATCTTTTAAAGCTGTATATATCAATAGCGATTCCAAACACATAGGGGGTGGGGACCCAAGTGTCTTTAAAGAAGATTTTGTGCTGCGGCCTTATAGAAAATAGCGTGTTTTGATATCCAATGGGGGATCTTTAGCCCCCTGTGGTCTCCGTTTTCTACGCTAGTGGTATATATATATATATATATATATAACATAACCACCATCAATATTCAAGGAAATTAAATTAGCGCTCACCTTTTTTGGTCCAAACTAGAGCTACACCTCTTGAGACCGGGCGTTGTGAATTTGTGTAATTCAGCTACCGTGTACTCGTGGTCAATTGACAACCATTTTTGAGTTTGGTGATTGTATTGACGTTTGGGGAGGCAACAAGCTTTAATTTTTTTAACATACAGTAAAATCTTCCTAAAGCGACCATCGTCGGTTTCATGAAAAGTAGTTGCTCAGAGAGGTGGTTTCCGAATGGAGGTAAATTACGCATTCGGTCTATGGGGGGGGGGGGAGAAAATAGTTTTCCAGGAAATGTGTTCGTTAAGGGGGGTGGTCGCTGAATAGAGGTGGTCGTTCAATGAGGTTTTACTGTACCTGGATCGGAGTTCTAGCTTGAGCAAAAATCCGTGGATGTTAAATTCAATTTTCTTTATTAATTCCCCCGTGAAAAAACTCGCTCCCCTTTAAAAAACCGCGTGATGTCAATTTACAACTATCCATATCCGACCCTCATCTACTTACTGCTGCAGAAGGCCTTTCCATTTCCAGTATTCTCCACAGTTCCTTCCTCACATGTATATTTTGAGCATTTCGTTTCTGCGTTACCACAATTAATTTTCTTATTTCCTTCGCACATTATTTAGTCTGAAGACGACGTGTTTCCTAGATCTTTGATGACATTTTAAATCTATTTGAGGATTTCACTCATTTATTGTTGGTCAATTCTTCACTATGTTCAGCCCAATGTCATTTCATCTATTTTACTTCAACGACTACGTGCCCAACCCTATTTTGCTCTTGCAGCCAAATAGTTCGATTTCGATCATAAAACGAAGTATTTTGATGTAGCAAGCAGGAGTTATGAAAATATATCGATGGAATTGGAGCTAATACCAAACGGGTTCATGAGATTTTAACCATCCCTTCTATTTCTCTATTCACAATTCAAATAAAAATTCTTTCACAGATAGAATGCATCAGCTGGAGAGGAATAAAACTCAAGGCTATTGGCTGAATTGGTTCCACATTTCGTCACGTATATTCAGTGTGCGTGATCCCAGTTTGTTATAAGTAAACACAACACGAATTATAGATAGCAAATTTTCCGTCACTCGCGCTTAAACTCAAGCTAGAGCTTTTTAATGTATAGGAGAAAAAGAGACGTCGCCCTGGTCTGGAATCGAACTAGGGTCTTTCTATTAGATTCGGAGCGCCTTAACCTCTAGGCCACCGAAGCGCGGGAACGTTGCTCCTTTTCTCCGTTTATAAGGATGTTGTTAGATATTATTACCATTCTCAGGGATAACCCAATTACCAAATGATCGGCACACAATCATAATATCTTAAATATCCTTAAATGGGGGAGAAAGAGAGCTTCGTTTCTGGGCCTTGATATCCTAGCGGTTAAGGAGCTCCGCATCTAACAAGGAGATACTAGTTCGATCACAGACTAGGGCGTTGTATTTTTTATCTCCCATACATCGAAGACTCTACTTTGAGCTTAAGCATGTGGGTGTCCAAAAAATTACTATCTGTCAAAATTCATGATGAAAATAGTTACAATAAACCTGGCTTTGTAAGTTGATTATTTGGCAGTTGTGTGATCTCTGAGAAGGGTAATAATATCTTAAAAATATGAATTATACGAAAAATTATTTTACATCAAGAATTTCTGAACATAGCGCTAATTTTTTATGTTTAGGATATAGTACTTTATATTGCAAAACTTTATGTATAATTTTATATTTAAGGGGTTTTAAAATAAGGAGGTGAAAGTGACAAAATTGGTTTTTGAGAAAATATTAAAATCTGATATAGTTCAGAGCAGTGTTTTTTTAAATTTGTTTCCGGAGTGAGGGCCGGATTATCACGTGGACAAACAAGGCAAATGTCTAGGGCACCACTCTTTTTCAGGGGCCTGGTACGATGAAGAGTTAGCGCTTTTTCAAAATAGTTGCCAATGAGACCTTATCACTAGGGAAGTAATTTTATCGCTAATTGGCGCCAATTTAATCGACTGACGTTTTATTTTCAAAGTTTAAAATTTAAATTGCAGAACGGATTTAGCGTGCGATCGAATATAGTGAGAATTTTTGTAGATTCTAAGATCTTCTTTATATAGGGTCCTACTGTGATTATACAGGCTTAATTTACACTATAAGGGGCCCCGGAAAATTTTCTGTCTAGGGGCTCCCATGGAACCTTAATTCAACCCTGCGCGGAATCCCAGGATACTGAGAGGAGTCTTCAGGTGGTCCCACAAGAAATTTGTAAAATATCGCCGACGATTCCAAAAAAATCTGTAAATGTTGCAATTTTCTCTTACGACAAGCACTTAACGTTAATTATAATAAATGACATATATTAATAGATTATGAATAATGCGTGCAGTTAACCTGTAGGTATAAGTGTTGAAAAAATGCAGTAATTCCATCCAGTTGAAATTATATTTATTAATACTTAAAATGTTTAGAATATTTCGTTAATACATGCCAGAAAATAAATTAACTCTACTATAAAGTTAGATAAATTTAGTTTGCCTTTTTGGCGGAGCCTCCGAGAATGACGTGTGCACACTTCGATGGTAAACGGAAGACTGATTTGATTTTAGAATTCGGAAAACAATTACACACACTGTTACCAAATATTAAAAGTAAAATTATACAATGTTTGAAAAATATGAAATAAAAGTAACAGATTTGGCATGGTGTCAATTTTAGAAATTGAACTTTTTAAGTTTATTTTCTTGCTTTTCTAAGTGGCAACAGTTAAGAAAGCCTGCGAAGCGAACATTTATATCGTGGGAGCTCACAAACCAATATCCAGAAAAAATAAAAATTATTTACGCATTACTTACCTTATATATCGATATATTAATTGCTTATGCTGATATTCATGTCTAAGCAATGATGTATAATAGCCTTTTTGGTATTCTTTAGATAATTATCGAGAAGTTCCGAGGACGTAATAAGGAAAGAGTAATCGGGGGATGGAAAGTTTGAAAATAACTGATTTAAAGAATTATAGAGTTATTTAAGGTGAAATTAGTAAGGAATTTACCATATCAAACTTTGTTTTATCAAAATTATGTGGTATAAAAGTACATGGAGTTATTTTTTAATCAACTTTAAAAATCACTTGATCAAAAACCATTTTTAAAAAAATTCTTATTACCTGTATTCCACTTTACTTCGAACCCCACATTTAATAACTGTGTAAAAATACTTTATATATATATATATACAGTATAAGATGTGAGTTAAGTTATAATATATAAGTTCTTTTTGAATGGAGAATTTTTTTACTGAGAAAATGAATCGTCAATTGAAAATGTCAGATTTTGTTATTCTGACAACTAGTGATGCGTGTTTGGTCGCCAAGTATTAAAAAAAAACGGGAAACTAAATTTTTATTTCATTAGTATTTCTAGATTTAATTTTAAAATTATTCTTATTATAGCAAATTAGTAATATATTGAAATGCAACTGGGCATTTAGGTAAGATATGTAGAATGGAAAATATCTAGCCTTCGTAGAAATACCAGATGTCCTTAACCCACTTTTTAAAATGCTAACAATAGTGCTCCGTTAAATATTAAATTGATAATAATACATCTTTTGAACGCTATGCAAATTTTGAATGATCGAAGTCATTCGGTGCTTAAGGATTTAGGATAAGAAAGCGGAATTTATGCGCAAACTCTTTCCAAACTTTTATGTGAGAGGCAAGGGGCTTAAAAAGAAATTTAACTTTCAACGTTTGAAGTATTTTTAGTTCTCTTTGAAAAAATATCGCATTCCTTTGAGAAAAAACATACCACATCGATCTTGGCACATATAAAACAGCGACGGATCTTTGTCGGTTGGTTTATAAATACGATTTTCATATTGAACTCAAAACATATATAGTTTTATTATTATTATTTTTTTCCATTATATATATATATATAATAGGTAAACATTCTAACTAGAATGGTAAAAGCATTGAAAAAGAGTTTGTAGAAAAACCTCGTTTGTAATTAATAGGAATTTTAACATCCAGTCTATAGATGATAATGCGCTTACAGCGGCAAATAATCAACATTAGAAAATATATGAGTAAAATAAGTATATGAAAATTGTACATGGGGAAGAGAATTTTCAAAGCAAGTAACATACTATGAACTATTGTAAGTAATGTAGTATAATTATATGGCTGAAAAAATTGGTGATATTACTAAAAAGCTGTGTATAAAGGTATATTTATGTGGAATGTTTTTGTCGGATGACACAAACATAGCTTATTAGATGGCAAAAAAAGGTACAGGCCGTACGAAAAGAAACTTCTTACCATTATGCAGATGCATCATGCAAAATTAAAGGTACTGTTAGTGTCGAATTAAGGAATTCATAATGAAAACACGAAAACTATAAATAAATAAAAACTATATATTGTACAGATAAAGACTATGAAACTGTCTTCTAAATATGTACTTTATTAATTAAGAAACGGCTCTAAAAGGCAGGAGTTTGTTTTCAAATTTCAAATGGATTTGGGAAGTAAGATATTGTCTTAAAAGAATACAAACAAGAAATTGAGCTAGATAATGAACAACTGGGATTAAAATTGTAATCTAATTTAACCATAATTTAATTAAGAAATAATTTTTATCAACGTTTTTTAGGCGTAGTAATAGGAACGACGATATTATGACATAGTTAGATGGTGAAACGTTCGTAAAGAAAAGAAATGTTTTTTGCGTCTGGTGGGGCACGATCCCACGACCTTCTACAACCCGAGCAGGAGCTCTTACCAACCGAGCTACAGACGACTAACACCCATCCCTTACGGTCGTGGAATCGCGCCCCACAAGACGCAGAAAACATTTCTTTTCTTTACGAACGTTTCACCATCTAAACATGACATAACATCGGCGTTACTTAAGCCTAAAAAAACGTTGATAAAAATTGTTGCTTTAATCTTAATTTAATCTGCGTAGTGTTCGACTTGTATAAATATAATTTATTCGTTAAAAATGATTGATTTTGTCCACGATTATTTCCATGAACAAACAAAACCGCCAAGAAGTAATAACTATGCTGATAAAATAGCAGAAAACACTAGATTTAAGTGAATTTGAGAAAAATACAAATGTTTTTATAATCTTCCATGGTATAAACGGTTTGTAAGTTATATTTTACGCAAAGAGAAATATTTTCAGTGATGTTTGTACTAGAGCCCTAGGAATTCTAGGCCGACGCATCAGACGCCATTTTGTTGTACACTTCCGGTTTCATAACACAACGATTACCATTGGAAAATTAATAACTATTTTTTTCTTCTTATAGGATATGTTGCAAATATAAACCTTCTATGTTTATTCCTCGAGTGATTTAACAATTTACAGCGGCACACCCACCCATTTCACCCTATTTTATTAAAAATAACGCACTTGTAAATCACTCAGATTTACAAGTGAATCAGATTACGTGATTCGATGGCAAAAAAATGGCGGATACGCCAGTTCCCTTTTTTTGGAGCCTTAGTTTGTATTAGATACGGGCAAAATCGTCGAACAGATTCGGTTAGTAACTAATTTCGCACCGGGCTTGTAGCCAGGATGAAGGGGCAACTGGGGGCAGGCAAAGGGCACAGGGCACCCAAGTATTGTCCTATATAGCCTATATAAGTAGCTCGATGGGAAACTCTGGCACAAGCATGGGGCAACTGGCCCCAGTCGCTGATAGCCCCGGCTTGGCTACACGCCCGTTTCGCATATCTCTAGTTTGTAGTCTCTAGTAAGGTATTCAATAAGTAATTAGTTAAGTTAACAAGTTATAACAAAATGATAAATAAATAAATATAACTATTTATAATAATCACAGTAGTAAACTATTGATAAAATTACAGAGTGATACCTTGGGTTTAAGAAGAAGCAGGGCCATTCCACAGACAGCAGATGAAGGACTTCTGTTAACGTG
>QLNU02003225.1:98833308-98845932 GCA_006491805.2 Dysdera silvatica | reverse complement strand
TCATTAATTTTTTGAGACTGTTGTGGAGGTGGGAAAAATCGCTCATTCGTCCATGGAATGGAAAACGTGATTTCCATTCACTTATTCACTCGTTTTATTTGAACAAAGAAAATAAAACGAGTTTCTTACACACACCCGGAGAACCTGGAAACGTCTGGGAATTTGAAATCAGCTCTAAAGGTCAGGGAAAAATCAGGAAAAAGCGAGATTTTTTGGCCAAACCTGGAAAAATAAGAAAAATTTTTTAACTTTTGTTTCGAATACTTAAATCTCACAAAAATATGGAGGCATTTACCCAGGGCTGTCCTGAAGAAAATTATTGATAGTATGCAGTGCTGTCTTAATTAAAGAGTATTGAAATTGAGGGGTTACTGGACTTGGTGACGTCATCGCGCCGCGCTGACTGGCATTTGACTGGTCGTTTATCGCCTATCCAAGCCCAAGGTGGCACATGCCCCTTCCATCAGTTTTTCATTCCTCTTCTGGTTGCACGATGAATATTATTTTGAGGTTTGGGAGGGTTCAGGGGGTTTTCCTCATTCGTTTTCATTCAAGTTTGAAAAAAAATTGAACTTTGTTGAAAGTTGTCCAAAAACCAGCAAATACGAAAAGCTTTCAAGACTCCAGCCGCGAGTTTCAAGGGACAGCCATGCATCTACCCCGCAATCCAAGTTTAGTTGAAATTTACTTGTGATGGTTGAGTTGATAAACTAGGAAAAGTCAGGGATTTCCCCTCCCCCCCCGATGTCAATGGGAACCCTGAAAAAACGTGTTTTTCGGTTGGGAATTATTATAAGAGAGTCAAATCCCCATTTAGTAGTTTAAAATTTACGTATATTCAGTATTTGAAACTTCAGGGATTATGGAACTTAATTCAAACGAATCCACGTGAAAAAAAAAAGAAAAAGGAAAGAAATCCACTTAAACATTCAAACTATTTAATACTTAAGGAAGCTGTTACAATTTAAAAGAATACATAACATATTATTTACAATCTTTTACGAGTACTTTACGGTACAGCACTAACGTACGCAGGGGAGTTGATAGGGTTTGTAATTCCCTCCACTGCGATGAAATTTTGTGTACAGGGTGTCCCAAAAGCCTTGAGCGCCCCCTCTAATTCCTTAAATATTGATTCTAGACATATGTATTAAATTGGAAAGTGGCGTAAAAAAAAGGTGCAGAATTTTATGAAATCGATTAAAATTGCAGAGGATTATTTTTTGAAAAAATACAAACTTTAAATTTTTATACAGTCCCTGTACACAAAAATGTCCAATGAGTAAAATGTGCCCCATACTCCAATAGGTCAATATACAAAATTTCAGCATTCTAGTGGATAAAAGAACCAGAGATATGAAGACCCAAAATAACGTGACCTAGCAGAATGAATTTTCCCTCTTCACGGCATGTACCTATTGCTCCCTTCAAAAAAGAGTTGCTAGTCAGTTATTTTGGACTTTGATATCTCTGGTTATTTTCCCACTAGAATGCTGAAATTTTGTATATTGACCCATTGGAGTATGGGGAACAGTTTCTTCATTGGACATTTTTGTATACAGGGACCGTACAAAAACTTAAATTTTGTATTTCTTCGAAAAATAATCCTCTGCAATTTTAATCAATTTCATAAAATTCTGCACCTTTTTTTACTCCACTCTCTAATTTAATACATATATGATTAATATTTAAGAAATTAAACAGCGGTCAAAGATTTTGGGACACCCTGTATTTACATATGAATATATGGAGTTGTAACTCTGTAATTCTCCCTGTGTAAGCCTGTAACCCTTTCTTATGAATTTTTTGTTTACGTCTATGCGGTGCAGATATTGAGAAAATGAAATTGCTAGAAATCGTGGCCAATCTGGAATAGATGCTAAAAAATTAGTATTAAGCCTTTACCAGGAATATGTATTTAGAGTTAGTGGTAATTATCGGCCCATAAAATAAAATGAGTTTTATATTTTAGCAGTAGAGTAAATTCAGAATATTATTTTTGACTCCTTGCAACATGTTCATGTAAAAATATATTTAGCTTAGTTTTTGTGCATTTAAGATTATTTTATTAGTTCATCGTTTAAAATTAAATGATTTTTAGTTTAATTAAAGGAAATCTTTGCTATATATATTAAATTCTATGCGAAACTGATTAAAGTCGCAACTCCACGTTGTAAAAGGATGATTCTATTGATTCGAAGAAAAAAAACCTACATTAGAGGAGGCGTATTAGTCAGCCGTAATTCAACGTTCTCCTCATAAAAAGTTCATTTCAATATAGTGCCGTTTTAACGGGTGAATAAACGACGGGACTTGAACAGGGAACCCAAATTGAAAAATTGGTTTGTATATTATGTATTATATAATTTTTATTGCAAAAATTTGAAGAACTAGAAATTAATGAAAAAAAGATTTAAAAAAAACGAACAAAAAAGCACCGAGCCTAATAATAATAATTTTATTCATCCTGATATACATTTGAAGAAATATTTGAACGAATTTTATTGGTGTAGGTAATTAATATTGAAAGGTTAACTTAAAAAGTAAACGTTGCTAATAGCTGTTTCGAAAGCACACAGGCAATCATCATCAAAGAATGGTCGCTCCTGTTTGCAACCGTGATGTTGACCTGACATACCGAAGTCCATTTTGAAAACTTGTTAGAGTAGTCAGGAGTCGGGCGTATTGGATGTGTCGTCTGTAGCCGAAAGACACAAAAGGTCTTCCCCAAGTAGGTGAGACAGTATTATTTAGAAGTGGATCGTTGACTATAATATTGATGTTAGATATGATGTAAAATTCTTCAAAAAAATTGAGAATAAGTGTTGGGTGGACTACTTTTATGGTGTGTGCGTTTGAGAATGAAAACTTGTGTCTGAATTCCCATGTGTGTTTTGCCAAAGCCGATTTGTGAAATTCTTGTTTTCTGATATATTCATCATATTCTTTCAATATAAACCAAAGTTCTCTTCGTGTTGGGCCGATATAAATGTGGCCACACTGTCATGGGATGGAGTATATGCCACAGTTGTTAACATGCGTGATGGTGTCTTTAAAGATGAGGATATCAGATGTTTTGCCGAGAAGAAAGCTAGACGTCATGCTTTCCATTTAAATACCAGTGTTCGATAGGCTTTTATTTTTTGCTAAAATTAAAATTTATTTCAATAAAATTGAATTTGATTTATTATATACCAAGAAGAGATAATACTTCAATATAAGTTAATATTATTATTTAATGTTTATGTTCAAATTTGTTAGTTTTTCAATACATTTACTGTCAATACAAATGTTGTGGCGTACGTTGAATGTGATAATTTTTATGTTTCTAACACTGATTGGGGGGGCGGAGGGATGGGAAGGGATGGCAAAAAAAAGTAACATAGGTGCGGCAAAACGGTAAATCCGCCCATGAGATGCTGTTATCAAACTGAGCAACAGACGACAAAACGATCAATTCCCTACGAACGTATTTAGGGCGTATTTTCCGAAACCGGTTATTTCAATTTGGAATTGATTGTTTGGTTGGCTGTCGCTCAGTTGGTAAGAGCACCTGCCCGGATTTTAGAAGGTCGTAGGATTGTACAACACCAGAAGCAAAAAAATTTCTTTTCTTCAGGAACGTTTCATCATCTAGCTATTCCCTAACATCGGCCTTACCATTACTACACTTAAAAAACGTTGATAAAATTGGTCCTAATTTAATCTGAGTAGTAGTTTCGATTTGTATATATAAATCCATTTCTTGTTTCGAGGTAAATGTACATATTTTGTGATTTTATATATATATATCACAAAATATGTATATTTACATTGAAACAAGAAATGGATTTATCATCATATTCAACCATTATCTATCCACTGCTGGATGAAGGTCTCTCCAAATGCTTTCCACACGTCTATCCTGAGCAATTCGCTTCCATGCCACCCCAACCTTATCTCATCTACCCATCTAGTTTGAGGACGTTTTCTAGGTCTTCGGTGGTCTCTTGCAATCCAGTTGAGAATTTCTGTTGCCTATCATTGATCAGTTCTTCTTGCAATATGCCCAGCCCATTTCCATTTCAGCCTTTTTACTTTAACAATTATATTTATAATTTATATATATAAATTGTGCTGGATTTATATATATATATATATATCATCATCATCATCATCATATTCAACCATTATCTATCCACTGCTGGATGAAGGTCTCTCCAAATGCTTTCCACACAAGTCTATCCTGAGCAATTCGCTTCCACGTCACCCCAACCTGTTTTCTTATTTCATCCACCCATCTAGTTTGAGGACGTTTTCTAGGTCTTCGGTGGTCTCTTGGAATCCAGTTCAGAATTTCTGTTGTCCATCGTTGATCAGTTCTTCTTGCAATATGCCCAGCCCATCGCCATTTCAGCCCTTTTACTTTAACAATGATGTCCTCTACTCTAGTTTGCTCTCTCACCCAAGTGTTCCTTTTTCGATCTCTCCTAGTTATTCCAAGCATGCACCTCTCCATGCTCCTTTGCGTTGTCTGTAACTTTCGTATTGCTCCAACTGTTAGACTCCATGTCTCTGATCCATAAGAGAGGACTGGCAATACACACTGGTTGAAGACCTTTCTTTTTAGACACAAAGGCAATTTCCCCTTCAGGATAAAACTGTTTCTTCCAAATGCACTCCAGCCAAGTTTAATACGTCTGTTGAGTTCTTTCATAATGTTGCCATCCATTGAAATCAGCTGGCCAAGGTAAATATATGAATCAGCAATTTCTAGCTCAATGTTGTCAACTTGTATTTTTGTTTCCTCTACGAAATTATTGAACATGATCTTAGGTTTTTAGAAGCCCATTCTAACCAACTTGTTTACTTCTAATTGAGAGTTCTGTACCATATTTTGGAGTTCTAATGTTTGTTGAAAAATAACCGTGATCAGCAAACCGCAGATGATTTAAATATTCACCATTTATTTTTATTCCCTTGTTATTCCAATTTATCAGCTGAAAAATCATCTGTAAAGCAGAAGTAAAAAGTTTTGGAGAAATGGTATCTCCCTGCCTCACCCCTTTGCCAAGTTTGATAGTTTTGGTATCTTTATGTAACCGAAATTTTGCACTTGCATTTTTATACACACGTTTCACCATGTCAATGTACACATCCTCAATGTCTGTTGATCTTAAAGAGTTGATGACTGCTGATGTTTTTATAGAGTCAAAGGCCTTCTCATAGTCAATAAATGCAACACACAATGGAAGTTCATATTCATGTGTTCTTTCAATTAATTCTCTTAATACTTGAATATGGTCCACTGTACTGAATCCACTTCGAAATCCAGCTTGTTCTCTTGGTTGAGCTGCATCTAATTTTTTCTGCAGGCGATGTGTTAGAACTTTTGTGAAGATTTTATAAATAGCAGGTAACAAGCTAATTGGTCGGTAATTTTTCAAATCCTCTTTATCACCTTTTTTATGCAAAAGAATTACTGTTGCAGAATCCCATTGGTTTGGTATGTTACCGCTGTTAAGACATTTGGTAAAGAATTTTGCAAGTATGTCTTCTACATATTCTCCAGCTTCTTTTAGGATATCTAATGTAATACCATCATCACCTATATATATATATATATATATATATATATTGTGTGATGCATAAAGTGAGTAGTATGAGAGTTATAGCAATGTAAGAGTAAAAATGTATATTGTTTTAAGCTTGGGGTTAGAAATGGAAGGGCGTATAAAGCCGTAACTTGTTGCGAGATCCTCTTCCACCACCCAATTTCCACCAGCCTTTAAGATCCGAACTTACCCAATCTGAACAAAAAATGGACACGAGAGAAGACAGATTATAATTCTTATACTAGATTAGTTCATAAAAAAGTTTTTGCCAATCGGGAAAAAAATACAAAAAAACATGAGGTGAGGCGGGTTAGTGTCAGAACTTTAACACGCTTTCTTTAAAAAACAGTTTCAGCTAATCTTGAAAAAATTCGCTCTTATGATTTTGCATTAAAACTTCTTTATCTGACTTTATTTTTAAAAATTTCTATGAAATTTTGTGAGTTCTAACACAAAGACAGGACTCGTATTTGCATATTACACGAAAAGGTATTTGCAGAAATTTTATTGTAAACTCAATTTTAAACTTTTTGAAATATAAATCTGTGTGTGTGTGTGCGTACATAAATGAGATAAATGGGATCCCAACAGCACCATACTTTATTTTTATACATTTTCAGGTAAAATTTCATTTTCTAATATTATATATTTCTATTGTATCTTGTTTTTGAAAGGGAAGAGCAATGACCAATTTCGCTGTAAATTCAAGTTATAATACTTGGCGTAAATGAAATGAAATCTCTAGACAAATTGCTAGTGACTTCCGTTTGTCGTTTCCTTTTAGCCGGTTGTCTGTCCACGGAAACTCCTAGGCCAGCAAATTTTGGAAAGCCTGCTTCAGCCATAAACTACGAAAGTCATTTTTGTTCCTCTTTCGCTTCGCAACATCTGTTAACCTTTCACTTTCTAAGCTGGATATCTCGGCATTCTGTTCCCTGTCCAGACTCGTTAAAAGCAGGAGTTTTGTTCACAGACTTCGTGGAAAAGAACGCTGAATTAATAAATAATAGGTTGAAAGGGAATATATATATAGAAACATTTGCTGAATAGTATTTCCGCCAAGACTTCTCGTTATTTGATCATTGTACCATTTAGTTTAAGAATCTCTGAATGGAGAACACGTTCTTTTCAGACAGTATTCTGCAATTTAACTGTTCGTTAAACTCATTTTCGGAAAATTTTGAATCCTCGTCTCTGTAGTAGATTTAGGAATAGAAATTATTTGTGCCTAGTATTTGGGTATATTTTTTGCGCTTAATTGTGCGCAGGAGGGAAAATGTACAGTGAATTTAAGGTGCAAATGAAATGCACAAAGAAATGGATGCTACTAGTAAATATTTATGTGGAATTATGTTAGTAAACATGCTTTTATTCCTACGTATTAATGAATGAATGTGTGAATAGGTAGTTGATCGTGTGTGTTTGCTATTTCTGTGTTAAACGATGCAATTTACATGTAAATATGTAAAATATGTACACACACGCAGTGCTGGATTTACATATAGGCAGAGTAGGCCCAGGCCTAGGGCCTTCGCAATTTTGGGGCCCCATAGACGTCTGGAAGAGGCGGCGCTATATAAATTTAAGCATCTTTTAATCTTGTTTCTTTACAAATGCCTGAGAAATATTCATCACTCTTATGACTTGATACTGAGGACACTGAACTTCGAAGACAAAATCATGATTTATTGACTAAATATCGCGAGAGCCACATTTTTTAGGGGCCCATTCCTTCCACCTAGCCTAGGGCCCACGAAAACTTCACACCGGCACTGTATACACATGTACTGCACGTATGAATTACGTACCGATTCTTTCCGTTCAGAGAAAGGAGCCCGGTGGAAAATCCAGAATCAACAGGTGTCAACGTCACAAACGCATCTTTTTCACCGGACTTCTTTTCGTGAACCGACAGTATCCAGTGGCGCCGACTTCGTGGGTTCGAGACACTTTTTGAACCCTCAATAATTTTGTTGTGGGTTCCTCGAACCCCTAATATTTTTGCTCGTGGGGAAAATATGCTTATGGAAATATACGTACAAAGTCATTTGACTTCCCTTTTCATCTAAATGTTAATAAATTAAAGAAGCATTAAATAGCATGTATGGGGTCGATGTTGTATCTTTTATTCTTGAGCAGAGAGTTTTAAGAATTTTATTTATTTTTGCATTGAGCTATTTGTGTAACATCCAACGTAGTGTTGCCAACCTGTGGGAAATTTCCCACGGATGAGGGAAATTTTGGTAAAATTTTAATATTGTGAGAAAAGGGGGAAAAAATAATAAAAACTACCAAACTGTGGGGAATTTCAGCATTTACGATATGACAGAAAAAATTCCCACTTTTTTAAAAGGGTGCACGCACACCGGAAAATCTCTCAAAAAAATAAGTAAACTACAAATTGTAACTCGTAAGATACTATTACTCTCCTCAGGGTTAACACAATTGCTAAATAATGGCCAACACACAAAGTCTCCGGCGCGAATTTTTGGTGATTTTGAATCAGACGGAGGTTTTTTTTGCTAAACACAATGTAACACTTCAGGTATTACCCGTTCGCGGAAAATTGACCAATGGTACCATTAGAATTCACGGGAGCTGACGTCACAAACGGGTTGGTTCATTGAAGTGGAGGGAGGGGCGTCTTTCTTTACTGTTTTTTCGCGCAGATAAGTGTGCGCAAAAAAACAGTTATGAAATGACGCCCTTTCCTCTACTGCAATGAACCAAGCCATTTGTGACTGTCGGCTCCTTTGACTTCTAATGGTACCACTGGTCAATTTTCTGCAAACGGATTATATTTGATCACCTTGTACCTTTGATCAAAGGTTCTTTGATAAAAGGCTTTGATCAAAGGATTTTAAATTGCACAAGGTTTGCATTAAAAACGTACAAAATGAACTAATTTAGCAAAAGAATGTTATTGCTTAGGTAGATGCAGAGTAACTAATTAATGAAATAAAAGTAATTCCGTTTTCAGTACTTATATGTGAGCCCACTGATATTGGAATACACAAGTTTCCTTGTGTTCTCATTATATATGTTTCACCACTCACTGGTCAAATAAGACCAAATTTGCTAGAACTTATTACAGTTGGTGCAAAAGTATTAGTGATTCAGCAGTTTTAGTTTCAAACAAGGCTTGAGAAAAACTACCTTGGACACTTGCATAACTAGTTAAAAATAATTCAACGCACGTGTCCGAAAGTTTCAAGCGCTGTGCGGAATACATAGTGATAAAAGACTTCCTGAATACGGGGAAAAAAAATACATTAAATCTTGAAGACGATCATTAGATCTTACAGGACGGTTATCAATGCACCAATGTGTTTATGTAGATAAACAAATGACAAACATTGTGCACAGATAGTAAAAGGTTCATTTAGCAACATGTTTTAGTGTGTGTTTGTGTGGTTATGTGTAGTTATGTGTTTGTCGTACCATTGACGTCTGACCCGCATTGTAAAATTATTTTCATATAGCAGTTTTTGAAGACAAGTTGAAGAGTACGGATTGGATTTTATTAGAACTGAATAATATGTACACACTCTGAAACATATTCGCTTTTCTTGAAATGCACATTAAATTTCATGAATTCGTTTGGTGCACTTGTCATGAGCTTGTCTACAATTTCAATTGCAAAGTTTTAATTTATGTTTTTTTCCGAAAATACGATAAAACTTCTTCGAGAAATTGGCCAATATTTTTGACAGCCAAACAAATGTAAAAAATAAATGTTTCATGCCCGAACGATTTTGTCAACTTGGACAAAATGTACTTAGGGCCGGAGTGTGAAAAGCTGTTATGAGAACGGCCTAAACAAGATGAAATTCATAGATGACATAGATAAAATTCGAAACCAGTACTTAGTGTTCTATGTTGCTACGGTCAGTGAAATTGAAAAAAGGCTCTCAATCAACAAGCCAGTTTTTATGGAGACTAAATTTTTTTTGCCACAGATGTCGCGCCAAATTCATCATCGAAGTGTGCATGTAAGATTACATGCATCTTTCGATATAAAACTGTGTGAAATTGTGCCATACAATTCCTATATCCGTATATTGCGACTGATAAACGTGAAAAAATGCCCTTTAAATTAACAGTTTTTGTGTTGTTCTATAAATATGGACGTTGTAATATATCCTCTTTTAACAACGATTACTCCAATTATACGTGTATTTATTTTATTAAAAAACAACAACAAATTAATGTTATATATCCATTTAGAAAACTATATGCAAAATACAGATCTGTCTTGTTGCGTAGTTTCAAATGATGATTATTTTTGATTGGAAAGGTGCAGCAACGGATGTCTTTTGATTTGAATGAGAAGCGCTTGCTGCTACCGCATTCAACGCAACATCATCAATTCTATTTTTTTGTCTTCACCTCATTCATTATAGAAAAGATACGTTTAGATTCTGTATTTGAATGAGGTAAGCTTATTTAGATACCTAAATTGTAAGTATCTAAATGGGAACAAGTGAAACCCATTTTTTTGTAAAAAAAAGAGGGTAATTTCGAGCTGATGTGGGGAATTTCGCCTTCCTTGGTGTGAGATTTCCTTCCGATGGGTTGGCAACAGTATACCTGATTCCGTGTGTCGATCTCCTCCTAGCAGCAGTCACCCGCACGCCTTCTGGTGTAGGAAATCATGGTGACCCTGGGAAGGGAAATAATATCTGCTCACAAGTCTTTGCTTGAAGTACGTACGTGTTATCACTTCTAGTCTCTTGTTTCAAGTATAAAAAACATTGCTTTCCATTCTTGAAAATTATTAAAAGAGGTAAGTTCATATCACGTTTCATATTGGTGATGAGTTACTCGAAAACAAAGCGGATATTGCAATACTATGTGGATGGTTGTACTTGTCTAAAACATGAATTCAATAGATATTTAACATTCTTTCATGTAAACTATAAATCCATGTAAGATACAGAAGATTAATGTACAAAGATAAATCATAATGAACAACAATAACTCATGATGAAAAATGATAACTTAAAACAAGTGATGATATATCGTAACAAACAAAGGTTAGTCGTAATGAACAAAAATCATACTAAACAAAAATCACAATGAACAAAAATCATACTAAACAAAAATCACAATGAACAAAAAATCACACTAAACAAAAATCACAATGAACAAAAATCATACTAAACAAAAATCACAATGAACAAAAATCATACTAAACAAAAATCACAATGAACAACAATCACAATGAATAAAATTCATAGTGAATAAAATTCATAATGAATAAAATTCATAATGAATAAAATTCATAATGAATAAAATTCATAATGAATAAAACTCATAATGAATAAAATTCATAATGAATAAAATTCATAATGAACAGAGATGAACCATACTGTAAAATGTCCAGTGTCATTAATAATGAATCAATTATGCATCGGTGGAGCAGCAACACATCGCTGTACTGGAGAATCGAGGTCAAAATAAGGGATTAGGCAATGTTTCCCCTTCTGGGATTACAGACCCACCTTCGGCAGCCAACCTTCCTAACTTTTCCCTATTGTCCACTCTACTTCTGCTGGGCAGTGTGTCCTTCTCTGATTTCTTTTTTTTTTACCCTGCTAGTGGATTTTCAGACAAAACAAAATCATTTCGCGTTTCGTAATGTTAAAGCACATGCGAACCTCGTTAAGACGAACACCAAGGGGAACAGAAAATCTGTTTTCATTAACAGTAATTCGTCTTATCCGGAAAGGATAGTATGTTATACACTCTGACGGAACTTCAGAAAACTGTTCGTATTAAAAGTAATTCGTCTTAAGCGTGTTCGTCTTAACGAGGTTTGACTGTATTGCGATATTGAGATAATGCATAAAATTGTATGCCCACCATTTTATGGTATAAATTTTATTTAATATTTTATGGTTTCCAATATTTTTCTAAAGTAACAAGCGATCCATTGTGCATGACTGTGGATGTATGTTAAATTCTGTCGTCTGATGAGTGCGAGAAGCTCTTTCCAGTTGAATTGGGGAAACCTCCATCCAGCAGCAAACGATGTTCAATATGTGATAATAATAAACAATATAGAACGTTATGTATTCTGGAATGCTTTCAGGTTCGAAGTAGCATGTAAAGACCACCATCAACAGCTGAATGAAGGTCTCCAAACTCATCTGCGTACGCAGAACGTTCGTAATGGGGGGTTACAGAGCTACAACTCATATATTCCTATGTTAAATATACAAAATTTCATTGCAATGGGGGTTACAACCCCCATCAACACCCCCCTGCGTACGCCAATGTCCAAACTCCTAAATTTCCTCTAAGTAACTTGGAGGGACATTCGTTTAGCTATGGACAGATAATTGCTTTCTTCGGTGGCAATGCCATGCGATATAACATGATTTATATTCTAGGAGGTTCCAAATTTATTGCGAGATTAGACAATGATAAAGGAGAACTTATTCTGAACTTGATATTTTCAAAAGTTGGTGATCAATTTGAGTTGTCTCTCCTTTTTAGAAATGAAGCTTACGTGAATCAGCTACTAAACATCAGAAGCTTTACGGTTCAATGGTCCTTTGCTGATTGGTGTCGTAAATCAAAGAACAAAGAGATTTTATGGCCAAGAACAAAAAATGGGGATGAGGGACCTGCTAATCCGAATATTGGTCTGGATCTGAAGGGCAACGATCGGAGATACTAAGTGCAGGCGACCAGTTTTTCTTTCCACAAACAAAGGTTCCAAGGCTCATAGGACAGATTATCAGGATCCCTTAATGCAATAAGGCTTAAGCGTGACTAAGCGTTCTCTATTCCCCAATGAATTTAAGACAGGAGTAAGAATGTCCCTCCTGTCTACTAATAGAGTGTCTCTATCTTTGGTGTTCGTCTACTTTAGGAGATTACTCATCAAAATGGAAAAAAGTAAGTTTGCCTAGAAATTAATCAAAAGCAAAAATCACATTACTCCATAAATAATCCTCTTTGTATAATTGCATGCTTGTATTTTTTAAAGCATTTTGCATTCTTGTATTTTTAAAGCATTTTG